>CM053605.1:66381665-66406189 GCA_028646535.1 Procyon lotor
TTTATTTATTTTTTTTTTTACAGAGGAATTGCTTTTGGAATCAGAAAAAAAAAGTCCATTTTTAAATTATATTCTCAGATTACAGTGCGTAGCAGTAAACCTACAAGTGTCAGGTAAATCCAACATCCTCCAGGTTTGTAAGGTCTTCCTTGAGGCATGCAGCCCGAAGGAAGCTCTTCCAAGACCAGATGCTCTGGGCTGGTATCCAGCATGCCATCATGCTTCCCTCCTCCTGCGGGGGACCCAGGACTTTGCTGGTCCTTCTAACTAAAGCAGCACCTAACCTAACATGCTCTCAGCTTATGTCTGTAGGACTGAATTGAAATGTTCTAAGTGACTCCAAGATTCCTTTTCCTAATCACAACTGACACTTTGGAGCATATCATGCAATAACTAGACTCTAAATTATTTTTTTGAGGTATATTCCTTTTGGCTTCACTCACGTGAACAGGCAGCTTTCTCTATGCCCTGTGCTGTGTGCTTGATGAGGCAAACTTTTCACCAAGGACCCGCTCACTCCCACTCTTCCCCCATCCCCAACTCCAAGTTTCTAAGATGTTAATTTACAAAATTGCTTTTATTAAATAACTAATTTCTATTTTTATTAAAGATAAAAACTAACTTCTAGTCAGAGCTTTAGACAAATATGATAGTAAGATTCCAACTGAGAACAGGTATGTTTAACCCTCTGGTGATCTTGGACAATGATTTTGGGAGGCAAAAGTATGAATTCCATTAGGATTTTTACAATATTAAAAATAACTATTGTGTTCCTATTACTTTGTCCCCAGATGCCCAAGGATCCCAACTAGGAAAAATTTTGCCTGAAGATAAATCTCACTCAAGACTCCATGATCCATGCAGAGAGGAGTTTGAGAGGCCCCAATAAATTGTTTTCTAGTGGTGGTCACTTCAACCCTTGGTAGACAATAAAAGGCAATTATCTCATTGCTAAGTTCTGCATGTGGTGTCTGAGGGGAAAATTCATTTTCCTTTATACTGGAAAGTATGTATCACATGAAGAGGAGGGCTGGGTAGGGAACTTACTTGTGTTAAGGTTGTTGTTTTGTCTTCTTGGTTAGAGTACAATTAAAATAATAAACTGGGCAGAGTGCCAGGGGCCCAGAGCAGGGCTCTGAGATGAGTTTATAATCAAGGACTGTAAAACACATTCCCCAACGTACTTTAACTCTTTCTTCTTAATATGTTAACACATTGAAGCTTTTTTTATTCAGTAATTTGCAACCAAGGAACAATTATAAACATCATTATCTTAGCTGAGTTTCCTCAGAAGTAGACTCTGAAAAAAGTATTCCAAGGAAAATAGTTTGTGATATATAGGAAATAAATAGGGAATAAAAGAGTGATATTTTAAAATAAAGGGAAAAAATGATATAGGAGAGGAAAGCCAGAAAACAAACCATTATTAAGACATCTACCACAGTGAGCAGCTGAAGCTTACTTCCTCAAAGAAACTCTGGAAATATGACATTTTAATCATTTTTTATGTGTAATGCATTCAGTATGATGATATGTTCTAGTCATAGCAAATAATTGTTTCCCACTCTCATACTGCCTTTTTACAAATAAATCTCCAATTCTTCAATTCCTTCGTAATTTTCCTCTTTCCCTCAAAGCAAGGATTTCACAAAAACAAATGAATTTGGAGTTCTCGTTTTGGGCTATGCTGACAGGTGGTATAGTTGTTAAGAACCCCAGATCTGAAGCCCAGGCTCAATACTGTGCTCAAATACTTATCAGCTGTGGACCTTGAGCAAGTTATTTAACCTCTCAGGGATTCAGTGCCTTCACCCATAACATGGGTCAAAGTTTTACCTATTTTGTAATCGCTATAGCATAGTGTTCATGAGTTAATAACCTAGAATAGTGCCTGGCTCATTACTGAGTCCCATATAAATGTCTGCTGAGGAAAAAAAAATGAGGAAATAATAATGATCATTTATCAGGCCTATCCTTTATGCCACAGGCTGTTCTTGACTCTATAACTATGCAGATCAGTAAGATACATGGCAGCCCTCTATGAACTCAACAGTTTAGTAAAAAGATGCTAAAACAGGTGGACAAATTCTCGGCAATCAGGTAACTGTATCACAATGCAGGAAGGACCATAAGAGCACAGAACAGGGAGCAACCAACTACTTGGGTGAAGGTGGGACAGGTTCACCCTTGGAATCTGTGTCAGAGGGGAAGCAGATATTGGGGATCTGACAAGAGGGATGGAGAAGGGAAGGGAGAACAGCCTGTGCAAAGAAGAGGACCTGTGACCTAGCATACTGTACTAGAGGAACAGTGAGAAATTAGAGTGTGACTGAAATTTCGAGTGTTGTGCACAAAGAAGTATTAAGAGTAGGGCATACTGGTCTTTGCTCACCAAATAAAGAATATTGACTTTTCTTCTATAAAGAAAGAAGCCAGAGATGTTGTTTTTGTTGTTGTTGCATGAAGTAATATCTCAGATTTGCTTCTCAGGAAAGAGGAATTCAGTCATGAATGTGAAGAACTGACTGGAAGAAGGAAACCAAGAGTCTGCTATGGCTGTAGTCCAAGTCACAGGTAACTAAGACCAGGGCAGTGGGGATAGAGAGCAAATGGCATGTTGAAGGAAACTTTAGGAGTTGGTGATGAATTGGATAGGTCTGGGCAGAGAAGAGAGCGGGTTTAAGAAAGATACTATGATTTCCCAATCTTGAAACTCAGCAGGCATTAACAGGCATAGGGAATACAGAAGACAAGTTAGTGGGCTAAGGGGGAGGGGCCCGTGACAAGGTTAGCTAATGGCAGGGTAGGTATGAGGAGTCTTTGGAAATTCCGACAAAAGTTTGTTTGGTTATCCTTGGGTTTGGAAGACATCAGCATGTGAGTATGTAAATGGATGATCTCATCCAGAATTTTACTCTGTTTGGAAGAAAATTAAAGTACACCATGGTGTCTCAATTGTATCAAATAAACCTATGCAGTGGTATATCTATTAAACTGAGTAACATCTCCATTCCTAGGTTTTCAATGGGTAAATCATAAATGGAAATCACCAAATAATATTTTCTCTATTTTTTCTCTTTATTTTTCTCTTTATTTCTCTATATAACATTTCTCTCAAACAATAAACTTTGGTGGCCATTTCATTTCATGATACTATTCCAACATACACACTCTAAAAGTGACAAGCCAAAGCTTAAGTCAGCCATATACAAGCAATAATTATTATGCAGTTTTCTGAGGTTAATCTACCAGTAATCATTTGATTTCTCAGACTGATTTCACAGACTGGTTGGCTCTTTCTCCCTTGTTACCATATATGTATTTATCCCAAGGTTGTACCATTGACAAAGACTTTCCTAAATAAAAGAGGCCTGTGTTTAAGGCCTTTAGCTGAGCTCCTTTGCTAGATCTCTAAGATGACAAGGCTGTTTCTCCTAAGAAACAATTGGACATACAACTCTAAGTGTTCTCACCTTCAGTGTAGAGGTCATTTAAGAGGCTAGACATTTTTTTTTCCCCAGGTGATGGTGCCATCTCTCAAAACATTAGAATTTTTTAAAGATAATCAAAGCCTGCCACTCTTAGTTGATGTCCTTTTCATGACAGCAAATTCTCATTCTTTAAACTTGGATTTGATTTTTATGATCAACTAAAGATCATTTGCAGCCAAGTGATTAAGTAAACAAGTTTGAAAATGAAACATAACCATAAAATTATAATGGTTTTTTTCTATTTTCCCATTGCCACAGGCAAATCCAAAACACAAAATTTAAACCTGACTATATTCTTGGAATCAATAGCCACTTTGAGGGAAATATGCAACAAACTATATGTTCTAGTCTGTTCATTAAAAGGAAAAAAAAAAATCAATCTCATTACTTTGTTACAAAATCTTAGTATTTCACTACTCTTTTAGATTTTTTAAGACTTCGACAAGACCTCTCAAAGAAATTAACTTTAGACAAAGATTAATAGATGCTGAAGCTTTTAAAAATATATTTACCTTGAGTCATTTGCGCAATCATCATTAAGGATTTCAAGGCAACCCAATTTAAATTGGCTTATTACTAATTTAAATCTCCTTACCCTTTATATATAATGAAATAGTATCCTGGTATTTTTTAGTTTATCCCCTAAAACCACAACCTTAATTTAACCATACATCAACATTTCAGATAATGGAGCTAAAATGTTAATGAACAAGTCTAAAATATACCACTAGCTAATTTTTCATTAAAAATAAAATACCCTTTGGAAAAGGGTCACACAGATTGATCATAAATGAATGCTGTTCCCTTAAGGCAGAGAAATGACCTAAGTTTAATTGGTTCACATAAAAAAAGGAGCCTTGTTAGCTAAATCTGACAGAAACCTTTGGCTGAATGTCATCTTAACTTGAGATTTTTCACCAACTATTTTTATAAAAGCATAATTATAGACCAGTGATTTATACTATTATACACAAAGTAGGCAATTTGTTTTTTAGTACCTACTATGTATTAAGCATGATGCTATGTAGTAAAGACATAGTGGAAAACAAGAGAAGCACAAGCATGATTCTTAACCTTGCAGAGTTTACGGTCATGGAACACATCATGAACAAATGCTCATTCTACATAGATTTTTTAATCCCCCATTTGTCCATCAAAAGGGATACTGACAATGATCAAACGTCACTTATATTTCACTTTGATGAAAGCTTCAAGTATGATCACCAAAATCAAGTTATAATAGGACAAAACCTTAAACGGTCTTAAATGAATAAAAGCATGAGTTAGCTTGAAGACAGTATATGCTGCTGTGTCTTACCAGCCCACTTCTTCTGAGTGCCACTGTTTTATTGCATTTCAGGATCATAAACAGATGTTTTTGATCTTATATTTCACCGTTACCCAGGAAAGGAGGGTAAGTCAGTGAAGGTAACTTATCTATGGAAAATTTCTACATTCATTTGGAATGTGGAACAGACAAAAGTAAAGGGCAGGGAGAGATGAGAGAGGTATGGTCCAAAGCACAAGGACCACCACTTCATTTTTTACGGCGATTTAAGACAGCATTTTGACCAGCTATTTGAAAATAGCAAATGGTAATAGTTTTCTTATCTTCAAGGAGTCACTGTAAAATAATGTGCTTAGCACTTTACATAGGGCATTACATTTAATTGTCACAGCCACCCCATGAGGGAGGTATTATTCTATTTCACAGATGACAAAACTAAGGCTCAAAGTAGTAGTATGCCCAAAGTCACCTAGTTGGTACTTTGAAATTAGATTTAAACTCAAGTGTGTCCAATTCTGAAGCCCAATTCTTAACTACAATGCTATACTGCTTTGTAACAATGAGGAGGAGGAAGAAGGTAAGGAGGAGAAAGGGGAATGTTTACTAGTGATCATTGCTGAAATTCATTAGTAAAGTCAGGTTTGATGATTCTGGTTAAACTGATTGCCAAACCAAATATAGCAAAAAGATAGTATAGAAATAGCTTCCCATGTCTGACCTACATCTTAGAAAAACTAAGAAGAAATATAACTTTACACCTCCAGGTAGGTTGTAGGTTCCCATTAGCCCATCATTTCAACTGTTATCTCTTTCTCATATTGAGTTGTCAAAAGCAATCTTAATATCAAATCCTCACTGGTGGCAGTTCTCAGATGTGTTCACCTGCTTCTGCACACTGAGATCCAAAGCTATTACTATCTCTTTGAAGTCGACTTCAAATTGGTTGAGAATGAGAGGATAATACAATTATTCCAGTCCAAACTCTTCAATGTCTCATCAGACTGCTGACAAGTAGAAGAACTAACCTCTTCTGTAGTCAGGGCAGAAGGTTCCAGTGCAAGAGCTAGGGTCAGGCGGAGTAAAACCATGGGGCTGGCTCCTCAGTAAGATAGGAAAAGAACCTCCACAGGGAGAAAAAAAACAATGAAGTCACAGCCCCAAAGAGGAGGTGACCAATAAAACATAAAGTCAAACAAAAACGAGGAACTATAATCCAATTTTAGCAAATCTTGCCATTTTGGGTGAGGCAGGACAAGCATCATCTCTAAAAGTTCAGACTCAGGCAATATAACTGTCGGGTCCTGCCTCTGTATTAGCCCACATGGGCAGTTTGATGTAGGGGAAGGGAGACAGAAGCAATGTAGCCATGGGGAAAGCATAGTAAGAAAGCCTCAAACTAAATGGCTAAGATAAAGCTCTCGGCTATCTCAGATGGCAGAGATGAGATTAAAAGAAAATAAGACAAGCATGTGACCCAGACTTGTCCAAGTAGCTCTCTCCAGCAATCATAGCAGCCTTATTTTATTCATTCTGGCCAATGGATAGACCCAGAATCAGGAAAATAGGTTATCGGATCTAATCATTAAACAAACCAAACTATATGGATAGAAGGCTTAAATGGGTCCCCAGATCTGACATATGCCAATCCTACCCCTTTGACACAGCTCATAGCACAAGAGAAGCTTGCTCGAGTCCATAGCATGAGTCTCGTCTTAGAGAAGATGTCAAGGATTCCAAACAGTCTCTTGCAGAAGCTTCTGGTATGATGAAGAAATGGACGATGATATTTATGAGTATTTCATATAGATCAAGCTATGTGCTGAAAACTGAACATACAATTTGATGTGTCTCAAAGAGGTCCATTTTGAAATTATGAGAGCATTTTGAGTTGTAATAATGACTGGGGTCACTACTGGCATTTAGCAAGTATGGCTCAGGAATCTGAACAGTCTCACATAATGAGGAACCAATGAACCTGGAATTCTAGTAGTATCTCTTTGACACAAATCTCATCTAGGCCCATCCGACTCCCTTGAGGTAGCTCTGAGTTAGTTCAATTGATCTTGACAATGTTACAATTGTTATCCTCGTTTATTAGAGAAGAAAACAGGCTTAAAGATGTTAAGCAAATTATTCTTGATCATTGTTCACACAACTCATCAGTGGCAGAACCAGGATAATAATGCAGAGATCTTAGCCCATTATTTTTTCATGCTTAAGCACTGGAACCATGTCCACAAAATGACTCACTAGAGCTAAGTGTTAGGAATAGACACAAAGTTAAGAGAAGTGGCAAGACAAGAGTTGTTTGTTTCAATTTTCGTCAATAGACAAATACTATTTCATTATTTAGGTCAGGCTATCCCACTGCTATCTCAACTTGAGATAAATATAAAAGGTAGTAAATGTAAACTTTGGAAAGAACCTCTTACCCTGGGCCAAAACCATGTCCAAAACTATGCCTTTTTTTTCTATTTAATGTGATATAATGGAAAGCACACAAGATTCAATCAGAATTACAAGTTTCTAATCCTGAAGTGACCACTAACAAATTTAGGCAAGTCACATTGCCTATTTCTCAGTTTCTTCCTAATATAAATGTGATATCTAACTTAATGAGCTAGATCCTTTCAAAATCTAGGGGCAAGAGGGTCTTTTGCTTTGAATGGTATATGAGGCTGGATGTATATACAACACATATGGTTTTGATCAATGCACATATCTTTTAGAAGAAGGGTGATTACCAAGGGACAATGTTAAACATTAGCTGACCTATAGACAGTACAAGACAGAATCTATCCTTGAAACTCTATCAGTTTTCTCAGAGTATTGCGGGTACCGTGAGTTCATAGGGCTCAGTTCTGCTTATAAGGACATCAGTATTTCACATGTGTTTCCCTAAAACTTGTCAGAACCCTGTAGTACAAGATTAAGGAATTCTATTACTTGATGCATTTGAGTCATAAAATTTTAACAACTCACTGCTTACAGGAAAAGCAAAAACATTTGGGCCCTTTTGCTAAGGTTTTGCAACACTACTGATGCCTGTAATGTGGAATCCATGAAGAAACAGAAACATCAAAGTCAACACCTCCAGAGTACAGAAAGTTAGGATTTGTCTGCTTCCCCAGATGGACAGAAGATACTCTCAATCTCTGTAGCTCTGTCCAGTACTCTCCTAGGAAGTGGTGAGGTGTTAAAATCAGTATCATATGAATCCACAATTCTTGCTAAAACAGAAAGGCACACTGAAGTCCTCAACAAATAGTTTCTTAAAATACATAAAAACATAGATGAGCACTTTTAGAAATCCATAATTGGACTGAATCAAAGTGGGGATATGCATACCAACATGATTCTCAAACATCTCTATTCCTTTCCACTCTAGCATTCCTTAAATGGATTTTGATCTAGCTGAACTTATATTTTAGTGAAGTCTCTCCTGTTTCTTCTTTCCAACTGCAGATTATCTGATTGGAACACACATGAAAGAATAAACTCTTAGATTTTGACAAGTTGTTCTCTGTATATATATTTTCCCCCATGCTTTCTTACACACATTAAAACTAAGCCATAAACACCTAATGGTGAATAGCACATTTACAAACTCACATTCTGCTTACAACTTATTGAACAGGTAGTAGATATTTGTTTTTAAGAAGAGAAGTTAAAAACCTCAAACGAGGGTATCAAAATGTGTTTTATATTTTGAGAACATAAAGATAAGCCTAGTTCAATACCCTCTTTCATTCTCTAAATGCTGGTGCTCATTTATTCTGTAACAAAACATTAGCCTGTGAACAGAAGAATAGAATCTGTACATATCCATGGTATTTGATGGGTGCTACTTAAGATAGTCTTTCCCATTTGAATATGGAATTCAGAAATGAGAGGTCAACAGCAAAAAAAACATGTCATTACTAAAGTAGCTGACTAGCTTAGATCAGTAGAAGATGGTGTTTTCTAATACTGAACCCAGAATTAGATTAATCTACCCAGTCACAGGCACAGCTGGGTAGGTAGGGCTCTCGCTCCACATTCAGCCAATGAAGAGTAGAAACTTTATGGTGAGGAATAGAGCACATGCTCCCAGTAAGCAGCTGGCTCCCAAGGAGGATAAAGAGTAGATCCAAACATGCCCCATTTACTTTAGCCAAACTTACCAATCAGATAGCATTCAGTTACCCAGTGAATAGGTCAGCAAAGAGGCAGAGGGAGGTTAGGAATGCTACACCCTGCCCCTCCTGATGGAAAGACACATTAGGAATGGGGAAGAAGTGTCACTCCTTCAGAATACTGTAAGCCTGGCAGGCACTTGGTTTGGGGTGATGTAGGTAGCAAATTCATATCTCCATTACCCAATATAATCCTTTAAACAGACATTAGAAAAATGTTCCATGCAAATTACTGCTTAGGATCATAAGGATTAGATGCCTTACAACGTAACAGTCAACTCCCAGAGACATGACACAGGGGCATTTATGTTTGATCAGAACTTTACAACTATTTTAGCAATAGATCCGTATAGTCAGGAGGAAAAGAAAGAAAGGTCAAATTTCAGAGAAAAGTCAGTATTAGTGTGATCTATTATGATAAAGAAGTTCTTAGGAAAGCCTACTAAAATTACTTTCTTTTTCCTCTGCTACCCATATGAATTGTGAGAAAGCACCTAAACTACACCCAAATGAAGCCGAGAATTATTTATGTTGGCAATCTGGGTAGGAAACTATTCCCATGTCTAGAGATGTTGCTTTAAAATCACATTTTCCCATCCTGTTAGCTCTCCAAATCACTCCTCTCACACTGGGTAAATTTCTCTATTTTTAAATCATTTAGACTTAAATTAATCACACATCCCTTCTCACCTGTAAATAACTGAACTATAAGACTTTATCCAGTCTGAAAATAAGATCATATGGAAACTCCAGCCAAAAGGGTTCTCAGCATTATGAAAGGGGCAATTTAAAAAAATAAAAATAAAAATAAATTTTGTTTTTGATTGTCATTCCACTATTTCAGATTTGGTTTTAGTTGTCAAAGATGTTGAAAGAGATTACTACATTCTTATTGTTTAATACCCTTTAATGAATTCAATAAGAAATAGGATCATGATCTTATAAAGGATTTTTAAAAAATCCTCAACAATATGCAAACTTGTAACAATGATAAAAGCAATTTTAGAAACCTCTATAGAATTGTGCCAACTAAATAATTTGTGCCATTTACAAAGCAAATGCTTATTTATCTACTTCTCTTTGCTGTCAGTGACTACTCAGGGAGGAAGACTTGATGAGGTGAAGGTTGACAAGGACCGGTATGTTATGGTAGCTCTTTTATAAACTTCTGTGGGGTCATTTCAATCTCAAAGTCACTTGTGTTCATAAGTGATTTAATAAGCTTTGTCTTCTCTGTACTCCATGAAAGAATATCATTGAGAAAGTAGAATAAAATGTGATTTCTTCTAAGACTCCAAATGAGCATAGACAAGATTCAGTGTGTGTGATAGACTCACCTCCTCTCCCTAAGTAGAGCTCAAATGGAGAAAGAAAGTCATAATATTTCAGATGGCAGCAATGCATCTTGCCCCACCTCCTTGATTATAATCCCATAAGTAATCCTAGAACATCAAGACTGTAATAGCAGTGACCACTTGGCACCCCATCTGAAAGCTGTGCAAATTGGGGATCCCTAACATAAGTTCTCCTGCCTGGAGTCCCATCTGGTGAAAGGCAGAGCCAGAGCTAGAAGCAAGAGGTCTCACCCAAGTCAGATGGCCCTTCCTTTATCAAACCTGGGCAAGGGTAGAGGCTTAAACACCATCATCAGAAGAGTATGGAAAAAACAGTTAAGTTTTACTTCTGAAACCCTACAAGAAGAGCTCTTCCAAAAAGAGGCCATTATTAAGGATTTAAAACTTACATCTGGATCGTGTTTATTAGGTACCTGAAAATGTCCATAATATGACTCAGTTTTTCCAGCCTTAGTAAGATAGATCTATAATTAAGTCTTTTAGAACAGAACCATGCCTTCGCTACAAAGCTATCAATGATTAAATGTGGGAAATGGGGGTGGGGCGGGGTGGGGGGCAAGGGATAGAAATAGGAGGTAGAAGGCTGCATTCCAACTACTTGTTATTCATGTTCTGGTATATTTTGAAGAAATTCCAGGTCATTTTATTGATAGGATTTATGGGATGACTTAGTTTCATCAGAAAGTAACATTTTCTTCCTGAATGTGTATTAACCCAAATAAGGTAGCTCTGTCTTCATTTACAACCATCTGCTGAAAATCAATTTTTATGAGTTGTCTTCTCAAGACAGAGAGAAAACAGATGTACATTTAACCCCAAACCACAGAACTGCTCAGCCCATTCTAAAGCTTGATAAGATGTCTAGGATGTCATATATACAAATTAAAAATAAATCTGTTTACCTTGTGCTTTTATAGTTTAATAGTTCATGCAGAACCCAAGTCTATAAATAAGACTGTTTAACTTTCAAACCCAATACAGAGAAAGTCACCCTGCTTTCTGTAAACTCACATCAACACTGAGCCTTTATTTTTTAACACTTTAAAGGAATTAAAATTGATTCAGGCTTACTGAAAATGTCCAGTTATTGTCCTGAGAGGACAGTGAACAGAAGGGTCCAGAGAAGAGGAACAGATCTGGCAGAAGTGGAGATTCACAGCCCTTCCTACAGGACAGCTTAGACAGCTCATGATGCAGGTGCGGTACACCTTCTGCTCTGAAGTCTATACCAGCTCAGTTGCAGCAGGAGACATTAGGTTGTTTCCTGTTCACCGTGAAACACTGGAAGGCCTTTTTGCAAAAATGGGTAGAAAAGTCTGGATCCCTAAATGTTAACAGAATCAAGAGAGCTATCTTCCTGACCTGTTTTCCAAAACAGGGTGGACAGTCTTTAGAACAGGACCAGATTTTATAGTGACTTGCTTCCACTGTGCCCAGCAAACTCTTGGAGCCCATGGAAGGCTTGTCAATGGTCATGAGGATTATGACTAAATGTCATCAACGAAGTTCCTTCCAAAACTGAGCAGAGAGGCAGAGAACCTGCTTTCAAGCCTTAGGTTTGACTGTTCTATTATCCATGTGGACACCTCCTTCCTGACTTTGTTTTCTCATCTTGAGACTCAATTCTCCCCAACTATGACATATATGAATTATCAAAGTCCCATGAGATATAAAGGAATAAGATAGAAAAGAGATCTATTAAGCAGTCCTGCAGCAAGTCCATCTGGAAATCCCTATTACCTCTTGGCTATGAACACCCCAAGGCTATAATCATGTTATCTTTTCCTTATCAGAGCCTAACCTATGCTTACCTCAACTGAGGCTCCAGATGTATCTTTACTACCTCAGTATATGATTTTACAATTGATCCTAAATTACAATTCTCATATATATCAGTTTATTCAGTGAAATGTCTTGATATGGGCACATGGCTACAAATCATATTCCCAGCCTAGAGTATCCAGAGATGCCAAGGAGTGAAAACACTACAGAGAGTAGTGTTCAAAGACATTGGATTCTAGGACTGCTTTTTCCCTTTGGGAGTTACTTAATCTCTGAGGCTCAGACTCCTCATCCATTAAGAATATTTTCAGGTGACAGGATCATCCCTGTCCACTCAGAGATGGACTAAGATCATTAACATGAGGTAGTATGTGTGAAAATATATTTGTAATACTCTAATAAAAATGGATTCATAGAAAAATGGAACCAATACCTTCTCTTACGTGTCTAAAAGTTTTATTTTGCTTTGATAAATGGGCATAGTTTAAGTGATTGTAATCTTTGAGAAGACAGATGAAATTTAGAAAAATAATTGTCATAAATAGTACATAGTGGCCACCACGTCCACAGTATGACCCTCCCTCTCCAACTGCAGTGCACAAAGCATTTAAATCAGGGTTTGTTACAAAGTAACCATCACCTTAAAAGATATCTGTTCCTTATGGAGTTATTGCATTCCATTTACTACAAAAGTACCAAAAGTTACATTGCCATGAGCCACCTGTAAGACAATGTCCTTCTTTTTAGTAATGGTATGTGTTGTATAGGTGTTTAACCTATCAACAGTTATCCCTTACTTATCTATATTTGGATGGTTCACTTTGTGGATTTTCCCTGGCAAACTTTAAATCCCAAAATGGCTTTCCTTTGTCATTCTCCTACAATGTGAAGAGCTATTACTCTCCACCCACACACATTCTTGGGTGTGTATTTTGGAAATGAAAACCTATTTATTATCCTAAGCAAAATTAAGTTATGATGGTTAATCTGCTGCCAAAACATGGTTAGGACATCTTCCAAAGGCAAATATAAATGATTTGAGGTCATCCGTTTTTACTCCTCTGTTCCTCTTAGAGGAGATAATCTACTTTACTGTTGTTTCAAATGTCTTTTCCCTTTAGTTTACCTTTTTCCCTACTCCTTGAAATTGGCACTGTTTGGTCAAATTTGTGCAGTGATGACCTCAATTTTGAAGTGAATTAATAAGAGTCACCAAAAAACAAAAACAAAAATAAACAAACAAACAAACAAAAAACAGGTCTTAAAAACAGATTCCCAGGTCCTTCTACCAGATAGGCTAATCACCAGGAACATACATTTAAGGAACACTACAGTTGGTCCTTTGACACATTTGGAAAACCACTCGTCTCATGCAGATGAAGACAGACCCACGCTGGAGTCCCTACAACCCATCGCTCACTCAGTTATTGTCTCAGCCCTCTGACTCTGAGAGCTTTTAGTGTCTGCATTTTGACAGTAAGAACCTTTCACCTTACAGCATCTCAAGCAATCCAACTGCACTTTATTTTGGATCTTATTTTAGTTTTGGATATAAATATTGTCAGGCCACCAAGTTGTCCAAATTAAGATAAACAGACACACAAAGAGGATTTCTAAATGTGACCTACTTAAAGTTAGCAGGGTCTTTATTTTTGAAAACCTATTTACCTACTTCAGCTTCTTTTTTTTAAAAGTGTGTTGATTATAAAACTCAGCTGGGGCAATTTACTTCTCTAAGTATTCAATCAGATTTTCATACCAATTAGGGTAATTATCAGCACAATTTAAACAGATTTCTTAATTACAGCTACAAATATCTCTCAGAGAAAACAAGTCCCAGAGATTTTAACAAAAAGAATTTCTCGTAAATAGTAGGTGAGCTCTAATTTCCATGCCTTATATCAATGGGGAAAAAAAGTATTTCTTCTAGCATTCATTTGCAGGTCATCAAGAAATCCTTCATCCTTACTTGTTATACTATATGCTCAGACCTACATTTCTTGGTGTCTAATATTTGGGTACACATCACTTCACACTGACACTAGCTAGAAAACAACATCTGACCACCTCATTAATAAAAAAGCAAGTGTGAAGGTGTCTTGGGTTTCCTTTCATGCTTAGCCTGGAGTGTCATTTTTTTTTTTTTTTTTTTTGGAGTGTCATTTTTATTCCTTGTTAAGGCAACACCTGCCTAAGGAGCAAGGAAGTCTTATGTTCGCTGTGCTGGGACTTCTCTCTGCTTCTGTAGTAAGAGTCATGGTATAAAGCACACCACTCACTCATGTCTAATACAGATTCACAATGGGAGAGGGTGGCTTGCACCAAATGCTTCAAGGAGGAGTTCAGACAGGCTAAGTTCAGTGGAAGGCCAGAATCCCCTTGAGCACAGGCCAGCTGATCCTTTTTCTAGAGATGTGCCAACTACACGGGGAGAAAAGGATGCATAATTCATCACCATCTTTTTTTTTTTTAAGCCAAAATATATGTTGCCATGAACTTCCCTTTTCATTTAGAAACCTAAGTATATGTCAAGGGATATGTAACCACAGAGCTCAACTCTACCAAATGCAGTCATTGGGAAAGTTATTTGAATAATAGTATTCAATTTAATTAGCACTTCTGAATGTCCATGGGGTGCCTAGAAAGCACTGAACAGGTGTTCATAACACAGAGAAGACACCGCTCTATGAACAAATGTCAGGTCAACAGAGACTGGTCAGTTCTATGTATTTCTAGGTTAATAATTAAAATCCATGTATCAAGAAAACATTTTTAAAAAATTTTTAAGTAAGATGGTAAGAGCTAGAAGGAATCTTAGGAATCAACGCATATCATTCCTACTTTGTAGGAGAACTACAGACCAAGGTGGCAAAAATAATCACGAAATAAATCTGTGTAAAAGTAATAAAAGAACCCAAGTATTTAAACTTATACATTTATTTCATCTCTTCTTACTGCTCCTAAGGAAATTAAAGCTTCTGTGAGATTATATAATCTTCTTTTTCTTTCAAAGTCTTATATGCTTCTATATATAGTTAAATATGGTAGATAATGCAAACACAACAGACTTTAAAGTCAAACATGGCTGGGTTGGATTGCAGGTGTTTTAGGGAGTTGCTACTAGATCATCACTAGCTGAAATGAAATAGACATTGTAGAACTTGGCTAAAGCTGGAGTCCCAGACTCCAATATGTCAAGAGTCTAGGCATGTACTACAAACAAATGAGGCAAGACTAGAGGAGACTCTGGTGAACCAGAGCTCATGTGTGTTTCCAGTATTTGTTGTCATGAGGGTACATGAACACAGGGCTGCCAGATTGTCCTATTTTTCAGGAGAGTCACAAGTCTGAAAAATTTGATGAAATCTCACCTTTAAATAGTAACAATTAATTCAAAATGTTAAAAACATCATGAGAGCCAAATAAAATACATATGCAGTTTAGACTATTGTGAGCTACTAGTTTGTAATGTCTAAGTGGAGCATGTCTGGGCAAAGACAACATAAAGAATGAGGCCAGATAAGAAACAATTATATTTTTAAAAGGTAAAACTCTTACTTCCATTTAACATAGACATATAATTCAAATTCACAATTCAAAATGTAAAGCCCTAAAGTAATACAAAATTAGTATTGCTTTAACTCAAATTAATGCATTAACAGTAAAGTTGTAGAAGGCATCGTGCTAAGGGTTGTAGAGGATAGTAGAGGAGTAAAATATTATCCTTGCTCTCCAGAAGTTTATTCTTTAGTGCAGAGGATAGGAAATTAACAGAAATCGGAAAACAGAAAAATAGAAAAATGTGCAATTGTTAGAGGGCACACACAAGGTTTCAAGGAAGGGAGAACTTATATTTGGATTGAAAACCCAAAAAGATCTCTCAAAGAGTGAGTCAGCTGCGAGGCAGTGGAAACCAGGTTGTTCATTCCACTAGCAGACGATAAATACCTACTGAGCACCTCTTGGACTCCATCTGGGTGTATGGGTTTACAGCAATAAATGAGGCACCAAAGATCCTGCCCTCAACAAACTCACATTTTAGTGTGGAGTGACAAGTAATATATAAGAACACAAACCAAGAAAAGATTATTCTAAATATCACTGAAAAGCATTGAGAAGAAAATCATCAAGGGTCCAAGGTAGATCTCCTCATCTATTTACAGGGCTGGCATCATTTACTCTGCGCATCCAAATGGGAACTCAGGGGCCCTGAAAAACCAAACCTACACCTGATAATAGTTTGCACTTCTCGCCTCAAAATTTCCTGTCATCACCTCCTCAGAATATCTGTTATGTTCTCTCCATCACACATACAGCAATGAGAGAGTACTGGTGCCTATGCAGGGTGGATAAGGAAAGTGTCTCCGGAGAAGTGGCATTTAAGTTTGAAAGCCAGGCATAAGCAGTTCTGAAGACTGCTCTATGCAAGAGGAATAACAAGAACTAGGCCCAAGAAGAGAATGAGCTTAAACCTCAAGGACTGAAAGAAGGCCAGTTTAGCAAGAGCAGTGAACTTAAATGTGGTATAGAAAGGTTGGGGTCAGGGAGGTAGACAGTGGCAAGGATCGTGGTCTTTTAAGTCATGACTAGGAGTTGGATTTTTTCAGGTTACGGAGCAAAGTCATTGAAGGATTTCAAACAGGAAAGTAACATGATGTGATTTAGGCCTTAGAAAGGTCAGTCTAATTGGTCTTTGAAAGATGACAGTGAAGAATGAGGAGCAGGTATGGAGACTGGGTGCCAGCTAGAAGGCTGCTCAGCATTTTCTGCCCTCTACTGTGCTTCAGTAAAGACGCCATCCCTCCTGCCAACAGGCTGTGCCTCTTACCTACTGGTATAAGAGGTTGTAGCCAGTAACATATCTCCTCACATGACTAAGTCCGATCTAGGATCCCTCTGACAGACAATGCCATGACAGTATGGGCAAAAGTACATTTTCATATTGATTAGCATCTGATGGCATGTCTGTGAAGGGTTTGTGGTATACCACATGACATGGCATGCCAACCGATAAACACCAAGTTAAGGAACTGATTTAAGTTACCTTGATGACTGGAGCGCTTGAGTGGCTCAGTCAGTTAAGCATCCACCTTTGGCTCAGGTCATGATCTCAGATCCTGGGACTGAGCCCCACATTGGGTTCCCTGCTCAGCGGGGAGTCTGCTTCTCTCTCTCCCGCTCCCCCTCTCCATCCCTCATCCCACTAGTGCACTCTTTCTCACTCTCTCAAATAAATTAATAAAAGCTTTTTTTTTTAAAAAAAGTTAACTTGAAGACTTAACTAGAAGATATATAGCCATTTGCGGAAACAATTCAAAGAACAAACAAGACTGAAAAGGTATTACTGCCACCCAAACCCTTGCTATGAACTTTCAGTATTAATATTTAAAAATACTAATTTAAATAATATGCCTTCATATATTATTCACAGCTTCCTACAACCAGATTTTCACTATGTTCTTTTTCTAATGTTGATAACATTTTTCCCCAAGTAAATGTCAATATTTAATTTACTGAAAATTGAAAAACCCCAATATAGCAAATGTCCTCTCCCCAGTGGGTAAAAGCTATTCAATAATTTAACTTCAGATATAACCACTGAAATAAAGAAACTTTTGAGATTAAAAAAAAGACACAATAAAAATTAAAGTCAACCTGAAATCAAGAACTTTTTTTCTGAAGTTAGATATGTTCTGTATCCAATCGTATATCTGAAGACAGACAGAGAACTGATCCAAGATGAAATGGTTATCTAAATAGACTAATAGTTATAAAGGACATTGACAGAATATGCAAAAGTCTTCTTTTAAACTAAAAGTTTTACTAAACTTCTAAGGAATAATCTCTATCTTATATAAACTCCTGAAGAAAACTTATCCAACTTACACTATAAATCAAGCTTAATCTTGATAAGATAAATAGGAGAAAGAAAATATATGAAATGAAAATAACTATAAAACATCTTAAGTAAAATATTATAAAACTGGAATAAAAGTAATTTTTAAAATGACAATGCATCATTACCACAGGGAATTTATTGTGAGAATGACAGAATAATTTCACATTAGGATATTTATCAACACACTTTACTATAGTAATGGAGAAAGGAGAAAAAAGCATATGGATTATTTCAGCAGATGTTAAAAAGAAAAAAGCATTTGAAAAATTTAACCCTGTTACAGGATTTCTTAAAACCCTAAGAACCAGGAATGGAAAGGCATTTCCTAAACTTAATAAAGATTATCTGCTAAAGCCATATAATAAACATCTTACATATGGTGGTACTTTAGATATATTCCCATTAAATTCAGGAAAAGGCTGGCCCTACAGTGAAATATGGTGCTAAAAATAGGCCTAGCCAAAACCAGAAAGCAAGACAAAGGGAAAGGGATATAAGGATTGGAAAGAATAGGTCCTGTTTCAAGTAACAAAAAACACAGAGAATCAAGATAGTAGTTTGGTTTGGGGGGATATTTTTCCCCCTCCTATAAACTTGAGTGGGCTAGATGGAGAACAGATTTGACGAACAACAAAGATTCAGGATCTACTTTTTCTTAAGGATTGGTCATCTTCAACATACAGTTTACACTTTCTGGTCCAAGATGAATACTGCAGCACCTACCATCATTTCTGCATTTCATAAAAAGTAAAGGGTGGTAAGAGATAATGTGCTTTCACTTCAATGACACTGCCCTGAAGTTGTATACAGTCCTTTGGTTACATCATCATAAAAAAAAAAACTTAATCTTAAGGCCACATCTAACTATAAGAACACCAGGGGAACATAGGCTTTACCCTGTATAACCTATGCCCAGTTAAAATGCAGGGCTGTCTTCAGGAGGAAAAAGGATACTGGAGGAAAAACACTGTTCTCTGTCACAGAAAGACTTTAAACATTGTCATTATTGGGGTTCATTCTCCAAAGAAAGCCGAAAAGAAAGAACATTATGAAAATGAGTGAGTTTAATAATGTTTCTTGATACAAGATCAACATTCAAAATTAATCTTTTTTTTTTTTTTTTCTATTCCAGCTAAAGTTGCTTAGGAAAAAGCAAAAGAAAAAAGATCCAATTCACAGCAGCAGTTTTGGTACATGAAAAATCCTAACCAAAAAATGTAAGGGATCATTTTGGACAAAAGAACGAAACTATTTTTAAGCCATAAAGACCTGAGTAACTGAGAGGAATAAGTGTACTAAAATGCCTTCTCTCAAAATGAATATAAAATTTAATGCAACGCCAAATAAAATTATGATGACATTTTCATGGAACTTAAACTAGTTCCAAATTTCATATGTGTTTAAGTAAAACAAAATAGCCTAAACAAATTTTAAGAAAAAGAAATTTCTTGCCTACCAAATGTAAAGCTATACTAATTAAAATGGTACAGTCTTGATACCATAATTGTCAAATAAATCAATGGCATAAAAGAGAGAGCCCAGAAACTGACCCATAAATACAGAACATGGTACGTAATGTATGTATGAATCAGTGCGAAAAATACAGAGTTTATAATAAATTACGTTAACAAAAGTGACCCTCCTAAATAAATTATGTTTAAAAATTATGTTTACAAGTGATCCTCCTTAAGAAAATTTGATTTACAACTTTACAACATAAAAAAACAGTTCCTGATACATTAAATATCTACATGTAAAAAAGAAGTCTGTAAAATTTTGAAAAATATATTTATGATGTAATTAATTATAAACAAGACACATTAAAGACTAAATTTTAAATAAACATTTTTTAGTTATAAAGTAGAATAGAGAATGGAAGATTTTTGCCATATATTATGCAAAGCAATAATATACTAAATATATGAAGAACTAATCAATGAGAATAAAACAAATCAATATATACAATGGAATATTATGCCTCCATTAGAAAGGACGAATATCCAACTTTTGTATCAACATGGATGGGACTGGAAGAGTTATGCGGAGTGAAATAAGTCAAGCAGAGAGAACCAATTATCTTATGGTCTCACGTGCTGAGCGCAAAGAAAAACATGGAGGGCATTATGAGAAGGAAGGAAAGGGTGAATGGGGGGAAACCAGAGGGGGAGATCAACCATGAGAGACTGTGGACTATGAGCAACAAACTGAGGGTTTTGGAGGGGAGGGGGGGTGGGGTTGGGCGAGCCTGGTGGTGGGTATTGAGGAGGGCACGTATTGCATGGAGCACTGGGTGTGGTGCAAAACAATAAATCTTGTAACACTGAAAAAAATAAATAAATAAAATTATTAAAAAAAAAAACAACAAATCACAAATGACAATATGAGCAGAATAGAATAAACATTAGTAACTCAAAACACAACTATGAAAATATGCTAATTTTCATGTTATCAGGGAAATACAAATCAAAATAGCAGTGATATTTTTCCATCATGTTTGCAAAATTTTTTAATCTAATAAACCAATGGCAAGAATTTAGGGGAAATGATACTTTCACATTTTGCAAAATAAAATGAAATCATAGGCACCTTGAGATATAATCCTGCAATATCTAGGAAAAATGCAAATATCCTCCTATCCTATACCCCAGTGACAACAGTCCTAAAAGTCCAATGTCCAGAAACTCACAGAAGTATATACAAAAAATTGTTTGAGCTATATTAATTGGAAAAAAAAACTACAAACTCCATGTCCAAAAGTGATGCATAAATACACAAGATAGAATGTTACACAGCCAGTAAGAGAAATAAACCAAATCTAGTATGTGTTCATACAGATTAGTAAAAACATAAAATGCAGAAAGTACAACGCTATCAATGGATATACATGGATTTATAAGCATTTATGTGTGCATTAACATGTATTATGTAAACATATAGACTTTATGGACACATATATATGGAAAAATATAAAATGGAAGGGTGCTAAGTTCCTGATAATGGTTACATCTGAGATTGGAAAGAGAGAAGGATATTGAGGGTAGAGTTAAGGTCAACTTTATCTCCAACTGGATGGAGATAGATATATGCACATACATTGCAGAAAATGGGACAAGATATTTGTAGTTGTAATTCTAAGTGAAAATACATTTTCTCAGTCTTATTCAGTTTTCGTTTTTTTAGATCTCAAAAGATAATGACAAATGACTAGGTAGGTCAGTTTCAAAGGATTATGTAAAAATAATCAGTTGTTAAATTTCACAAATCCTCTTTGTTATTGAGCCCAAATGTTTTGAAACTAAAAAAAAAAAAAAAAAAAAAAAGCAACAACAAAAAATAAAACAAACAAAAAACCAGAATGCAGCACATTACATTTGAGATGATAGAGGGTGAAGGGAATAAGCTCACAAACATGTCAAAAAGGAGGGGAAAAAAAAGAAGAGGAAGAAAAAAAAAATCCCTTCTCTAGTCATAAAATCACGACAGATAATAAATAACCAGTGAACACTGTAACATTCCTTGGACATAGTCAACCTTGAAGGTTCCTTTCTACTTTTGCCGAGCCCATAAAAAGAGCAATCTCAGATCCAGTGTTTACAAACACAGTGTGTTTTCCAAAGGCAAGTCCACTGATGTTCTTTTTAGTCGAGACAATAACCTAGGAGAAACTAGGTACCCCAGACACTGTGTGAGCATATAATTAAATAAGGCTACCCTCTGCCCACTAGAATAATTCAACGAGATTCACACAAACAACAAACAAAGCAGTTGTGTCTCTGGAGTGATTTTTCCAAGGTAATTTGCGTATCATCGTGAGTAGAAAGAACATTTTCATGAAGTATGTTCCTTGGAACACTGGTCTTAAAAGATGCACCATGGGGGGAAAAATTGTTGCAGTCAAGTTAGTTAGGGAAATACCAATTCTAAATCTGCTTCATGGATACTTACAATAAATAGTTTAACATTTTAAGGTTCTGAGATACCTTACTACTGAGAAAGTTGTATTTTGTTCAACCCATAAATCCTCACATTCATTTACGCAGTTACTTCTTTTTAGAGGCAACAAGTTACTAGCACTGTCAGGTGTCACAAGTATACTACGGACCTCAGTGTGGATAATGCTGACGTATCTGGATGCATAGAATTTAGAATATGTTCAATAAGTAATACAGGCTAAACCATCCCTTGCCACCCATAGTGCCCAGGACACAGTAGTCCATCGGGATCGGCGGGGCGGGGCGGGGCGGGGGGGGGGGGTGGCGCAGGATAAGCAGATGACAGGGTCGGAATGACACAAACCAAATTTCTCTGCTTCTCACCATGATTCTCTGTAAGAGCGCAAGCTCATCTCAAATTCTTCCCAGTGTGAATTATTCAGACATGAATTCTTCCCAGACATGCCATTTTCAGGGCATGTCTCCTCTGTGCCCTATAAATCAGTCCCATTAACTGGTGCCCTGGTAACTGAGTTTTCCTTCTTCCTCTCCTTCAGCTCCTGCTCACTTTAGTGTTGCATCCTGTAACTGCTGCAACCCAAACCAAGAGTCAGACTGCCTTGAAATGCTGCTGCCACCACCGCCACTAAACTAGGGAATGCCCTCCACTGAGGACACCGAGGACTGCCATATTAAGAGTGCTGGAGCATAACGAAAAACACAGAGGGTATTGTGAGAAGGAAAGGAAGGGTGAATGGGGGGAAATCGGATGAATGGGGGGAAATCCGATGGGGAGATGATAACCATGAGAGACTGTGGGCTCTGAGCAACAAACTGAGGGTTTTGGAGGGGAGGGAGTGGGGGGCTGGGTGAGCCTGGTGGTGGGTATCGAGGGTACATACTGCATGGAGCACTGGGTGTGGTGCATGAACAGCAAATCTTGTAACACTGAAAAAATAAAAGTATTTGGGGGAAAAAAAAAAGAGTGCTGAGGGCACCCAGGGACCCAAGGGTAAGGCCACCAGTCACTGCCAAACTTCACTGGCACCCGACACTATACTGGACACTCCCCAAACCAGCGTCAAGTCTTCTCTCCTCCCTGCCGTCTGTGTGAGTGCCTTAGGACAGTCTGAAGGAGAGACAGGACTGGCCCCAGAACTGGGGTGTGCATGTCCTATTTCTCTTCCTTGGAACAGCTCACCGGTCTTTCAGACAGATCCTAACCCTAAGACAGGACAAGGCTTATCCATCCTGTTCATCAGCCACTTTTGGAAAGAATACTATGAAATGATCCTAAATCCTAAGTGAAAATGTTCTTACAGCTTTGGGTCCTTCGTTACCCTAAAAACCTAATCATTCCCCCTGCTTCTTTGACAATATAAGATTCAGAAGCAATAGAAAAGCTTGGTATTTTCCAGGTGTGAAAGTATGAATGCTCATAAGGGTTCTATTTGAACTAGGTAAATTGGTTGAGATTCTGATCAATCCCACATAGGCCTGTTTCTTAGCTCTGCCTCCTCCAAACCCCTACCTCTCAGTTCTCAAAGCTCTCTCCAGTCTGACCTCACTCCATAGCTTCAGCCTCAGTCCTCTCTGCCACAGAGCGGTGTGCATTTACACAATAAATAATACTTATTAATCACCCCCTCTATAGTATTCAGACACTAGACAGAGTCCTGGAGTAAATAAGAAACCGTTGCTGTTGTCCAAAGAGCTTTTCCAAAGAGTTCTCTTCCGCCAAAGGAGTTTCCTTGGAGATTCTTTTTTTCCCCCTTGGTTTTATTTATCTTTTTTTTTCAAATTTTTATTTAAATTCTAGTTAATATAGCTAATATAGCATGTATTATTGGTATCAGAAGTAGAATTTAGTGATGCATTGCTTACATGACACCAGTGCTTAACACAAGTGCCCTCTTTAATACTCATCCCCCATTTAGACCATCCCCCCCTGACCTCCCCCCCCAGCAACCCCCAGTTTGTTCTCTCTACTGAAGTCTCTCATGGTTTGGTTCTCTTTTTATTTTTTCCCCTTCCCCTATGTTCATCTATTTTATGTCTTAAATTCCACATATGAGTGAAATCATATGGTATTTGTCTTTCTCTGACTTGTTTTGCTTAACATAATACACTCTAGCTCTAGCTATATCATTGCAAATGGCAAGATTTCTCTTCACGGCTGAGTAATATGCCATTGTGTGTGTGTGTATACATACCAGGGTTGTTTCCATAATTTGGATACGGTTGTTAAAGCTTTTATAACATCAGGGTCCATGTACCCCTTCGAATCAGTATTTTTGTATGCTTTGCGTAAAGACCTAGTAGTGCAATTGCTGGATTATAGGGTACTTCTATTTTTAACTTTTTGAGGCACCTCTATATTATTCTCTAGAGTGTCTGCACCAGTTTGCATTCCCACCAACAGTGCAAGGGGGTTTCCCCTTTCTCTACACCTTCACCAACATCTGTTGTTTCCTGTGTTTTAGGCATTTTGACAAGTGTGAGATGGTATCTTATCCTAGTTTGATTTGTATTTCCCTGATGAGTGATATTCAGTATCTTCTCTTGCGTCTGTTAGCCACCTGTATGTCTTCTTTGGAAAAAC
>CM053605.1:66406689-66434326 GCA_028646535.1 Procyon lotor
GATCCAGAACCCACACCCTCAACCTTTTAAGGCTCTCACACTCGGGACCACAATCCAACTGCCCTGGTCATCCCAAGGCCAGGTACCAGGTAACAAGGGACCATCCTTCTGCCCCAGAGTCTTTGGAATTATTCTATTTGGCAATCCTAAAACTGCTTACCCTTTCCTGCCTCTTCTGGTATGTGGAAACCAGAATAAAAGGCAAGTTCCACTGTTCCCCCACCTCCCCACCAAGCCCGAGGCTTACCTGTGTAGCCTGCATGGTGCAGCATGCTTCATTCTCGTGGTCTCCAAGTGTAACAAACTCTTTTTCCATGATGGTTGTCTCCTAATCTCTTGGCCTTGTCATATCTAAATAATAATAAAACCTGTATTTGAAAATACCATATTGGCCCTACAGGAGAAACAAAGTCTGCAAGATCTATTCTCCATAGAGGTAATAGAGGAAATGGCTGAAGGGTACCTCCTTCACAGCTCGCTCACCAAGATAACCATTAGATCCAGATGGTTTCACAGATTTTCCACCAGGACTTTACAGATTAGACAATCCCAGTTAGATGAATCTCTAACACAGGAAAAGAAAGAAAATTCCAAGTTTCATAAAGGGAGTTTACCTTGGATCCAAAAACAAGACTGCACCAAAAAAGAAAATTATAGGCATGTCTCTCTATGGCCATCAGTGTAAAAATACTAAACATATGTTATTTTTATGTGCTATTTTTATGTGCTAATATAATCTTGACTAACACATCATGTCTAAATGGGTTTATTCTAAGATTCTGGGGAACTATTAATGTAATCTGTTGTACTAATCAAGCTTAGGAGAAAGAAATCATAATCTACTCCATAGGGTCAGAAAAATCATTCAACAAATTAACACCCATTCATTATACTAATGCTTAATAAAACACAAATTGATGGGTACTTCTTTAACATAAGGTGACATTTAAAGGAGAAACAAAAGAGGCTTTTCTATTGAGATTAGAAACAAGTAAAAATCTTCTCTTCATAATTATTGAATACTTTCTTGGAGGTATAAATTAATATGAGGAGATAGGAGAAAGCAATTAGAGCCATAAGAACAGAAAAGTAAGTAACAACTATTTACAGATGGTATGATTATACATCTGGCAAAACCCCCAAATTAATGGAAAATTACTGCAAACATAAGAATTTAGAAAGTAACATGTTTTTAAAACCAACATATGAAAATTAATAGCATTTACTTATACACTTATAACTTTAAAAAGGCATTATTTACAAAAGTGAGAGAGAGGAGAAAGACCATAGCCAGGCACAAATTTAGCAAAAAATGTCTAAAATATATGAAGAAAATCATAAAATATTTCTAAAAAGTATAAAACTAGACTTGAACAAATGATCACATACAACATTCTTGGAAAAGATGACCCAAAGTCATGAAAATGAAAGTTCTCCCTAATTTCTAAATAAAACAAAAATCCAATAAAAATACCATTCCCCGCCCCTCAGGAGCTAGATGATTGTTTTTATTTTTTTTATTTTTGTTTTAAAGATTTTATTTATTTATTTGACAGAGAGAGACACAGTGAGAAAGGGAACAAAAGCAGGGGGAGTGGAAGAGGGTGAAGCAGGCTTCCCACCGAGCAGGCAGCCCAACTTGGGGCTCAATCCCAGGACGCTGGGATCATGACCTGAGCCAAAGGCAGATGCTTAACAACTGAGCCACCCAAGTGCCCCTAGATGGTTGTTTTTAAAAGAGCATTTAGAAGAAATAAAAGCAAGAAAGTCAGAACAATCCTTAAGAGGAACAATGAAAAAAGAGCTACATAACCAGATATTAGAACATATCATAAAGCATTAATATTTACATTGGTGTGCTTTATGTTTGAACAAATATACAAACCAATGAAATATAACATAAAATGCAAACATAAATTCAATTGCTTATGAAGTTTTAGAGGATAAGGAAAAGTGGCCAAGAGAGCAATAAGGAGATAGACTTTTAGATAAAGTATATTGTAATAATTAGAGCTCTCTATAAAATTTGATCCATTCCTCAACTACACAACAGCACAAATCCCATCATATTTGAGAGGTAAAAAAATTCTATCATAAAAGTATTCAAGAGAGTATAGGTGAATGGCTTTATTACCTTAAGTAGGAAATTTTCCCTAACTAGGGCATAAAATCCAGTAATGAGAATATTTTTATGGCACAAAATATTCAACAACCTAAGCCAGGTAAAAAGACAAATAATATACTAGAAAAATACATTTGCTAATTATATCACAAAAGTTTAGTCTCTTAAATGAAGAGGAAAAAAAGTCTAAAGGGGGGAAAATGGGGTAAAATAAGGAAAGAATTCAACCAAGGAAGAATTCAGATGGTTCTTCCTCATTTGAAAAGATCATCATTTTCTCTCATAGTAGATAATAGCAATGTAAGAGTAAATAAGATACAGTTTTAGGAAAAAAAAAAATCCAAAAGTGAGAGCATACACTGTTGATGAGACTACGGGGAAGCAGGCATTTTCACATATTGCTGATAGGAATGCAAAATAATCAATCCTTCTGGAGGAGAATTTGACACTATTCATCATAATACAATTGTCTTTAACTTTTGACCCAGCACCCCTTTTCCAGGAATCTATGCCAAAGATACCCTGACAAAAACAGAAAAGGACTTTTTACAAGGTTATTTATGGAAGTATGGTTTGTAATAGCAAATAAAGTGGAAATGTTCACCAATAATGGACTGAATGAATACACTAGGGAATGGTCGCACAGTGAAGCGCTATGCAGCTGGGAAAATGAAGAAGGAATCTCTCCTCAGGTCCATTTGTGATGCCCAGTTTATACCATACTGTAATTAAAAAAACAAGGTAGATAAAGTAAGTTATTCTATTTATCTAAGTAAAGGGGCAATAAAATTACACACACACACACACACACACACACACACACACAAAATAGAAGGATTAAAAAGCAGAAGTATAAACCACAACAATGTTTGGTAATTACTTACAAGGGAGGGGGAGGAAAAAAAAACAGTGAAAGACACAGGAACAGAAGCTAGGTTTTCCTGAATTTATCTTGTTTTTATACAATTGACTTTGGAACCATGTAAATATTTGGAGCCATGTAAAACTAAATCAGTTTTATAGTAAGACAATTCCTTAAAAGTTTAAAATAAACTTAACTCCTGAATTGATATAACTACACAGAAAGCAATTATTTAGTTGTATATCCCTAGAGATATTTGCTTTAAGAACAGTTTTTAAAAAAGAAAACTTTGGGGCGCCTGGGTGGCTCAGTGGGTTAAAGCCTCTGCCTTCGGCTCAGGTCACGATCTCAGGGTCCTGGGATGGAGCCCTGCTTTGGTCTCTCTGCTCGGCGGGGAGCCTGCTTCCCCCTCTCTCTCTGCCTGCCTCTCTGCCTACTTATCATCTCTCTCATTCTGTCAAATAAATAAATAAAATCTTTAAAAAAAAAAAAAAAGAAAGAAAGAAAAGAAACCTTTAGGGTTGCCTAGATGGCTCAGCCATTAATCGCCTGCCTTCAGCTCAGGTCATGATCCCAGGGTCCTGGGACTGAGCTCCCCATTAAGCTCCGCTTCAGTCTCCTTGCTCAGCAGGGAGTCTGCTTCTCCCTCTCCCTATACCTGCCACTGTCCCTGCTTGTGCGCGCTCTGTGTGTGTGTGTGTGTCTCAAATAAATAAAATCTTTAAAATAAAAGAAACCTTTAAATTGCTTCTAATAATCATAATATAGGTGGTAGTGATAATATTATTCTAAGACTGTTGCTGTGAATTGTAAGGAAAATGAGTATGCAAGTGTTTTTATAGAATCATGTTTTTGACATGGGAAAGGAAAGATACAGATTTAAAAAAATACATTTCCTAACATGACTATCTGAGGAAGCCTACACACAATGCCCAGCCCTGTAGTCATTAACACCGCACCACCCAAAACATAATATCTTAACATTTTCCACCAAAAAAAAAAAAAAAAAGCTCTTTGGAAAGAAGGCTGAGTTCAGGTCTTGGCAAGAAAACATTCATGACTAAAATGACTTAGGAACCAACTTGATGAAGCTCCCATTGGCCAAAGACAAGAAAATGTGAGGATCAGTAAGAAGACTGTAGCAAACTAAAATGTTTAAAATCGTAAGTTCATAGTGATTCTCAAAAAGATCCTGTTAGTCACCTTCAAAAGATGTTAGGAAAGGGATTATTCCTATTTTGAGTTACTTCGAAAAATTATTTTGAACAATTTTGAAAATAAGTTGAAAGAATGTATCATTTACCTCAGAGTAGAGAAGTATAGTTCAGAGTAGCCTAGCGTTAATCCAGTGCTATTTATTTTTACAGAGGTATCCCAGCAAATAAAGAAATGGCAAAATAGAATACCACCAGTTTATAATCCCTAATGTGTAAAGGGATTTAGACAATGATTACCAACCACTGCTGACATCACAAAAGAAGCAAAAATTCCTAATATAAGTATTTAATACCACAAAAAATTCTAGATAAAATATTTAAACCTGAATCTGATCAAGCCTCTAGATATAATCATCAATTTGTGGGAATTTAGGGAAAAAAGAAAGATGGTAAAGGATATACTATGGAATAAAATCAGCAAAGTCCGTACTATGAAAATCCAAAGTCATAAGACCCAGCTACTTTAAAAAATTAAATGGCGGGGGTTGGGGGGTGAATTAGAAGGAAGCAATCTATGGATTAAAAGATTTAAGCAACATGCCAGTCGATTACACTGCACTGATCCTCTTCAGATCCTTTAGCAAACTAACCTTAAATTATACACAACTGGGAAAATTCAATCATTAATTGGATAATATTAAAGAATTGTTAAATCCTTGAACAATAATGCAATTATTTTGTTTTTAAAATAAGCATTCATCTTTGTAGAAGACATATTGAAATATTCACAGAAACTGATAGGAGGTCTATAATTTTCTTCATCTAGGGTGGGTGGAGTATAGAGCAAACAAAATTGACCATGAGTAGGTAAGAGTGAAACTCAGTGGCAGATTATGAGTAATCACTTTATTATTCTTTCTACATCGGCATGTTTGACATTTTGCATATTAGGCTGAAGAAGAAATATCTACACAGCTTTCACTGGTTTTATTTTCAAGATTTATTCTTTTCCTCTGCTGCACCATTAACTCCCAGCTGGCTTGTAGAATGTAAAAATAATTAACATTTTTATTCCTTTTACTATTAATTTTATTGTCATGGAAATAAAAATATACATATTGAACATCTATTTTTCTTTAGAACAATGTGCTAAATGCAGCGGAAACCACCAACAGGGAGGAGCCACTACTCCTTTCCTTGAGAATGTTGAAACTTATTAAGAAAAATATATATAATCATCTTAGGAAATTGATCCATGACCTTACACAGTAAGTCTGCATTTTTGCACAGCACATTGTACTTCCAAATGTTTGAAGCACTTATGATCTATGTATTATATAGGAGTACTGTGAATTAAATGAGAATGTGTACAAAGCACTCAGCTTCGTGCCTTGCGTGGAAGAAGTACTCAGTAAATGATGTTTATAAAACCACCAACACTTAGTCCAGGGATCTCGTTGCTACAACATTCTACCATAATAAAATGAAGCTGTAGGAAATAGAAGGGGACACAATAGAAGAAAATAGAGAAAACCATTGTGCTGTTTAAGCAGCAGAGAACCTGGAAGTGAATTCTAAACTGGGTTTTATGCACAGGGTAGATAAGGACTGCGGGAGAAGGCATCGCTGACCATGGATATTCCAGAAGCTGAGGGACAGAGACCAGTTACAGCAAATCATATTTAATGTAGTTATAAGCTGAAGTAAAGAAGAGATGACACTGGAGAGGTGAACTGGGGGGGGGGAGGAAGGGGAGGACAGCCTTGCGGGACACATTCAGAATTTGAAGATTAATATTTTAGAGAGAAGGGCTTCTTCCCTACTTCTGAGTTATTCTTCAATGCGAATCAAGCATGCATAGCATTTGACCCCTGGTTTCTCTTATTTCTTCTTTTTGGAGGAAGACTGGCTTGTATGGTTGGTAAGTTTAAGAATTCAGAATGCCCTGTACAGTTCTTCCCTTATTCCCCCTTCCTCTTGGTAAGCCACCTTCAGAGGTACGTACAATCTTGTATTCCTCATAGAGGGTCTGCCCTGGTCCCACACTCCTCAGGGGACGGTAGGGCCCACTTGGCATTCACACAAGGCTATGCCTCTAAAATTAGCCTTTAGCAGCGAGGACTGCGAGGTTTGGCCTTCATCTACCATCCCTTTGTCTTATTTAACATTTTTTTTTTTTTTTTAAAGATTTTATTTATTTATTTGACAGAGAGAGATCGCAAGTAGGCAGAGAGGCAGGCAGAGAGAGAGGGAGAAGCAGGCTCCATGCTGAGCAGAGAGCCCGATGCGGGGCTCGATCCCAGGACCCTGAGATCATGACCTGAGCCGAAGGCAGAGGCTTTAACCCACTGAGCCACCCAGGTGCCCCTGTCTTATTTAACATTTTGTCTGGACTTGGGTTGAGAGGAGGATGCTCATTATTGAACCAACTCAAAAACTTCATTCATGATATAAGCAATAGAAACACACTAATGGTCCTTCAACAGAGGAGATTAAAAAGCTATAAGTAAATTATCTCAGCCATTTTGTGTGGAAAAAGCAGAGATAAGAGCTAATTAACCCAGTTAGAGGAAACAAAGATTGGAACTACATGTTTCTACCTTCTAAGACCAAAGGCTAGAAAACTTTCTGTAAAACACTAGATAAAAATATTTTAGGCTTTCTGGACTACATCTGGTGTTTGTTGTGTGTTAACTTTAATGCTTTAAAAGGTAAAAGCTAGTCTTGGCTTCTGGGCTGTACCAAAAAAAAAAAAAAAAAAAAAAAAGGCTGTGGGCTCTATAAAAGACTGAGCCAGATTTGCCTGTGAGCCATGGTCTGTTCAACTTTAATCAGTGGGTAATTCCTTGGAATAAAGGCTTAGGTCCTTGCAAAAATTAACTAAATTCCAGTAAACAAAGATCCAATTTCTGTCAATCAATGAAGTCGATTAGTTAAAAGTACTCTGGGGCTCTGGGCCTCACCTAGTAATAGAATCAGGCTTTCAGATGTTGCTTAAGAGGGCCCTATACATCACACACACACACACACACACACTTCCATACAACCACATTGGTTATTCATCAACATAAGCAGTAATTTTGGAGGCTGCATCTGTGTAAATGCTCTACTAGGAAAGCTTCGCTGTTCTTACTGACTAACATTAACCATCACCTCATGTGGTATCATGCCACCAGAGAATCTTAGTAGTATCTGTTGGTACGAATTAAAAGTAAAGAGACTAAATGCCACAGAAGAAATGAGGGAGCAGAAAGGCGTAAACTTCATAGGATTAATTATTCTGCCAACAATGTCCTTAGTACAGATAAAATTGTCTTATATCAAGCTGGATAGGAACTCTTCCACTCCTTATATTTGCATTCACATAAACTACAAAAGTAGTCTCTGTTCCTACGCAACCACAGATAAGGCACCAGTAAGAAGTTGGAGATACCAAAGAACCAAAGCAAGTATGTCCCAGAAGGAGGGATTTTGTTTCACTGCAGACTTTCTAAGGGACTTGCACCCCAAAAATTGGATATTTAACTGCAGTTATTTAATTTATGAGTGGCAAAATACCTATGGGCTAAATACAATAATTTCAGTGTTTTTAATCTTCATCTCATAACTCATATTTGAAGAAACTGAATTTCACATTCCCTTTAAAATTTACCCTTGAGCTAAGACCAAGATCAGAGATATTTCAGACCGAAGAAAGCAAAGCGTTGCAAAGGTCAAGAAGAATGAACAAAGGAGGTTTCTAACACAAAGCTTTTGTAATCTTCTTGGATAGAGATGCATGTATGTAGTTTCTCTAGGGGATGCAAAGCACTTTGCTAAGAAAACTCCTGATAGTGACCCCATGTGTATTACAGGGCACAAAGAACATCTTTTGCTTTTTAATTCATAGACTATTTTATAGCAATTTTAGGTTTATAGGAAAATTAAGTACAGAGAATTCACATATACCTCCTTGGCTCCCCTAAAACAGTTTCCTCTATTATTAACACCTTGCATTAATGTGGGACACTTGGTGTAACTGATGAACACTGATAATTACTAACCAAAATCCATAGCTTCCATTAGTGCTCACTCCATGTTATATAGTTCTGCGGGTTTTGAGAGATACCGTATCCACCATTTCCATATGATACAGAATAGTTTTGCTGCCCTAAAAATGTCCTGTGCTCCACCTATTCATCCCTCCTCCTCCTGCTCCTGCTCCCCGTGGATCTCTGACAACCACAGATCTTTTCACAGTGTCTATAGTTTTGCGTTTTCCAGAATGCTGTATAGTTGGAATCCTACAGCATGTGGCTTTTTCAGACTGGCTTCTTTCACTTAGCAATATGCATTTAAGCTTCCTCCATGTCTCTTTGTGATTGATAGCTTATTTCTTTTTATCACCAGCTCTTTAAGACAGAAAGAAGGAATTCTCAAAAAATTTAAGGTCTCACCAAAAGACATTTATTGAAGGACGTTAAGTAGTTCTGAGTTAATAGGTGAACTTACCAGTAAACATTTTCCTGCAAAAAATTGTTTTCACAGATTCTTTGTACTGCTACACAATTGTACTAGACAGAATTTCCAAATACAATAGGATCCAAAAAATAAAAAAATGGCAGGAATATACTTACTACCCATTGTCTCTCACTCCAGATTAACATTCAAGTCAGGTGCCACCAGAATAGAGAGAGGTAAAGGAGATAATTGTACCTTCCTATCTTCAGAAAGGCATTCATTTGCAAATAGGTACAATTAGGCTCAGGAAATGGGAAAATAATCCATTTTTCAATTAAGTCTGTGCCATTGTAGGATGCCTATCTTCTCATAAAAGAGCTCCACTTTGTACAAGCTCCTATCTCAGCAAATAATGGTGGAATGAGCACAAGACACTAGTCCCTATTCTGACCCTTACTAGCTCTGATTTCAACAAGTCACTTTTCCTCTGTGAGCTTCTGGACCTTCATCTGTAGCATGGAGAAAATTGTGCTGCCCCTCGTGACTCAAAGCTATTGGGAAGATCAAAGGAGATGGAAATGAATAGAAGAGATAAAAAGGTAATGCTTGGGGAAACACTGCCAAACCTCTAAAAGGTTTATTCTGTTGTCATGGTGATAATAATGCTAATGATGTTATTTGATTACCTCCCCACCCCTAGCCCTTTACCACCCCTGTGCCTCTCCTACCCCTGGACACTCATCCCAGATATGATGGTGTCAGGGAGGGCATCATAAAGGAACATGCGTAAGTAGGAAAACAAGAGACCTTGTAAACCAGAAAGTAAGTAACTCTCATAGGGAAGGACAATAAGTTATCCCTCTAAAAAGGAAGTGTCAAAACCTTTCTAAAAGGAAAAGTATTGGGGCACCTGGGTGGCTCAGTCATTAAGTGTCTGCCTTCAGCTCAGGTCATGATCCCACAGTCCTGGGATAGAGACTGGCATCCCGCTGCCTGCTCAGCGGGAAGCCTGCTCCTCCCTCTCCCTCAGCTGCTCCCCTACTTGTGTTCCCTCTATCCCTGTGCCTCTCCCTGTCAAATAAGTAAAATCTTTAAAAAAAAAAAAAAAGGAAAAGGAAAAGTGTTGTGGTTGCAATATGCAAACCAGGGCTGAACCACTAGGCTTCCAAGGTAGCAGATCAGCCTAAAAGGCAGAATGCACCTCCCGGTGGCTAAGCACAGAGGTGGCACAACCTCCAAGTCTACAGGACACTTTCACTGCAGCAAGAGAAAGGGGGGGCATCCTGGCTAAATGCTCATGTGTGATGAAACTGGATTTCTTCCTGCAGCTTTAGCTGCAGAATTGCGTTACCCTAACTGGCTGAACACAAAGACGCAACTGTTCCAAGCACAACTCTCCCTAAGTGAAATGGGCTCACGTAATCCAAAACACTCATGGACAAATCAAAACCTTCAATTCAGGAGAGAGCCCAACAGGCTGCAAGCACACCAGAGTGAAGGAGCACGCCTCATCTTGGTACAAACTGGCACCCAAAATATACAGCATTATCTTCAAATGCCTGTGTAACCAAACCAAATACTGAATGTCAACATAGGCAGTCTCCAAGTGGCTTCTAAAACAAAGGTAAGAGCTCTAGTCCCAATGTTAGGAGTTCACCCTTGAATAAGCCATCTGCATTCCCAACACAGAAATGACGGAGCCTTACAGAGGCAGAAGATTCAAATACATAAAATCTAGATAAACATCTCTTCCTAGTGGAAATCGAACAAAACCACAAAGCAGTAAAAAGAACCGAGGCCTTGAACCTACTGAGCTCTGGCAGGCAGAAACTGCTGGAGGTTCGGCCCCCATCATTTGAGAGTTAAAAGGACTCCCTGTGAAAAGGGGAACTGTAGCCCGGCTGGTTTGAAGAGTGGAGTTGGAGGTGCCACGGAAACCCAGTCCTCAGAAAGGCAGCTACAATCAAACTGTTACCAACCACCACCTGTGGCTGTAGTTTCAAACAAGCGACGGGACTAGGAGGGCAAGGGGTCACAGACAGAATCTAAGGATCGGGAAATGAATCAAGCCACCTACTGGCTCTGCCAACTAGATCTGAGACAGCCTGTCACATGGGACAGGAGCCCACAGAACAATCATAATCTGACCTAGCCTGGGGACTCAGGGAAAAGAAAAAGTGAGAGGGGGGTAAACAAAACTGCCCACACAGAGTAAAACCAGACACGACATCAAAACACAGGAACATGAACTCACTGCACAATTAATTCTACAAATTAGTCTGGTGACCACTTTAAACTTAATATCCTCGGGATGTTCAAAAAGATAAAGAAAAAAAGAACTCCCACTTAGAAAACAGAAATTATAATAAAATAGGGGAAAACAAAGTACAGAAGGTAATGAAAAAATATTTTTTGAAAAGAAAAATGTGGTCAGTAGAAAATAGTAATAGACACGATAATGTTAAGGAGGGCCCATGATAGATGAAACAGACATCTAGGGAGTTGCAAGACAGAAGTGAGAAATTTACCAGAATGCATCATGAAAGCGTACTCAAGAGATACCAGACTCCAAAATAGACATTTCAGAGAAAGAGAATGGAGACTGTGGTGGAGAGGCAACCTCCAAAGGGAGAGTAAAGAAGAAATTACCTGAATCAGAGTATGCCATTCAAAACTGTGCTTCAAGAACCTGCCCAGAGAAAAGTAAAACCACATCTAGACACACCACAATAGAACTGCAGAATACCAAGGAAAAAGAGAAAAGCTACAAGCAACCTGTGCCAAAGGCATAGTTTACCTACAGAGGAAAGGACCTATAATAATAAGCTATTCTAAGATATAGAAAATAGTGGAATTACCCTCCGACTCTAGAACTCCAAAGATTAGCCTCATGCTAATGTCAATAGAGAGTCAATCTGACACTATCCCATTCACCCAGGGATACGGAAAGGAGACTAACATAGTCCCAGATTGGTCGTGTCCCCTGTATCCCAGTGGGAAGGAACACACATTCTCACCTCAGGAAAGCATTCTCAAGTTGGGCCCGAGGAGGCTCACAGATTAATTTCAAATAAATATGAACTCACGATTAGAGTTTGTCAAACCCACGAGAAAACAAATCACATGGTAAAGTGTCAGCAAAAACAATCCCCAAATATTTTATGTATTTACATGATCAAAGTAAAAAATACAACATATGTTTGCAATATTTACAAAATAAAAGAGGTAACCACAAAAATGAACTAATCAATGTCAAAAGTGACCAGGAAGATTTGAAAAAGAACCCAGTAAAATGTTCAAGAAACTAGTTTTACTTTGTTGTTTAAACAAAAAAACACAATGAATGATGTAAACGGAATTCATGAACTAGAGAACAAATTTGGAGAAATTACCCATATGTGGCTTAGAGAATAAGTCGATGGGAAATAGGGAAGGACAATTAAGAAAGAAGCAGGATGGGATGAGAAGTTTTAATTCAAGTTCAGAAGGACATTCAGGACCTTCACTCACAGGACCAGAGGTCTGTATTATCAGATTTACTTGTGAACCTTTGGGCCATTTTCTACTGAGCCCTTCAACAAACAGCTTAAATGTCTTGCCTGTAAAGCCTTTTTTTCCTACCCATCTCATCTCTCTCCCTTTTAAAGTAATTGTCCAGACCCACGAATTACATTATTTGTTGCACATTCTCTACTCTTTTGCTATCTCTTAGAGAGCTGGCCCCAGAATATGTCATGAATTCATCTTGTTGGGAAATAGGACAGCTGAATAGGTCTCTCATTATACAATTTCCTAGATAGAAAGGAAAAATAAGGGGGTAAGGGAGTTAAGTGGGGGAGGATGGTCGCTCATAAAAAAGGCCAGGAAACAATATCCTAAGCAGATGAAACAAAACTATAGGTCTCTTTAAAACAACTTACTAAGAGATCTAGTAAGGGGGACATAAGAGTGTAAATTGGGGAAGAAGTCTACAGAATATGGATTTTTAGGAGGTGGGGGAGGGGGCAGTAAAAACTCTTACAAGGAAATATAAAAATGTAACAGCTAAACTTAACTGGTTCCATGGAAAATAAAACTAGAGCTGAGGAAGTCTAAATTGAGTACCTTCCTTATAACGTGCAAGAAAGGATTTTTTAAAAACACCCAGACCACAGAGGAACAACATAACAACAATGCGAAGGGGCACTAAAGATGAGAACAGAGGAATGTGCAAAGAAAACTTTCTTGGTTGGAAAAAAAAATGAAATAAGTATGCAAATTAGAAGGACTCACCGTTTTTCAGACAACATCAATCTGGGTCTCACTGGGCCAAAACTAAGGCGTCTGCAGGCTGTGTTCCTTTTGGGAGGCTATAGAAGAGAATGTTTCCTTGTCTCTTTCAGCTTCTAGAGACCGCCTGCATTCCCTGGCTTGCGCTCCTTCCCACCCTTCCTTCAACACCAAAGCCAACAGACGCAGACTAAATTCTCACACCCTAGTACCTCACTCTGACTTTTCCACCTCTGCTTTCCTCTTTTAAGAAAGCTTGTGATGATATTGGATCCACCTGAATCATCCAGAATATTCTCCCTATTGTAAGGTCACCTAATTAGCAATCTTCTATTTGCAACATAAATTGCCCTTTGCCATGCTAAGTAATATAGTCCCAGGTTCCAGAGATTAGGAAGTGCAAGTTTGGGGATGGGGGATTATTTTGTCTACCTAATGGAGCCTCCTAATAGAGTTTACTTAATTGTGTTTTGGATTCTGTAAGGATGCCATACCTGATCTAATTTAGCTGGTGCTCTCCTAAACAGCTCAGCCATTTTTTTAATTAACTTATTTATTTTTTTAAGATTTTATTTGGTTTGAGAGAACGAGTGCACAAGTGGGGGGAAAGGGCAAAAGAAGAGGGAGATGCACACTCCCCACCGAGCAGAGAGCCCAAGACCAAGTGGGTCTTGATCCTGGGGGTACTGGGATCATGACCTGAGCCAAAGGCTGACACTTAACCCACTGAGCCACCTAAGGTATTCCTGAGCCATTTTCTACTTAATCCTTAAACATCCAGCTTAAAATTTCACTATAAAACTTTTTCTGCTACCTCCACAGTCCTATCTCCCCCTTAAACTATGATCTAGACCAAAAATATTCACAGAATTTCTGGAACGGTAATTTCTTAATTTACTGTGTTACTTTTATAGTTCTGTTTCATGTGTATTTTTACCCCATCAAAAGCTTTCATCTCTATGGGATAAAATTATTTACAAAGCACTTATAATAATGTGAGTAAATTATCATAAAATGATATGAAGCTTTAAAAAAACAGAAAGCAAAACTGAATATACTGTATCATCTAATCATTGAAGGAAATGTAGGGAAATACTATTGGAATATGGAAATAATCATATAGTAATATAACTGAGGTGCTTATCTCCTTTTATAATGCTTGTTTTTTCCATATTCTGCACTGTGGCAGATGTGGCCCATATCCTTTTTGCCCATCTCTGAGTTCACCTGCAGCTGCAGAGGACAATTTCCAAACTGCTGGTACTCCCAACCTCAAGGCCAGTGACTCTCTTTTCTGTCTTCTTTGGAGCTTGCTTAACCTACACAGAAAACTTCCTAGAAAGGCCAGGGAATCAGTGATGACCAACTCACAACTAATAAGGGGTAAGAGTTGGGGATAAATTCCCCCTTCCCTGCCCCATAGCATATGTGGGGCACAATCTACATAATTCCCAAAAAGGCCCTCCCTGGGATTGAACCCCGTTGCCCACAATGGCAACCCATCCATTCGTGCACACTGCAACCGTTTTTTCACTCCTCCCAGTTTCCCTCTCTCCATTTCATTACTTCTGCTTCCTGGGGTCACTTTCCATATTAACCACCAGCTGTAGGAAAATAGCTCAGCTGTAACACCTGGTAATCTTGTAGCTATCCGCATAGGCAAAGGCTTGCACCGCCCTACCTACCAGTCTTGGCAAAACCCTATTCCATCTGAAACATGAGAGGATAAGAGGTCTATCAGGAGCTGATATGAGGCCATCTTTCACTGGCCTCCCCACTGACCATCACAGGATGATTTCTCACCACCTCCCACATTCTGATGAGGTCTAGGACCTTCTGCCTTGGCCGCATCAGAATAGAGCTGCAGAATATGAAACCCCTGGTGTAGTAGTCTAGTCTTGATCTAAACTCATGTTGCAGTCTTCATCTAAACTCATGTTGCAGTCTTCTGGGTCCTTTTGCTTCTGTGTGTGTGACAAGGGTCAAAGATGACTGGCCCCTTTGACTTATTTTTCATTTTGTTGTAAGTAATCAACTGTGTAATCTAAAAGTGGCTCCATTCTTTACCATTTGAATTATCACATCTTGGCTTTGCCCTCTTTTGTATGTATGAGCTGGACACCCGTCCCCAAGTCCTTGTCTCAGGGTCTGCACATGGAGGAACTGAAACTAAGATAGACCTATATCACTTTTATAATTGGTCACCATATGATCTTTTTTAAAAAAATCTAGATATAAAAACATCATAAATATATCAGACTATATGAATTTGAATTTGTAAATAGTGTATGTGAGCATGTGAAAGCAAAGAAGGCCATAGGGAAAAAATCCCCAAAATGTAAATGATGATTATATCTAGGAAGAGGGTGTTTATTTTTGTCTCTCCACTTCTCATAGTTTCTAAACTTTCCATCATGAGCATTATTACTTTTACAATTTTTCAAACTATTTCTTAATTGGGAAGAATACTTGAAATATACGTGGCAAGCACTTTTATCCTTTCCGTATAGATGTTTTTATATATAACCATGTAAAATGCAGACATTCTAAAATAAAAACGGACAAAGGACATGAACAAGCTAATAACAAAAGAAATATAGATGTTAATGAACATGTGCAAGGCAGTTCAACCTTAGAGCATCATTAATCAACTAGACAAAAATTACAATGAGGTGTCATTGTTCACTGTTAACCTGGCAAATTTAAATGATAATATCCTATGTTAGCATGGGTGCAATGGAATAGGCGTATACTACTGTTAGGAGTAAAAGCTGATCCTAATTCCTGGAGGCATTTTACAAAGCTTTACAAATGTTCAATTTCTTAACATGGGTGATACTCCTCAAAAGAATTTTCCTCTGGGAAAAGCAGAGATACTCACCAGAAGTTCTGTGCAAAAAAAGTGTTATTTCTAAGTCATGGGATTTTTATGCATGATTTTTATTTTCATTTTCATACTTTTTTGTAGTTTTCAAATATTTCCACTAAATATGTAGAGCCATAAATAAGCAGGAGAACAAAGTGAAAATAATCTTCCATTTTAAAGGATAAAACATGAACCAACAATTAAATTCCACAACAGAGGCACCACCCTTTTGCTTTTCCTACTTTCAAGCCACTAAAGCCTACAAAGAGGATGAACTAATTTGTCATAGCAGGCCACATGCAGAGAGAAAATAGAATTCCCTATTTGTTTCGCCGCCTTGACGTAGAATCAACATGGTTTTTCTCTAAAATCTAAAGGATAGAATGACTTGGCAGAAGTGAGCCAAAGGCAATTTTCTATTTCTCTGGATCTTGGTACTCAGTTACTTTTCAGATGTCACCTACAGGCATTTTCTGCATTAATAACCCCTTACTTACCGCTGCTAAAACATATAATGGATAGAGCCAATTACTGCAAGAAATAGATTCGCACATACTTCATTCTTCACACAATGGATGTTAACATTGAAGCTATGATCAGGAGAAAAATAGGAATGTTTTCTTCTCAGAACATGAACTCTTTGACTTTAATTTAAGAGCTAGAACATTTTAATGTCAACTCCTTTCATTTGATGATCAGGCCTTTCTTGTTCTTGCGAATTCATACTTAGATATTTTGAATTAATGTTAAGACACTCATGTCCCGGAACATGAAGGGACTTTCTTGTATTTGCCAGTAAGGAAAAAATAATCTTACCGTGTCTTAATCAAATCAGCAATTTCTCACATTTTAAAGTGCCACATTTCATCAAATCAAATCAAAGATGCCATCACTTGTTAAGATCCATCATTACTTTAGAATCATGGAAAAATACTGCAGAGTAAACTATGAGAAAGTGCATATCTCAATTATAAGATGCACACCCATTTCCGACGGTTCAGTGAGGGGGTGGGGAATGTATCTGAGAACCAAAGTATGCAGAGTTCAGATAGTTCAGCCACAGACTGGGGGGCAGTTCTTGTTCACTTAATTAATTTTCTGCATTCTTATTTCTGAAAGGAACTGACACGTTCATAAACATATTCAAAGCTTAATCACTCAAAGACTAGCCAAAGAAAGGGAGATTCCAGCTCCATACCACGGAACGTTGCCTCTGAGCAGCGATGTGCTATAGCCAGGCTCAAACCAGAATAAGCAAGCAGGTTGTTAAACTGTCAAGACTCGTGGGATTTGGTCATTACAGCCAACTAGTAAAAAGGAAATCATGTTTCCTTGAATTAAATATATTCTTTTAAAAACCAGGGTAATGCTCAAAAAGCATCACCTCCTAATTATTTTACTACAGTTTACTATTACCTATGCTCTCAAGATTATTTATGGCTAATATACCTGAACAGCTGAAATACTGTGTAGTGGTGATTCACAGCACATCTCTTTCCAGTTGTGCATTCAGTGATGTCACAGTGGTACCTTGAGATCACCCAAAGGAGGGAGTATTTACTCCGTGGAAATCAGCAAATATTACAAATCAGGGCTTTGTCCCTCCCAGAATGCCTATTATTGAACATTCACCAGCACACCACTGTGTACAATAACAAAAAAGTTTGGCTCTAAGATGGAAACTCTAGCTACATATTATACATACTACACATTAATTTATAGATATGCAGATGAAAGTGGTGGAGCATGGATCATAGAAAGACTAGGAGGCAGGGATGCTAAAAAGAAAAAGCAGGGGTGCCTGGGTGGCTCAGTGGGTTAAAACCTCTGCCTTCAGCTCAGGTCATGATCTCAGGGTCCTGGGATCGAGCCCTGCATTGGGTTCTCTGCTCAGCAGGGAGCCTGCTTCCCCCCACCTCCCTGTCTACTTGTAATCTCTCTCTCTCTCTGTCAAATAAATAAATAAAATCTTTTTAAAAATAAATAAAAGATAAAAGCAAAATCTTAACACTGACCTTAAAGCCAATTGAAAAGCTTTTATATATACATACATGTATGTATGTATATATACATCTGTAAATACATGTATATATAGTATGTATGGTGTGTGTATATGTGTACATATATAAAAAATTGATATTACCCAAATTATTCAGAGGGAAGGAAAGGTTACTTGAGTTTTCAGCATTCACATTTCAGTATTCTAATGTCTGAATGACCTTCTTACCTTGACTGCTTAATAAAATGCAGAATGCTACACGTTGCAATTTTTTACCATATGGAACCTCTAATTTTAGTGGGATTACAATTTATCCATAGTTTCCCACTAAATGAGAGACAATATTACTATCATTTTTCAATGACAACAACCTGGCATGAATTTGACTACATAGTGTTGCCCTCAGAATGACCCTCCTCGTCTACAGACCAATGAAATCCAAATGGGTCAAATAAAATTTGTATGCTGAACACCGATGACTGAAGCAACAATCCTTTATAATTTTCTATCATTTTGTGAAGAATGATATTAAATCATTTCCATATAAAATCGTAAAAACAAAACAACAACAACAACAACAAAAAAAAAAACCCATGATCTCATAGGATGTCGAAGACTGCAGTATACTGTCCTTTGCCTCCTATCTGAGGACTCGGGTAACCTGAGGAGGTTTATTTATGAGAATTCATGTAAATCCCACTAGGCTCTTCTTAATACCCACTGGCACTTTAGAGAGAATATATTTTATTTTATTTGCATTTACCTAATACAATTTGATAGTCTCATATTGTATAATTTCATTTCACTCAGTTCATTTTTAAGAGAAACGAATTGCTTGCAGCTTTTCTACAAAAGACACCCTATTGAACTATACCCAAATAACTCACAGAGAACTGGTTGCCATGGCTATCCAGAAAAAAAAAAACAAGACACTATTGCTAATAGGAATGTTCAAAAATCTGATTTCCAACCTGGATTTATAACACTTAGATTTTTGATTATATGAATTAATGAAGCCAATGCAGCATCCAACTTGTATCCAAGGAACCAAAGACAAATCCTCCTTTTCATAGTTTTTCTTAAATAATGTGTGAACACTTAGAACTAAACTGTTAAAAAATTATAGAAATATCAGTGTCATCTGTGTTAACTCAGTCTTTGCTTCCTAATGCAATGTTGTTTTCCCCTCCTTAATGTAACTCAAGTTGTCTCTAGGGATTTCCTCTGACCCGAGTCATTAAATACTGGGTTCATTAGCGTGAACAAAGAATAAAAAAAGTGTGACAGAGTATGGCCCCTTCAGGAAATGTCAGCAAGCCCTTCCACATTGGGACAAAGTTTCACGGCAAGGTTGGAGGAGGGAATGAGAGGAGATAAACCTAGAAAGCCACATGGGGACAAGACCGTGAAGAGTCATATGTTGTGATACGTTTGGCATTCTCTTATAATGCAACCAAGAGTCGCCAAATGTTATTTTTTAAATAGAGCACAATTTTTAAAATGCCTTGTAAGCATCAGTTTGGCGACTGAGCAAAAACGTGTCAGAAAAGTTGCTTAGATAAAGGATACCAATGTCCTAAGACACAACTGCAATAATCTAAGTGAGAGAAAAGGAACTTACACTGTGAAATAGACTTCAAGGATCACTACACGGACACTCTGATTTTCCATTTAAAGAAGTCCAGTCATACTAGTGGTAATACAGGAGATTTGTAGCTTTACTGAGGCTTTATATGTTTCTATTTCACTGCTTCCCCACCTCGCACTCCTCTAGAAACTTCTCTCTGCCCACACACACCTCAGCAGAATGCAATGCTGGTGTTCCCTCCCCATCTCAAGTATTCATTTCTTGGTAAGCAGCCCAGTCAAGCCAGTCTGCCCTTTCTAGTCCCTGGAAGTCTGGAGAAAAACATTTTCGCCATTTCATTACACTTATACCTGCATTTCTCCTCTCTAGCTATAACAACTAAAAGCTGGTTTACACCTTTTCTTCCGTTTCTGGCAAATTTTGTGGACTTAAATAATACATACTTCTCTTTCCTATATATATGATGTTCATCTGCAGAACCCGAGAAAATAAAGTGTTTCTCTTCACCTAGTATTAGTGCGGGGTGAGCATGGAGGGGGATCCCACTGTAGAGAAATTTTTCAGATTTATGTTTTGAAGAGTTTTCTAAAGCACTATATCTGAGACAATGAGGAAACAATAATAAAAGGAAAAAAATGGTATTTTTATAAGAAGAGATCAGATTTCCTTCTGACTATTGGAACTTTATATTGGAGTTAGAGAGAAAAGGAAATAATGCAAAACAATCGAAATTTTATTGGAGTAGGTGACTTTGAAAGGGAATGGTTTTCAATCTTGTTAACATCCCCATCACATCAAAGCAATACCCTGTCATCAGCAGTAACAATAGCTCATTATAGCAACACTTTTTATTTCGGGAGGGTGATCTAGCTCTGGTTGGGTGGATGGCTCACATCCCAATCTAGGGGCAGGGGGGGAAATTAACAGACGTGTGCATTTTTATAAAGCTTCCCTGTGAAGCTGATATCTTTCCTTTAACACCCACCATCTCACCCATCTCCATCCCTACCAGAATAGTCTCCCCATCCCTGGCCTTGAATTAGTGTCTGTTTCAAGTCTGGTACACTGGAAGTAGCTCTGAGACCAGAGGCTCCTAGCAGGTACTTACCATTAGGTGGATGGGTATTGCAGCAGTTTTGCCAAATAGTTGAAAAAGCTCATGAGCAGTTTATGTAAAGCAAGATACTAGCATTCTCTGCCACTCAATTTTGATTTTCAAATGTACTTCCTTATTAAGTATAATATTACACTTATTATGAATATTATAATGGATGGGAATTGCTCTTCCATATAATGAGGTATGCACGAAATATGACTGTATTTCTATAATTTTACCTAATAGCATTTGGCCCCAATCTCAGTCAGTTTGGAGGTATCCACTCCCCTTTGTTTATGTCCTATGGGGGGAGAGGAGTTAGAGAGCATCCACTAATGAATGTTTTTCCAACTGTATGTTTTAATCTATGACATCAATTTAGTAGATCACACCAGAATAGAATTTAAAGAAAACATAAGTCAGCATCACGAATATTGCTTTATGAACATATCTTGTGCCCTGGAAGACAATGTAAAACATCTTTCTTCCTGTAGACCAAAACTGGCCATGGGCCAGACCTGGTGGAAAACGCTGTGTAAGACATCGATGTGACCTCTGTGTCTCCACACATGAGCTCTAGACATTGCCGCATCTTCCATAAATGACCCACAAGGTCTCTGCAGGGCCAGCTTTTTCTCACTTTCAGGCCTCACGCTGGGAGGCACAGAAACTTGTGGCCGCTCTCCCAAGCTCCTTGAGAACTGCAGGGCGCTCTCTGAGGCCCTAGGAAGCCTTCCCTGCTAGACATGCCACATAGATATTTCTATTCCACATGCCTTGAGTTCTTAGGTATTCAGGAGCGCTCCCCTTCATAACCTGCTGTCTCCTTGGGCTTCACTCCTGCAGTTAAGGCTTCAGCGGCCACTGATCTTGAATGCCCAAACCTATTTGGGGACTTTAATTTCCACCCACTCCCTTCCAACCCCAGAAAGCAGGCTCACTTATCAGGGAGATACCCTGAGAACTCACATTCTGCCTGCAGGCTCTCAGACTCTCTTTGCCTCCCAGTTTATGAGATTTTTATCTAGTCTGGGTGAAGAAAAACTGTCTTTGGTGGTATTTTTTCACATCTGTTGTTCATAGCATAATTGCATGCCCCAAGTGTTTCAGTGCTCTGGCTTTTTAAGCCAATACGAATGCCCAGGTTCCTCAAACTCAAAAGCATTTTTCTTTCAAAACCGTTGTTTCTTCCCCGTCCTTATAAGCCTATTTTTAAAACTAAAAGCTAAGAATTGACAGATTTTTCCATTCTCCTGCTATAACAACCTTTCTCTAAGGCAATGGATACCTGAGTCATATGTTTTAGCTTCAATAGGAAACAGGCTGGGGGGTAAAGAGGAATTACCAGACATGAATAACATTTCAAGTAATAAATATTTCAATGCTACTCCTAATTATCAAATGGAATAATGGTTAAGGAAAAATTTAAAGATGCGTGTGTATGTGTATGATACTTTCACAATGGGGTTGTAGTTACAAAATACTGTTTAATCAAATCCTATTTTTATTCAAAGATGGATAGAAGAATTCTTTAAAATTTTCCTTGAAAAATTACATAATTTTTTAAAAACCCTTGAGTACATATATACCCATTAATTAGTAAAGCATTAAAATTTTTTGTAGAGACTTGGGTTCTTATTCAATGTTAAACTATGCAAATTTGATATGATGCAAAATCAAATTGTTGCCTCAGATACAAAATTTGGAAAAAAAATTTATTTAAACCTCTCCAACTTGTAAAGCTCACCAAAAGTCTTGAGATTTGATATCTGGTAAGCCAACTTTACCATAAACGAGGTGGATTCTATTGCCAGATAGATAACCCTTTCATGTAAACTATAAATACCTACCCAGTCTTTCTTCTGTAGCACCTAGGTCACCTTTGTTTATTGCATCAGAATGTATAGGAAATTTTGTGCCACTATTTTCATTCACTATTATCACACTTAATTTTTTTCCTAATGTGTAAAATATGCTCTATATTATTGATCAAGTGATGGGGCTGCTATTAGCACAGGAATGCACCCAAATCAATAATTTTGAAAAGAAGATGTGGTCAAAGAGCATGAAGAAGACCAATCAATTTGCATGACGCCCTGTACCAATGAAAGAAGTTGTAGACTTATTCAGGCTTATGGAAAATTTAGTCTTGAATTATATGAGTTTTGAATTATAGGTGGCCTTCTGAACAGCATCCTTTGCATAAAATGCAAATGCCTAGTACTTGAGCTCCTCATAACTGTGGGAATAAGTACTTCAGAGTTGCAAATTATTCTGATGACTGTTATTTTCCTCAACTACTATCAAAGTGATTCAAATCACCACATCTTTAGCTTTATCCTTTTCAAACTGTTCCTGCCAACATGATCTATCAGGAGTTGGGAGAGTGATTGCAGCTATTGAATGCTCCCCTACATTGTTTCTGAGATGCCTGTGACTGGTGTTCGGTGCCATTTAGGATGATACATGACGGCTTTGTGAAGGCGCTTTTCCCACTGGAAAATTTGTTAAGCACCTATTAGTCACTGACCTGTTTTCTTGATATATACTTACATAATCTTACCACAACTTTATAAGTTAGACATTTCTATCAGTCAAGTTCCAACCAAGAAAAGAGAAAGCTTTCTAAGAATTTAAAACAAAAGTAATTTTAATACAAGGATGAGTGAGGATGGGGAGAGGGACCAAGGAGGCCAGCCAGCAGTTTAGAGAGAGCAGAAATTGTGACTAGCTAAGAGCCAGAGGGAAGAGAGGAGTGAATTACAGAAATCTAGGTTCTTAGCTATCCTGGGGAAAGCTGGACACAGGGTAGGGCTGTCCAGGCACTGTGCAGTCAGGGAAGAAACGAACAGTGCCAGATGCGCCAGCAAGGTAGAGAAAGAGGGGGAAAAATACTCAGGCATCTCCCTCCTTTGCCTCAATCTGCCAGTGTTTCCCATTGGTCTAACCTGGGACAGAAGCCAGGGAAAACATCCTGTAGAAGTTAGCTCCCTCACCAGAGAGAAGACCAAGCTGGGGAAGGAATCTTAGAATAAACACCAACACAGCATTACCTCCCCCTTCTCTTTGCATGGGGAAACGAACCCACTTCTAGCTAAGCTCTGCGCATGTGAATCAAACTTTACATTCAGTTCCTTCCATGATGATAATCACATATAATCTCAGAAGACAGTTTTCTGGAAGAGTGTGGAGCTACAAATCTCACCTATGCCAAAATACAATCTTAAAAATAAACATAAGTATGATTTTAAATATTTTTACAGATATATATAGAGAGACTTTTTTACCCTACAAGACTCAGATGTTCTAAAATGCTCTAAATGTTCTGAAATGTAGTTTAAGATAGCTAGTCTAGCAATATAATAAATTCAGTATAATTTCTTCCTTTTGAATAAAACCACCTACCACTTGGTATGAAACTGCAGCAGGGATAGTGAGCATAATAAATCTTAATTACATTAACCTTTTTAGTCATCGATAGGTGACTTTGGTCTCAAAATTTCTGGATTGATTTTTATGTGGTTTATAAATATAATTCTTAAAGTACATAAGGTAATACAAATTCATTTCCTGCTTTTACATTATCAATATTCTACTTATATTTTTTTTCTGACATTTCTTCTGTGCCATTAACATGACTAAAACTGTTGGAATTCAAGGAGCATATAAACGGCTTTCCTTAGGTAATTGACAATCTCAGCCGCTGTACAAATCAATTTCGCTAATCTTTAGCAAACTATAAATTAAGAAGTGAGGCTAGGACAAGCTTATTGATTCCTTGCCAACAATTTTCTCTAATATGCTGCTTCTATTCCATAAATTTAAATGTTTCCACTGTGTCCTCTAAAACTCATACTTAATTATTAACAAACTTCCCCATGACATCAACTTCTTTACTAAATGTTGCCTTGTCTCCTAGGAGAAAACTAACTCTCCTTAGAGGACTCCACTACCCCTGTTGGTCTTTCAAAGGAAGATATTCATTCTCCATCACCCCATCCACTTCAGAGTCTGAATCAGGGCACCTCTTGCTCCTCACTGCTGCTCAAATGCAATTTCCACACTCTCTTTTGCAAGCCTCTCCTCCTTTAAGGTTCACTCATGTCATTGTATAAACTTCAGTTTATCAGTGGGAACTACCAAGCTCATAGCTAGCACACAGCTAGCTCACTGCCATCACCTTAATTTCTTCCACCAACCCCGCCATCTTCAACATCCTGTCTCTGAAATCTCAGTACCCTGGCTCCTCCTCTCCAATGACCTTCTTCACTCCACTTCAGCTGTCTACTCCCATGGCCACCCATCTGGCTTGTTCATTCATTTGGCCCCAATACACTACTGCTCCCAAAACATTAGGATCTGTAGTTCTCAACTTTTTGTCTCGATATTTCTCTCTTCTTTTCTCCCACTCCTCCATATAAGATATATATGGAGATATATATGTATCTCCCAACATTTCAATGACCCCCCCTTTCTCCCTTACCTCACTATTCTTCTATAATTCTAGCCCAGGAGAACACCAACCCTAGGTGAACCCCAGTGTCTTGCCTCCTCTGCACATTGTACCTGGGCAATTGAGATTTGCTGTATAAAAATCACAAAAATTGGTAGATTTGTATCACTATAAATTTAAGATCACCAACTTCTGGAAGAAGTTCAGCATTATCCCAAAATATCATTATGTATCCTTAATCAAGTCTCGCCCTGTTTAACATTATCACTATTTAAACAGTATTTAAAATTTAATACCACACATCAGATGTATTGCTTTGTTGCTTCCCCACCTGCTCTCAACAGATGACCTTTCCTTCAACTTCACAGCAATAAGAAAAGTGAAATACAGCGCAGCTCCTTCAGTGCCCAGACTATGGCTCTCTTTTTATCTTTTCTTCTTCCCCTCCTCCCCCCTCCTCTTATTACTACATGTTTTAGGCCAGTGGTTCTCAAAGGTTAGTTCCCAAATAAGCAACATCAGGGACCTTGATAGAAATTGAAATTCTCTGGACCCACTGTAGGCCTGCTGAATCAGAAATACTCCGAGGAGACCCAAAGATTTACATTTTCACAAGTCCTCCAGGTGATTCTGATGCATGCTCAAGTTTGAGAACAACTACCATACACTAGTCCTTCTCTCTGTATTCTAGATCTCACCTAACACCATGTTTTTGGGTTTGGAGAAATAGCACCAACAGCTCTCTCCCCAACTCCCACCACTGCGTCTAATACCTGGTTATTTCAATGGACTCTTAACTCATCAGTCCACTTCAGTCTTTTTCCCCTGCAACTAATTCTCCACCCTGAAACCAGTGTGATTCTTTGGGGGCATAAATTTGTTAGTGTCATTCTGTATCTTAAAACCCGTCAAAGTTTTTCCTTCACCATTAGCATACTATGCAATCTTTGGAGCTGTCTTACAGACCTTTCAAGTTCTGAGGTCCGTCTCTCCAGCTACATCCTGTACAATCCATCTCCTTGAATTTTAATCTGCTAGACATCCTGGAATTCTTTTTGTGCCTTTCATGCCATGTCCTTTCTGGTCTTCAGTCCATGGATGTTGATTCCTCATCTTGGAACATCGTTCTTGCACACTGTTTCTTCTGGCTAAGTCTGATTGTCCTTCATGTCCCAAGTCAGAACACAGCTCACTGAAGAGTCCAAGCCTGGCCTGCAGACTAGAATGAAATTTATTCCTATATGCTTTCTTGGCTCCATGTTCACCTCCAATCATCGCCTTTTTCTAGGGCCCATTGTCTATGCTACACTATAAACTATTTGATGCCAGAAACTGTATTCACCTCATTCATCCTGTATACTTTGACCCAGCATAATACCTATGTCTGGCATAAGGTATGTACTCAATAAATATTTACTGAATGAATAAATAAATGAATGAATTCCAAAATATATATTGTGTTTTAGGTCCTCATTTTCAATTCCCTTTAAAATATCCTACCTGCTAAATGCTCTTCCCTTTTTTTTCCTCCATAACTTCTTCCATTATTCTTTGAAATTAAATTCCTAGATCTGTGGTTGTCAATGTGTGTCAGGTACCACATGATGTCTTAATAAACTCACATGGTGCCATGAGATATTTCCAATTGTCAGTGGATTCATAGCAACATCTGTCAGATATTGTGCAAAGTACTAGCTGGAGAGAGTTAGAAGCTTTATCATTAGATAACCACATTTCTCAAAAAAAAAAAGTCTTATCTTTGTAATCTGCATTTTCAGCAGTGCCTGTGATAAAAAGGAAGTATCACATAGAAATTGCCATGGTACAGAAACTAAGGTAGAAGTGTCCAATTTGATTTAAGCTTTGAGACGATGTACAGCACCCAACAGGCACTAAGTTATTAGGACATAAATATTCTTTAAGTTGTTTGGACCTAATTACTTAAAAAGCAAAACTATTAAGTATTTCCTTTGGCCCAGAAGTACTATGCAAAACTATAAGGATTCTAAAGGAGCGGACAAGATTTGGGGATCTCTGTCCTTGTCAAATGTGAATTTTCCTTTATGTAACTTCCCCTTGCCTTCCTGTCCTATTTTTGTTTATATTCCCACCCCGTTGTTGCTTATTATGATTTCTTTCAGTTTGTTCCTTTTGGTAATCACGATATATCTGTTTCCTGTCATTGGTTCTGATTCTTTTTTCCTGATTTCTATCATAATTTCTTTCTCTTCTCCTCTGTAATGATTTCTAAATCACCCTATTATTATTATCTATTTATTGCCCTGAAATATTACATTGTAAGGAAAAGAAAATTGACTTTGCGACACTCTACGTGCATACACATAAAAGTCAGCTTTATATGCTTTGTGTGTGTGTGTGTGTGTGTGTGTGTGTGTGAAGCCAATCATGGGCCTCAGCCTTTTCCTAAAAGGGATGTGTCATGGTGATTTGACCTCATACAATTGTGGAGGCTGGTTGAACAGTCTCTGTGAGGCTGTTATCTACACACCTGATGCTGGAGTTCGAAGTTCATATCCAGTCAAGAAGAGAAGATGGATGTAAGGTTGGAGAGAGCAAGGGAAAGCTGGTACTCACAAGCACAAAATGAGCCTAAATCTATGTCAGTTGTCTTGTTTCTGACCTTCGTGGTATGGGTGTCCAGCAAAAGCTGGGTCCCTACAGCTGGATGTGCAACAGAATGGCTCCTGTCTCACTGCTACCTCCCTTGGGGCTCACTCTGACTGGAAACATTCAGGAAAGGGGATTCTGGGAGATGGAGTTCAGC
>CM053605.1:66444853-66478346 GCA_028646535.1 Procyon lotor
CCCCCCCCCTTGCCTCTCAAATTCTTCATATCAGTGAGATCATGTGATAATTGTCTTTCTCTAACTGACTTATTTCGCTTAGCAGAATACCCTCCAGTTCCATCCACATCGTTGCGAATGGCCAGATTTCGTTTCTACTAGTTCCATTTTAAATGAAGGTGCAGATAACAGAGTTTATCTACCTAAGGCACAAAACTAGGATTTGGCAAAAGAGTATCCAAACCCAGAATTTGCGGCCCCCAAATTCACAGTCTTAGTACTACACTGAATCAGTATTATAAGAACTCATGTTCCCAGTTTTTTCAGAAAAACACACAAAAAGAGGATAGTTAAGGAAAAGAAGTTTTTCTGAAATTTTCTAAGTAACAGCTAAATAAAATAAGAACTAAAATATATTTCATCATTTTATCTTAAAGTTTAGCTCATGTTTGAGGATTTAGATAAAAAATAATTGGATGAGTTTGAAAATGTTAATTATGGGAAAGTAATTCTTTTAATTTAACTAAAATTTAGTCTTCAGAGTTCATTCCTATGGCAATTCCTGTTGCTTGGTTACCATAAGGCAGACATAACCAACTACACAAGAATTATCACAACTATACTAAAAATAATAAACATTTCTTATCTCCCTGTTGTACTGTTAAATACTGAATTACAGAATAGAGCAAATAAAGTTTATTATATCCCTAACAATAGCCATTTAATACATACACTAATGATTTCATCATTCTTCATCGAGTCTTCTAATCTCCTAGGTATATAACTGATGAATATATCTTCAGCTTCAAAGATAAGAATACCTTATGGAATCCGACCAGTGAGTCATCCAAAGTGTTCTGTGGCTGACAGCAAGGACCCCTTTTGATAAGCACTATGGAGATAAGAAATGAATAACCTACAGTCAAGATAAGGAATGTACAAAGAGAACATCTATTGCTTTGCTGTCTGAAGATTCTCACACCTTTTTCTAGTAACAAAACCCCTCACCTGGGGAAAACTCATTCCTTGTAGGTCAAGCAGAGTTGAACCTAACACCTCCCAGACCACAGAGGTGGGCACAAGACCCCTAATTAAACAAAGTTCTCCATCCCCTTGGCCACAGCAATTGGACATATTATTCAAGAAGTCAAATCATACTTTTCAGTGAGTCTACTATATTTACAGTAAGAGAGAGCTTTGAGGTCTGTTTTCAGGGTCGGGGTCTGTACGGATACAGACTTGTGGTTACTGGAAGCTTATATTCCCAACCATTTGGAGAAATCCTGTCTGAAAATAAAATCAATAAACAGAAAAAGTAGAGCTGAATGATAGGACAGCTTCACTTGGAGTCAGCTCTCCCTTTGGCCTTACAGTTACATAAACCAACATACTTCCTTTTTGCCTAAGCTAATTTGATCTGAGTTTCAACTGCAAACAAAAAATTTGACAGATACAACTGTCTCAAAAGTGGAGTTACTTAATTCCCTCTTGACTACAGTTCTGTTTAAGAACCCAGGATTTGAAGATGATAACCACAAGCAGTATGAAGTCGTATTTCATTTTTATTTGTCTCTAAAGCATTTTAAATGTTGAGTAGTGGTAACAAATTGGAAATCTGTGAATTAAACACACTGTGTCCATAAATTATAGTCACCAAAAGTTGAAGAGAATGACCGGAAAAAAATCTTTCAAACAATACTTTACTTCAGTATCTTGAGGCCTTAAATTCAATCATGAGAGGTTTATTTCCTTTTGGTAAGCCTTACTATTTCCCTGCAGTTCTCTTTTGAAAAATAAATGACATTAAGGCACTTACATCCTGGTGTGAAATACTCAAAAATGTTTTTCTCCAGAACAGAAGAAGAGTAAGTGCCGAAAGTTTCAGAAAGAAGTAAAAAGTAAAAGGATCAAGAGAAAGAAGAAAAGCCACAGATCAAGAGAAAATGTTTGCAAAAGACATCCCAAAATACACAAAGAACTTTTAAAACAAAGAAAAAACAACCTGATTAAAATATGGGCAAAGATCTGAACAGACATCTCACCAAAGAAGATACATAGATATCAAATAAGAATAAGAAGAGATATTCAACGTCACATGTCATTAGGGAATTGCAAAATAAATAAGATACCACTACACATCTATTAGAATGGCCAAAATCCAAGAAACCAACAACACCAAATGCTGACAAGGATATGACAATAGGAACTCTCATTCACTGCAGGTGGAAATGCAAAATGGTACAGCCACTTTGAAAGATAGCTTCTTACAAAAGGAGGGCACGTATTGCATGGAGCACTGGGTGTGGTGCATAAACAACAAATCTTAGAACACTGAAAAAATTAAATTAAGATTAAAAAAATTAAGCATACTCTTCCCATTATAATCCAGCAATTGCACTGCTTGATATCCAAGAGTTGAGAACATGCCCACACAAAAACCTGCTCACAAATGTTTATAGTCGCCCTATTCATAATTGCCAAAACTTGGGAACAGCTAAGATGTCTTAGGTGAATAGATAAACTGTCATACACTCATACAATAGAATATTATTCAGTGCTAAATTAATCCACGAGCTATTAAGCCACAAAAAGAAATGGAGGAGCCATGAATGCCCCCTGCACAGTGAAAGAAACCAGTCTGAAGAGGCTACATACTGTATAATACCAGTTATATGACATACTAGAAAGGGCAAAACTATGAAGATAATAAAAAGATCAATGGTTGACAAGGGCTTGGGGGAAGGAAGAGAAAAATAGGTGGTACATAAAGGATATTTAGGGAAGTGAGGCTCTCCTGCAATATATTATAATGGAGGATAGATGTCATCATACATTTATCAAAAACTCATAGGATGTATACCACAAAGAGTGAACCCTAATGTTAACTATGGGCTTTGACTGATAATGATGTGTTATTGTTAGTCCATCAATCATAACAAATGTACCACACTGGTGCATTGATGCAGGATGTTGATGGTGAGGGAAGTTTGCGCATGTGTGAAGAGAGGGTATGTAGGAACTCGCTGTACTTTCCGCTCAGTTTTGCTCTGCAGCTGAAACTGCTCTAAAAAATAAAGTTCATTAATTTCACTTTAAAAAGTAAAAGCAATGAAATAGATGATGACTAAGAGTCAACAAATGGGGGCGCCTGGGTGGCTCAGTTGGTTAAGCAGCTGCCTTCAGCCCAGGTCATGATCCTGGAGTCCTGGGATCGAGTCCCACATCAGGCTCCCAGCTCCACGGGGAGTCTGCTTCTCTCTCTGACATTCGCTCCTCTCATCCTCTCACTTTCTCTCTCTCTCTCTCAAATAAATAAGTAAAATCTTAAAAAAAAAAAAAAAAAAAGAGTCAACAAATGGCACACATCACACTTTTCCCATCCCTATCACTCTTCCATAGGAAGAACACTTGATTTAGGACCTTTTATTTACATAACAAGTATTTATCATAAACCTACTATGTGTCTAGTACCTGGTGGGTGTCTTGGAAATGGAACAGAAATAGCCATTTCTAATAAGCAGTTTGCAACCTAGTATAGAGGAGTAAGACAGTAAACTATTATATAGTGATAGATTATAATAAGTGCTATAAAGAAATGTATAGGGACTTAAGAGATAATGATACTAGGGATGATTTTACCAAAAAAGGGAAGAAGAAAAATAGGCTTGTAGGTGTAAAGAGATGTAGGGTCAAAGAAGCATGTTTATGACATGAGAGCACTAGATAATATTTGAATATTGGTGAGACTGGTCCAATAGAGAAAAAGAAATCAAAATGCTGAAGAGAGAGGCAATAAATTATGAAGCAACAACTCCAAGATGGCATGAAAAGTTAGAATTCAAAATATAGGTAGAAGATTTGCTCTTTGATAGGAGAGAATTTCCCCCTTTTAGCAATAGAAGAGGAGTATAAAGAGAAGAAAGAATATTTGCCAGCCCACTAGTAGGAAGATAATGATCTTCTCATCATATAAACTGAAATCTTCTTTGGGGGTGTGTGTGGTGGATGGCAAAGGTAGAAGGAACTGAAATAATTTTTTTATTAAATCTAGTCAAAATAGGAACCACATTTTTGTCCAGCAAAGGAAAGAGCTTTTCCTGTGCTGGCCCTTATAATGTTAATCAGGTCCAGAGCACAGTTTTGATAAAGTCTATGGCTTGCAGGGATCAAAGTGAAAGCCATGCTAACAGGAGAAATGTCTCTGTTCATATGAAGTAGATTGCATTTTCTCTGAGTTACTTAAAAGCTTGACTTGGTAAGGTACCCCTGTTTCTTAAGTAAACAATGAGAAAATCAGCCAATGTGGTCAGTGGGAAGATTTACCGGGACCTAGAGTACCCACACTGATCTGCACTCAAGGAACAACCTCCATCAACTGAGTCCGTACCACTGAGCTGACTGGGAAGTTCATTATTAGCATCCAACCGAAGCCTGAACATTTTCATCTTAGAAGACAAAGGAAAAGGGAAAGGGAGGTACCATGGCTTCCTTTTAGGATGGAAAGTGAAGGCTTCCAGAGCAGAATGTTTTGATCCGAGTAGGATTTGAGAGAGAGGGATCTAGAAAATAGAGAAAAAGGGGGTAATGGGAATTGAGAGGGAGAGAGAGAGAGCTGGAGAAAAAGAACATCTACTTGAGACCGTTTCTCTTAGAAGGTCTGAGGGTGCAAGGCCCTTCACTAATTTGGAGAAAAAGATTCCTGTTCCTCCAACATGATGTAGCCTTTCTGGGAGATCTTCCCAGCGCATATTTTTTTATTTTTTTCTGGAGAAACAGGACAGAGGGGAAGAAATTGGAGTGACTAGCACTGACTCACCCTAGTGGATTACTCTCAGATGTGAGTTACCCGGACTGGAGGGAGAAAGTGACAGGTGCTAAGGTCCAAAAAAGAGAGCGGCCGAGAGAATACTTGCCACAAGGGGGTCATATGAAATATGAGGCAAGATCTTCAGTGACAGTTTTAAAGAGAGATGACATGAAATAGTTTTTGTGGGGCGCCTGGGTGGCTCAGTCGTTAAGCGTCTGCCCTCGGCTCAGGTCATGATCCCAGAGTCCTGGGATCGAGACCCGCATCGGGCTCCCTGCTCTGCAGGAAGCCTGCTTCTCCCACTACCATTCCCTCCGCTTGTGTTCCCTCTCTTGCTGTGTTTCTCTCTGTCAAATAAATAAAATCTTAAAAAAAAAAAAAAGAAAGAAAGAAAGAAATAGTTTTTGTGACAATGGGAGAACAATACTTCAGTTTGACACAGGTTACTAGGAAGAGTTAAGAGCCTATTTAAGACGGAAAAGTTTGTGTCTGAGCTTTGCTTTTGTCATTTAGTAGATGTGTGATGTTTTTACGATTTACATAACCCCTCTGAACTCGAATCCCCTTGCTGATAACATGGGAATAGTAACACCTATAATATAAGGCTGTAGAAAAGATTAAATGAGATTAGGTATGTAAAGCTCTTTATACATATTAGAGTCTTAAAAACTATTTGTTTCTTCTCTGCTTTCATAGCTTTCAGGATTCATAAGCTTTACTAAGCTGCAGGGTATTTTATTTTTAGGTTGATACTCACTTGAGAGTTTTTTTCCTGGGTAAAGTGTTAACATTAAGCAAGATGCAAAAATAACACACAAAAATAAGTAGTGTTTCTATATACCAACAATGAATTATGTGAGAAAGAAGCAAAGAAAATGACCCCATTTACAATAGCATCAAAAATAATAAATACTTAAGAATAAATTTAACTAGGGGCGCCTGGGTGGCTCAGTCGTTTAGCGTCTGCCTTCGGCTCAGGTCATGACCCCAGGGTCCTGGGATCGAGCCCCGTGTCGGGCTCCCTCCTCGGTGGGAAGCCTGCTTCTCCCGCTACCGTTCCCTCTGCCTGTGTTCCCTCTCTTGCTATGTTTCTCTCTATCAAATAAATATAATATTAAAAAAAAAAGAATAAATTTAACTAAAGAGGTAAAAGATCTCTACAAGAAAACTATAAAATACTGATGAAAGAAATCAAAAGAGACACAAATAAATACAAATCCCATGTTTATGAATTGGAAGAATTAATATTGTTAAATGTCCATACTACCCAAAGCCATAGAGATTCAATGCAATTACCATCAAGAATGTAGTGGCATTTTTTACAGAAGTAGAAAAAAATTCCTAAAATAAATATTGAACCACAAATGACCCCAAAACAAAACAGGAGGTATCACATTTCCTAATTTCAAAGCTACAGTAATCAAATAAAGCTACAGTAATCAAAACAGTATGTACTGGCATAAGAACAAATAGGCCAATCAGAATCAAGAGCCCTAAAATAAATCCAAGGATGTACTAATATTTGACAAGAGAGCAAAAGAATACTCAATGGAGAAAAGATAGTCTTATCAATATACGGTACTGGGAATTTGGTTATCTCCATGTAAAAGACCGAAACTATATCCCTGTATGACACCAATCACAAAAATTAACTCAAAATGGATTAAAGACTTAAATGTAAGACATGAAACCATAAAACTCCTAGAAGGAAATGTAGGAAAAAGCCCCTTGACATGGGTCCTGGCCATGATATTTTGGATATTACACCTAAAGCACAGCAACACAATCAAAAATAAACAAGTAAGAGCACATCAAACTAAAAAGCTTCTGCACAGCAAAGCAAATGATCAACAAGATGCAAAGGCAACTTATTGACTACGAGAAAATATTTGCAAATCTGATAAGTTGTCAATATCCAAAATACATGAAAAAAACATACAACTTACTAGGAAAAAAACACAAATAATCCAACTTAAAAATGTGCAAATGACCTGACCAGATATTTTTTCAAAGAAGATATACAAATGGCCCACAGGCCTATGAAAATATGCTCAAGATCAATAATTCTCAGGGTACTGAAAATCAAAACCACAATGAGATATCACGTCACATCTGTTAGAATGACTATCATCTGGGGCACCTGGGTGGCTCAGTCGTTAAGCATCTGCCTTCAGCTGGGGTCTGATCCTGGGGTCCTGGGATTGAGCCCCACAATGAGCTCCTTGCTCAGTGGGAAGCCTGCTTTTCCCTCTCCCACTCTCCCTGCTTGTATTCTCTATGTCAAATTAATAAATAAAACCTTTAAAAAAAAAAAAAAAGAATGGCTAGCATCTAAAAATAGAGAGAACAAATGCTGAAGTGGATTTGAAAAAAAGAGAGCACTTGTGCACTTATGGGAGGATTATAAGTGGTACAGCCACTATGGAAAACATTACGAAGTTTCCTAAAAAAATTAAAAATATATCTACCATGTGATCTGGCAATTCTACTTCTGGATAAATACCCAAAGGAAACAAAGTCACTATGTTGAGATATCTGATGTTCAAAGCAGCATTGTTTACAATAGCTAAGAAATAGAAACAACCTAAGTGTCCATCAGCAAATGAACGGATAAAGAAAATCAAGTACATATATACAGCGGAATACTACTGAGCCATAAAAAAAGTAAATCTTGACATTTGAGACAACATGGATGGACCTTGAGGGCACTATGCCAAATGAAATAAGTCAGAAAAAGACAAATACTGTATAATGTCACTTATATGATGAATCTTTCAGGGTGGGGGGGAAGAAGAAGAAGAAGAGGAAAAATAAAAAAGAAAAATTCAGGAAAAGAAATCAGATTTGTGGTTATCCAAGGGATATGGGGGTGGGGTGAGGAACTGGATGAAAGTGGTCAAAAGATGCAAATCTTTAGCTACAAGATAAGTAAATACTGAGGGAGGAATTAAGATGGTAGAGGAGGAAGGGGAGCCTAGTCTTGCCTCACCCCTCAAAAACATCTACATAAATAACAAATTATTTTGAATACCCAAGAAATTGATCTGAGGACTGACAGAGTAAAACTTTACAACTAGAGACTGAAAAAAACCACCAGATCGTGGAAAGAAGGAGCTGCAGAGAGTTAATTTGCGAGAGACAAGAGGTGAGGGTGCTGTGAAGGGGATGGAGCCCTAATCATGAAGAGAGGAGTGAGAGAGAGCACGCAAAAGCGTGCACAGGGAATTGCATGAGAAAAACTCTTTCCCCAAAACCACGGACTGGGAAAGGGAGAGGGGCTAAATACCACAAGTTTTTACAAATAGTGGAGCAGAGTCTGAAGTTCCAAGGTCCACACCATTGCCACAGTTGTGCCTGAGGGACTTAGTGGTACTCCTGTGGGAACGGAAGGCTGAGACCCAGGAGGGGAGAACCTGGTCTGAGGATCCCATGTTTGAGGATCCCCTGAGATCCAGGAGGGGAGAACCTGAGCTGAAGATCCCCTGGGAAAAGCAGCTCCTTAGCTTAGAGTGCATTTGGGAGTGGCTTTGTGAGACAAAAGACTAATGGTGGGCTCCATTGAGCTGTCCCCTTCCCTAGCACAAGAACACCACCTGAGGGTAGCAAACATTGGCCCCTGCTTTTAGCAGCACTTTACCATAAACTTGAACCACTGGCACCGGTCAGAGCACAGCAAGACCCTCCTCCAAAAGATCCCAGAGGGGCTGTACCAGCAGATATCTAAAATTTGTAGTTTTGAAACCCAGCCCCATGACTGAGATAAAACACAGGAGTGCTATGTCGCCTGGCAACTGGACAGCTCAGATGCAGGCAGAGTGAAAGTAGGGATCTGGCAGAACCCAGTAACAAAACAAGGATGATTGCTCTTTGAGAGTTTCCTGAAGAATAGCAGAAAGGAGTTCCCTGCCCCAGGGACGGAAGAGCTAGGTGATGCCACTTTCGCCCCCATGGATAAGTGCAGACTGACTTCAGTGAACAAAACAGAGGGTGGAGCCACTTACACTAACCCCTACCACCTTGCACCTGCAGGTGCCTCTCTACTAGGGTAGGTCAGCCTAAAATTCGGAGCAACAGGCTCCTCCCCCAGAAAACCATAACAAACCGCTCATATGCACCACATCTACTGATCACAGAGTACTACAAAGCTTCAGCTCTGGGGAAATAGGACTGACTTCTTTTTATTATATATATATATATTTGGATCTAGCTTCTTTTAACAAGCAGACCAAAACACACTAGGATCTAGCTTCCTTTCTTCTTATTATTTATTTATTTTTATTTTTTAGGTTTTGGTTTGGTTTGCTTTGGTTTGGTTTTTGGACTTCTTCTAAATGTAGCCATTCCTTTCAGGAGCAGGAATACAGGCTTTCCTAACAATCAAACACACACACACACACACACACACACACAAACATACAAACACACACACACACACACATAAAATAAGCCAAAAATAATGACAAGATGGAGGAATTCACCCTAAAAGAAAGAACAAGAATAATTCATGGCCAGGGATTTAATTAATACAGATACAAATAAGATGTCTGAACTAGAATTTAAAACAGCAATCATAAGGATACTTGCTGGGCTTGAGAAAAGCATTGAAGACACTAGAGAATCCCTTACTGCAAAAATAAAAGAACTAAAAACTAGCCAGAACAAAATAAAAATGCTATAACTGAGATGCAAAACCAAATGGATGCAATGACAGTGAGGATAGACAAAGCAGAGGAATAAATCAGTGATACAGAGGATAAAAAAAGGTATTAGATCACCAACATAGACTCAGGGATCTCAGCAACAACTTAAAGTGTAATAACATTTGTATGAAGAAAAGAAAAAGGAGCAGAAATTTTATTTGAGCAAATTGTAGCTGAAAATTTCCCTAATCCAGGGATGGAAACAGACATGGAAATCCAAGAAATACAGAGAATTCCCATTAAATTCAACAAAAGCTGGCCATCACCAATACATATCATAGTCAAATTCACAAAATACACAAGCAAAGAATCCTGAAAGCAGCAATGGAAAAGAAATTCTTAACCTACAAGTGAAGACAGATCAGGGTTTGCAGCAAATATGTCCACAGAAATTTGGCAGGCCAGAGAAAAGTATTATGATATATTCAATATGCTGAATGGGGAAAATATGTAGCCACGAATACTTTATTTAGCAGGGTTGTCATTTAGAACAGAAGAAGAGATAAAAAGTTTCCCAAACAAAAACTAAAGGAGTTTGTGATTAAGCCACTAAACCAGCCCTGCAAGAAATATTAAAGGGGACTCCATGAGTGGGGAAAAAAAACAAAAGCAACTAAGACTAAAAAAGGAACAGAGAACAGAAACAGCAACTTTGCAGGTAACACAATGGCACTAAATTAATATCTTCAGTAATCAGGGGCGCCTGGGTGGCTCAGTCGTTAAGCGTCTGCCTTCGCTCAGGTCATAATCCCAGGGTCCTGGGATCGAGCCCCACATCAGGCTCCTTGCTCGGCAGGAAGCCTGCTTCTCCTGCTACCATTCCCTCTGCTTGTGTTCCCTCTCTCGCTGTGTTTCTCGCTGTCAAATAAATAAAATCTTTAAAAAAAAAAAATCTTCAATAATCACTCTGAATGTCAATAGACTAAATATTCCAACAAAAGACTCAGGGATCTGAATGGATAAAAAACAAAACCCATCTATACACTGCCTACAGAAGACTCATTTCGCACCTTAAGAAACCTGCAGATAGAAAATGAGGGCATGGAAAACCATCTGTCATGCTAATGGACCTCAAAAGAAACCCAAAGGACCATACTTGTATCAGACAAACTAGAATTTATTTTTTTTAAGATTTTATTTATTTATTTAACAGAGAGAGAAAGAGTTCACAAGTTGGCAGAGTGGCAGGGAGAATGGGGGAAGTAGGCTCCCTGCTGAGCACAGAGCCCAATGCGGGGCTTGACATCAGGGCCCTGAGATCATGACCTGAGCTGAAGGCAGAGGCTTTAATCCACTGAGCCACCCAGACACCCCAACAAACTAGAATTTAAAACAAAGACTGTAAAAAGAGATGAAGAAGAGAATTTTATAATTAAGGGGCTTATCCATTAAGAAGATCTAACAATTGTAGGGGCGCCTGGGTGGCTCAGTCGTTAAGCGTCTGCCTTCGGCTCAGGTCGTGGTCCCAGGGTCCTGGGATTGAGCCCCGCGTCGGGCTCCCTGCTCAGCGGGAAGCCTGCTTCTCCCGCTACCACTCCCTCTGCTTGTGTTCCCTCTCTCGCTGTGTTTCTCTCTGTCAAATAAAAAAAAAAAAAAAAAAAAAAAGATCTAACAATTGTAAATATTTATGCTCCCAACTTGGGGGCACACGAATATATAAAATAATTAATAACAAAATAAAGAAACTCATTGATAACAATACCATAATAGTAGAGAATTTCACACCCTACTCCCAACAATGGACAGATCATCTAAGCAGAAAATCAATGAGGAAACAATGGCTTTGAATGACACACTGGACCAGATGGACTTAACAGATATATGCAGATCATTGCATCCTAAACAACAGAATACACATTCTTTTCTAGTGCACATAGAACATTCTCCAGAATAGATCACATACTGAGTCAAAATCAGCTCTCAACAAGTACAAAAAGATGAGATCATACCATGCATATTTTAAGACCACAACACTATGAAACTTGAAGTCAACCACAAGAGAAAAATTTGGGAAGACCACAAACACATGGAGGTCAAAGAAGATCCTACTAAAATATGGATGGATTAACCAGTAAATTAAAGAAGAAATTCTTAAAAATACATGGAAGCAAGTGAAAATGAAAGCACGAGGTCCAGAACCTTTAGAATGCAGCAAAGGCAATTCTAAGAGGGAAGTATATAGTGATACAGACAAGAAAAGTCTCAAATACACAACCTAACCTTAAGGAGCTAGAAAAGGAATAGCAAATAAAGCCTAAAGTCAGCAGAAGCAGGGAAATAATAAAGATTAGAATGGAAATAAATGGTATAGAAAGAAATAGAATAAATCAATGAAATTAAGAGCTTGTTCTTATAAATATTTAATAAAATTGATAAACCCCTGGTCATACTTATCAAAATAAAAAAAAAGAAAGAACCCAAATAAATAAAATCATGAATGAAAGAAGATCACAAACAACACCACAGAAACACAAACAATTAAAAGAGAATATTATGAAATAATACATGCTGAAAAACTGGGCAATCTGGAATAAATGAACAAACTTCTTGAAACATACCAACTACCAGAACTGAAAAAGGGAGAAAAAATTTGAACATACCCATAAGGAGCAAAGAAACTGAATTAGTAATCAAAAATCTCCCCAAAAACAAAAGTCCACAGCCAGATGGCTTCCTAGGGGAAATCTACCGAACATTTAAAGAAAAGTTAATACCTATTCTTCTCAAACTATTTGAAAAAGTAGAAATGGAAGGAAAACTTCCAAACTCATCTACAAGGTCAGCATTACTTGATTTCAAAATCAGATGAAGACCCCACTAAAAAGGAGAATTAAAGGTGAATATCCCTGATGAATATGGATGCAAAAATTCTGAACAAATACTAGCAAATCAAATCCAACAGTACATTAAAAGAATTACTCACCATGACTTAGTCAGATTTATTCCTGGGCTGCAGAGGAGGTTCAATATTTGCAAATCAATCAACACGATATACCACATTAATAAAAGAAAGGTTAAGAACCATATGATCCCCTCCATAGAGGGGGTTAAGAACCATATGATCCCCTCCAAGAAAAGCATCTGACTAATATAGCATTAATTCTTGATAAAAGCCCTCAACAAAATACTGTTAGACGGAACATACCTCAACATCATAAAAACTATATACGAAAGACCCATAGCTAATATCATCCTCAATGGGGAAAAACCGAGATCTTTTCCTCTATAGTCAAGATCAAGACAGGGATGTCCACTCTCACCATTACTATTTAACATAGTCTTAATCTCAGGAATCAGATAATAAAAAAAAAAAATAAAAGGCATCCATATTGGCAAAAAAGAAGTCAAACTTCCACTGTTTGCAGATGACGTGATACTCTATGCAGAAAATCGGAAAGGCTCCACCAAAAAACTGCTAGAAATAATACATGAATTCAGCAAAGTCACAGGATAAAAAATCAATGTACAGAAATCTGTTGCATTTTGGGACATCTGGGTGATTCAGTCAGTTAAGGATCTGCCCTCAGCTCAGGTCATGATGCCAGGGTCCTGGGATAGAGTCCCACATCTGGCTCCTTGTTCAGTGAGGAGCCTGGTTCTCCCTCTGCCTCCTGCTTTCCCTGCTTCTGCGCATTCTCTCTCTCTGACAAATAAATAAATAAAATCTTAGAAAGAAAGGGGGGGAAGGAGGGAATGAAGGAGGGAAGGGAGAGAGGGAGGGAGGGAGGGAGGAAGGAAGGAAAGGAAAGAAGGGAAAAAGAAAGAAGGGAGGACAGAAAGAAAGAGAGAAAGGGAAAGAAGAAAGAAAGAAAGAAAGAAAGAAAGAAAGAAAGAAAGAAAGAAAGAAAGAAAGAAAGAAAGAAAGAAAGAAAGAAAGAGAAAGAAAGAAAGAAAGAAAGAAAGAAAGAAAGAAAGAAAGAAAGAAAGAAAGAAAGAAAGAAAGAAAGAAAAATCTGTTTCATTTCTATACACCAATAATGAAGAAACAAAAAAGGAAATCAAGGAATCCATCCCATTTATAATTGCACCAAAAACTATAAGATACCTAGGAATAAATCTAACCAAGAAGATAAACAATCTGTACTCTGAAAACTATAGAACACTTAATGAAAGTAATTGAGGAAAACACAAAGAAATGGAAAAACATTCCATGCTCATGGATCGGAAGAACAAATATTGTTAAAATGTCTACAGTACCCAAAGAAATCTACACATTTAATGGCTCTGCATCAAAATATCACCAGCATTTTTCATAGAGCTAAAACAAGCAATCCTAAAACTGTACAGAACCACAAAGACCCTGAATAGGCAAAGCAGTCTTGAAAAGCAAAGCTGGAGACACCAATTATGGACTTCAAGCTATATTACAAAGCTGTAGTCATCAATACTTTATGGGATTAGCACAAAAACAGAAACATAGATCAGTGGAACAGAATAGAAAACCCAGAAATGGACCTTCAACTGCATGGTCAACTAAACTGCAACAAAGCAGGAAAGAATATCCAATGGAAAAAGAACAGCCTCTTCAACAAATGGTGTTGGAAAAACTGGAAAGTAACATGCAGAAGAATGAAACTGGACCACTTTCTCGCATCATACACAAAAATAAATTCAAAATGGATGAAAGACCTAAATGTGAGACAGGAAACTATCAAAATCCTGGAGGAGAACACAGGTAGCAACCTGTCTGATCTCAGCCACAGTAACTTTTTACTAGAAACACCTCCAGAGGCAAGGGAAATAAAAGCTAAATGAACTATTGGACCTCATAAAAGGCTTCTGCACAGCAAATGAAACAATCAACGAAACTAAAAGGCAGTCTGTGGAATGGGAGAAGATATTGAAAATGACATAGCTGACAAAGGGTTAGTATCCAAAATCTTTAAGGAACTTATCAAACTCAACACCGAAAAAGAAAAGAATCCAGTTAACAATTGGGCAGAAGACATGAATAGATTTTTTTCCAAAGAATTAATCCAGATGGCTAACAGACAGAGGAAAGGATTCTTGGGGTACCTGAGTGGCTCAGTCAGTTAAGCATCTGCCTTCGGTTCAGATCATGACCCCATGATCCTGGGATTGAGTCCCCTATCAGGTCCCTGGTTGGCAGGGAGCCTGCTTCTCTTTCTACCCCTCCCCACTGCTTGTGCTTTCTCTCTCTCTCTCTCTCTCTCTCTCATAAGTAAATAAAATCTTATTTTAAAAAAGATTCTCAACATCACTCATCATCAGAAATACAAAACTACAATGAGATACCACCTCACACCTGTCAGAATGGCTAAATTTAACAACACAGGAAACAACAGATGTTGATGAGGATGCAGAGAAAGCAGAACCCTCTTACACCGTTGGTGGGAATGCAAATTGGTGCAGCCACTCTGGTGAACAGTATGGAGGTTACTCAAAAAGTTAACAAATCTACCCTACAACCCAGAAATTGCACTACTAGGTATCTATCCAAAGGATACAAAAATACAGATTTGCAGGAGTGCATGTACCCCAATGTTTATAGAAGCATTATCAATAATAGACAAACAATGGAAAGAACCCAAGTGTCCATAGACTGATGAAACGGTCTTTCTTTCTTTCTTTCTTTCTTTCTTTCTTTCTTTCTTTCTTTCTTTCTTTCTACACACACACACACACACACACACGCACACGGAAAAAAAAAAGGAGAGAGGGGAGAGCCCAAGTATCCATAGACTGATGAATGGTCATACACACACACACATACACACACACACACATATAAGAAACTCTTAAGAATAGAGAACAGAGGGTTGTGGAGGGACATGGGTATGGGTTGGGCTAAATGGGCAATGGGCATTAAGGAGGGCACTTTCTGTGAGGAGCACCGAGTATTACAGGTAAGTGATGAATTACTAAATTCTATTCCTGAAACTAATATTACACTATTGTTATTAACAATATATGTTAACACTATATGTTAACTAACTAGAATTTAAATTAAAATTTGGAAGAAAAAAAAGATAAGTAAATACTAGGGAGGTAATGTACAACATGATGACTACAGTTAACACAGCTGTATGGTATGTCTGAAAGTTGTGAGGGGCACCTGGATGGCTCAATCAGTTAAATGTCTGCCTTTGGCTCAGGTCATGATCCCAGAATCCTGGGATCAAGCCCCTCACAGGGCTCCCTGCTTAGTGGGAAGTCTGTTTCTCCCTCTCCCTCTGCCCTTCCCCTGGCTTGTGCTCTCTCTCTCTCTCTCTCAATAAATAAATAATTATTTAATTAAATTAAATCTGTAAAAAAAAAAAAAGGAAGAAAAAAAGTTGTCAAAAGGTGTGCCTGAGTGGCAAAGTTGGTTAAGCATCCGACTCTTGGTTTTGGCTCAAGTCATGATCTCAGGGTCATGAGATGAAGCCCCAAGGCAGGCTCCATATTCAGCACAATCTGCTTAAGATTTTCTCTCTCTCTTTCTCCCTCTGCCCTTCCCACATGTGCTTTCTCTCTCACTCTCAAATAAATAAATAAATCTTTAAAAATAAAAAAGAAAGAAAAAGTTGCTAAGAGAATAAATCATAAGAGTTCTCATCATAAAAAATAAAACATTTTTCTTTCTGTATTCATATGAGATGATAGGTATTAAATATACTTATTAACTAATGGATATTAACTAAGCTTATTGTGATAATCATTTCACTATATATGTAAATCAAGTCATTATGCTATACACTTTAAACATACAGTGCTGTATGTCAACTATATCTCAATAAACTGAAAGAAAAAAAGTTTTAACATTAAGAATAATAATTCCTAAATACTTTTAGGCACTTTGAGCATTGACAATTGTTTGGGGTCTATATTACTGAGTCCGATTGTATATTTTTTTCAAATCAGTCCTAGGACCTATAAAAATATAAAGTATCAAACTTATTTCATTGAGATTTATTTCTACCTAGAAGACAGTCTTTCCGCAATGGAAAAAAAAGTCATTAATTAATAACATAAGGATTTTAATATGTAATTGGTAAACTAATTATGAGAAGGCAATTTGATTAAACTACTTTCATTTAAAACAGAACCCAAAATATAGAGTTTTGGATTTCCAGAAGGGTTTTGGATTTATTTCTTTTCTGGGTTATTTGAAATTCCATCGTGGTACCCAGGTTCTCATACTTTAATGCATATCAGAATCACCTCAGATAAATGTTAATCATTCAAGTTTTTGGGCCTTAACCCAGAGCATCTGATTCTTTGGGTCTGACTGAAACCAAATAATATGCATTTTTCACCAATATTCCAGGTATCATTAGTACAGGTAGTCTTTATTGCTCATTTTGAGGAACACTTATAGCCTAGACAAAATGCACATTCACGTTGGGAAAATTATCTGTTTTTATCATGCGGAGAATCTAAAGAAACTCATATTTATTTTCATATATATGCCATAATTTATTCACTTCTGGAAAGAAAAATCCTCCCTTAATTTGAATTTTTTATCACACCTTATGAATACATATATTTTACAGAGTGTGAAATACTAACTTGAAAATATTTTTCATGATAAAGGCCCATATGATTCATATATTTGTTTCATTAGAGGCTCTGGCAGCTGTTTAAATAATTACTTGGTATTATAATAGCAATGTTTTCACATTTTCCTTTGTCTATGAAGATATTTACTTTGAAGCCCCAGGAATTACCAAACCTTTCCTATTTTTAGGATCTTTACGTGAAAAAGGAAGGATATCCTGAGATTTCCTTGGGAATTTTCCCCAAAGATATTTACTAACTATATCTTGTCTATTCCTTTCCATTACTCCTATAAGAAGTCATATTTCTTTTCACACCATAACAGAGAACATTAGAAACAAACTTGCAAGCTTACGTAGAATTCAAGCCAGATAAAACTTGGAAAATAACTGTATGTCTTTCAGAGAATTGCCTTTCACCAACATTGAAAATGCATAGTTCAGATACCAAATAGCAGATAACTGTAATGCTTTCCAAGATGGAACATAAGGTCTCAGTCTATTTTAAGAGGAAGAAAAGATTGGAAAATATCCCAGAAATGTCATTGTGGGAGCAGGTTGAACAACCCACTAGTATAAAAAGAATTTTTTTTTTAAAAAAAGCAATCACATCACACATTTATTAAATTTAGGGAAGACAGTAGAATAAAAAGTGTTAGATTTCCTTAGGGAAAATATTCATGTGAAACTTAGTTTTGAACTGTAATTGAATATTACAGTTTAGTAGATGCTATTCAGAAGTATGGGAAGAGAAGGGACCACAGACATTCATCTGGTCATTTCCCTCCTTGAGTTGGGTCCTACCACTAAATCACTTAAGATTACTAAATAATCTATCTCAGTTTTAATGCCTGCGGAGGAAGAAATTTATACATCTCTCATTTACCTGATCATTAGGCAATGCCAGATGGAATCTATTTCATTCCTTCTTTTATTTAATCCAAAAACATTGACTAAGGCCGTACTCTGTGTGGGTTTGCAAACTGGCCCTCTTACATGGAAGGCAAGAAAAGACAGAAAAAAGAGGCAGACCATTCCAGATTGGTAGATGGCAGGTTTAATAAGTAAGGGAACTTGTCTTGGGGAGCTGCAAGATGGGTAGACCTTGGCACCCACCCTCCAGAATCTTAAAGGTTTATATAGATGTCTATGGGGTTTAGTCAGATATACCATCCAGATGGTCTGAACAACACATTGCTCTCTGAAGGCTCCGTCCTTGAAAATGGTCCCCACTGTGGCAACAACAGAGAGTGTACATTCGAAGCAGAGGGAAAGGGTCAGGAGGCTCTGATTACCCAGGTCCAGCTCAATGGACAACCAGCAATCACGCCCTCTCAGTTACCTCCTCCAATACTATGTACAAGTTGAATCACTACCAAAACCTCCGAACAAAAACTGGGAAATTTCATGAACCACTAAGGCATCTCAGATACATATATCAAATGTCAGATTTATTTCAGTGATGTGAACACTATGCAAAATTACAAATCTTAACTGTTTGCCTGGATTATTCTTTCCTGTTTCAGTATCTGCCATCTCTATCCCTGAGTCGTAGTATAAAGATTGATGGGAACTTAAAATATTCAGCTCAGGAATCCTTAAGTACTTCATTTGCAGCCTCTGAACATTTAATTTGTTGACATTCACAAATCCATAACTTGAAGGTGCTATTGGTATGCATTTGTATTCAATCAGAAATGATACACCTAAAAGCACCTGGATGGCTCTGTCGGTTAAAGACTGACTCTTGATTTCAGCTCAGGTCATGATCTCAGGTTTGTGAGATCAACCCCCCATCAAGCTCTGTGCTGGGCATAAAACCTACTTAAGATTCTCTCTTCCCTCTCCCTCTGCCCCTCTCTACACGTGCACCAGGTATCTCTCTCTAAAAAAAAAAAAGAATCCAGTCATTAAATTCCTTCACCTCTTTCTTCTCTAATCTGATTCTGGAATAAAAGGATTAGGTTCTCCAAACACATATGTTTACCTGGCCTGGTGTTCTCATTCTATCACGTGCTTCCAAATGACTGGTCTTTGTCATGTTTCCCAATGCAAAATAATCCATTGCATATATATTTTCCATTCCATTGTGTATATATTTGATCTTTACTTGATGATAAGATGTTATTAAGAAAATTCACTCACTTCACAAAAACCAGGGTTTTTGTTTCTATTTCTGTTTTTCTTTGCTCTTATGCATTCCTACAGACCCTCCTATCTCTTCATTCCAGTCACCACCACAGCAAGCTCTTCTTGGGGTCTGACTAGTTTCACACAGTACCTCCATCTCACACCTCATGCCTTTCTCCTCCAGTCCCAAGCTTCTCTGTGGATATATTCTAAAACTTTGTGAGAGAAATAAAAGTGACCTAAGTAAATGGGCAGATATGTCATATCCAATAGCAACAAAGGCTTTCATGGACCTTGACAAGTGGGCTCTAAAAGCTAAATGGAAAAACACAGGGCCAAGAAGAGCCAAAATATTTTGAAGATCAAGACGAGTGCCTACTCCTACATTATAAAGCTAGAATAATTAAAACAGTGCGGTGTTCATGTAGAGAAAGACAAACAGACCAATGGGCAGAAAAGAGAACTTAGAAACAGGTCCCCCTCTACTTTGAGGTACCTGGTATATGACAGAAGTAAATGATGGAATAGTCAGCAAATGACACTGGGGAAATATGCTCTCCATATGAATAAAAATAAAATTAGATCCTTACTTAGACCACATGAAAAAAATTTTCCAGCTGGGCTAAAGAATGAATTGTGAAAAGTAAACTATTTTGGAAATAAACATAGGTGATATTTTTAATGAATTCATTGTTAGGGATAATTTCCTAAACAAGCTGCATTAAACACAAACTGTGATAAAAGATGAATACACTTCACTAATTAAAATTAAATACTTCTGCCAAATAAAAGACTTGTCTCTTGAGCAATAATGCAAGCCAGTCTGGGAGAGAATATTATATATGTAAGTACATAATAATTATACAATAGACATAGATTATATAATATATAGATATTAAATTATAATTATTATAGTACATATTATATATGACACAGGATTACTATTCAGAATCCAGAAAGAACACCTATAGATCAATTTAAACTAACACAATCCCCATAAAATATTAAAATGGCAAAGGATATAAACAACTACAAAGATATCCACATGGTTAACAAGTGTAAGAAATGTTCCTTGTTCTAACTAGCAATTAGAGAACTAAAAATGAAAAGAAATTGAACTTTCATATCAGTCACATTTGTAAAACTTAGAGTTTAAGTTTTAATAAATGTGAGAAAACGGGAATTCTTACTACAGTACCATGAGAAATTTGTACCTCAGTGAAATTTGCCAAAATCTAGGTGACTAAAATACGCTTAGCCTCCCATCCAGGAATTTCTCCTCCCAAAAATATACAAGAAACTAGACAATTCTAGGGGAATTCCTAGAGAAACTCTTTCATATATGCACAAGAAAACATACGAAAATGTTTATTGTAGCCAAAGACTGAAAGTAATTTCAAATTAGATAAATTGTAGAATTAAATATTATATAACAGTAAAAATGAGTAAATTATAGCTATCTATAACTACGTCGTGTAAATTCATCTCAAAAAACTACCATTCAGTGAGGGCGCCTGGGTGGCTCAGTGGGTTAAAGCCTCTGCCTTCAGCTCAGGTCATGATCTCAGGGTCCTGGGATCAAGCCCCACATCAGGCTCTCTGCTCAGCGGGGAGCCTGCTTCCCCGTCTCTGCCTGCCTCTCTGCCTACTTGTGATCTCTCCCTCTGTCAAATAAATAAAATCTTTAAAAAAAAAAAAAACTACCATTCAGTGAAAGAAGCAAGTTAGAGAGTAATAAATATACTACCACACTGTCTAGGTAAAGTTTCAAAACCTTAAATGTTAAATGGCATAATGTTTATGCAAACTTATGACGAATTTGGCCAATAGACAAACTGGAAAACTAGTTTCCCATTTTATTACTGATTTATTTTTGGTAAATGCAATTTCTAGTTCATGGCTAGTAAAGAGGGTTTTTGATTTATTACTGATTTGTGGCTGATTTTTTTTTTTTTTCTATTTCATGGAGAGTACAGAAAGTTTATTTTTTGGAAAAGAAATACTTCAGAAGATTTCATATCAATTCTTACAGATTAAACAAATGAATCATTGAAAAGCACATTATTTTTAAAGATGACTAAGGTTTAGTGAACCAAAAATTTGGTATTGATTATCACCTACCTCATCCTAAATAATTTTTTAAAGGAAGAGAGAGAGAGAGAGAGAGAGAGAGAGAGAGAGAGAGAGAGACAGGAGTCAGGGAAGGGGCAGAGGAAGAGAATCCTCAAGCCCAGCAGAATGGGGGGTCTGAGGCCTGGCCCAGTCCCAGGACCTAAGAGATCATGACCTGAGCCAAAACCAGCAATCAGATGCTCAACCAACTGAGCCACCCAAGTGCGCCATCCTAAATAATTTTGAAAATCTTCCAGATATATAGAACATCCCAAACTGAAGTAAGGTTGCTGACTCATCTAATGATTTCTATATGTTGTATAACTCCATGTCGGCCATATAAATAAAAATTATTTACAATTTTAACATTAGGATAGCATAACTTTGATAAAAAAACAAATATCCTTTAACAATTTTTATTATTTATTCTGTGCATAAATATGCTAACATTTCCATTGGACTGAGAAAAATTCTCTTCACTTCTACAACCATGAGTAAATCCAAAACCCAGACCTAATTGATGAGAAAAATGGCATTCTGCTACTTTTTTTTAGAGTCTAGAATGTAAGCTTCACTAATTGTAGTTTCCTTGGAAGCACAGAGGTCTATATTAAATCTTGCCACATTTTAATCTACATTTAATTATCATAGATCAGTCTTCAAATGCCTACTGATGAGAAAGAAAATCACACAGCATATGATAACCGAAGAGCACAGAAAAAGTTGCAAAGCATCTCTCTTTGCTTATGTAGCAAAACTAATCAATATTCTCTTGCAGTCTCCCAAAATAGATAAACTCAAGATGCAATAAAACCACGCCCTCAGTGTAGATCACTATAGGAGAACTTTTCCACCAACTGTTAACAGTTATAGGTTACATGAAAGTATTTGCTTTCTTTAGGGATCATATTCCAGCAGCAAAGCTCTCGGGATGCTAATATCACTATGTGGGAGTCTCCTGAAAATACTGCCTCCCATAACGTACAGAATAATGACTCTGCTCCTCCTTACGAATCCTGAGAACCTGTGGTTTGCTGCTACACTACACACGTCAATCATCAGGCCTACCACCCTTCCTAAGGAAATCCGGCTTAAGCAGTATGCTGGTGCTTTTCCTTCTGCGGGGCACGCCAGATTCTACATCACATAACCCTCCTCCTCTTATCTCCCTTGCGCTGCACCTAATGGGAAAACCGGTGGTATCTGACCCAAGATCAGACCATCTGTTAGCTGTTCAGTAGCCTCTAAGTTGGCTTGTTGTGAAAGGCTTAACGGAGTCCATTAAACTCTTATTCTGGAAAATGGAAACGTGGTAAGAATTGGTTTCCACGTGGGACGTGAAAGTACAAGAATCCTCACGTAGAAGCCATGGGGCAAAGGAGAGGACAGGAAGGCAGACTAAGGCCGGAAGAAGGAGACAGGAGTGGGTGGAGGATGCTCAGGAGAACCACAGCACAGGCAGCGGGTTTTAGTTGAAAGAGCACTAGCAACAGAGAGAGGCTGAGCGCCACTGGCTGGTGGGGGTGGGGAGCGCCTTGGAGCAAAGCTCCACAACCACGTTTGGTGAGAAGGCCTTACCTTACCAAACTGTCCATCTTAGACTGAGTCTCCATCCTTTTTACAAATACCCTTAAAGTAACACCCTCATACTTGAACTAGACTGGTGATTTGGGAAAGGAAATAATCATCATTTCATAATCAAGCACTACAAAGTTTATAAAATCGTATTACAGTCTCACAGTTCAGTCTCTTCACACTCTTATTTTGCTTATAGGATTTCCTATGTCCTTTTCTGATTAATTTTGATATTTACCACTCAACTCAAACCAAGTTGGGAAATAAAAAAGCAAGAAATCTACGAAGTTAGTACAATATTTATGATATTCTTATCCCTACCTTATCATTCATACATGATTTGTACTTTAATCCTGGCAGACTGTTATAAGGAAAAGCAGATAATGGAGAGTAAGGTACAAACCCCTTAATTTTGTTGAGTACCAATTGAGCTATGCCAATTATACAAAAGAGAAAAAGAGAAGAACCCAGGTCCTATTTTTTAACTCTACTATTTTCCATTTCTCACATTTGAACTGCTCCTGAGTTCAACATAACAATGCCAAATAGAAAAGAAAAAAAAGAAGAAGAAAAACTCAGAATTTTTTTTAAGTGTAGCTTCACTTAGAGAAAAAAAATAAGGAGAAGGCCTTTGAACAAAATATTTCCCACAAGTGATCCTGAATTCCCCAAAGAAGTTATTTATAGTTGGTTCCAGAATCACAAATTCAATTTTTACAGTTTAAAAAAAGTGCCATCAGAGTTTTCAGAAAGAACCTCTGTTTTTCATGCCTTAGACATCAGAGAGTCAATGACCTTGAGTGAAAAAAAAAAAAAAAAGATTCTCTTTTTCTGAGATACACATCATTATTTCTTAGTCTCTAGTACCTAGCATGTTTTAAACTTTTAAATCCTTCTTCTTATGATTTTGCAGTCTTTATGGTCATCTCTAAAACTATTAATTGGTTCTAGATTGCAAATGAAATTTTCCACAGAATTCCTGCTTCTTTCCCTCTTTTTCAAATAAAAAGCTGGAAGAATTCCTCATAATTCTATTAACTCACAACATTCTCCTGAGCAATGATTACAACTAATAAATCATCTGTAACTGTAAAACCATAGTAAATCAAACTAAAACAGTAACAGGGTAATGTAATTTTAAAATGAGTTTGTTTTTCTGTCACTCAAACTTGTGTACAGTTTATATTCTTCACATTTAGCTTTTCTTTATTAAATATAAATCCATCAAAACTCCACTTAAAAGTATTGCTTTTTCTGCCAAAATACAAAAAAAGAAAGAAAAAAAAAGAAATTGATAAAGTATTATTTTATATCAGTCCCAATTATGAATAGCTTTGTCCCAAAAAGAATTAACATTTAGTATTAAATTTTTTTTTAAGATTTTATTTATTTATTCGACAGAGAGAGATCACAAGTAGACAAAGAGGCAGGCAGAGAGAGAGGGGGAAGCAGGCTTCCCACCAAGCAGAGAGCCCAATGCGGGTCTTGATCCTGGGACCCTGAGATCATGACCTGAGCTGAAGGTAGAGGCTTTAACCCACTGAGCCACCCAGGTTCCCCTAGTATTAAATTTTTCATGTTAGCCTTATTGATTCACAATGACCCAGCTATACCACCATGTCAAAAATTAGGGTCTTTAAACAAGCATGCATGAGAACAAAAGTGGGTAAGAGATTAGATCAACAATCTCTATTAACTGTAATTAAGTATCCAAACTCATAAAGACATTGCTTTTGCTGTCTGACTGCAAAACCCAGCATGATTTACACCCAAAATTCCTAATGAGTTGCTCCAGAGTGTTCACACAATATTCCCCAAAATTATTTGATAAGCTTCAACAGAAATTTATTATTTTAAAACACACTACTAAGTATTGGGAATAAAATAAAACTTCTTAAACATGATAAAACAAATACACACACCAAAGTTATTAGAAGAAATTTTAGATGTACACACTTCAAATTCTGGAAAAAGGCAAGGATACTCACTATTATTTCTATTTGTTATTCAATATAGCACAGGACATCTTGGTAAGTAAATTAATTACTTTATTAAAATACATGCAAGAATTTAAAAGGAAAATGTATTTATCTTAGCAGAAACTAAAAGAAAATCAACATACTCTTAAACTGCTAAAATTAACAAATAAAGTGAATTTACTATATTTAAAATCCAAGTTCATTTTTTCCCCCTTGGTCATTTGTTTTGTTTCTTAAGTTCTACATAGGGGTCAAATCATACAGTATTTGTCTTTCTCTGACTGACTTATTTCACTTAGCATAATACTCTCTAGCTCCATCCATGATGACAAACCATTTTAAAGATATCAATTTTCTCCCAAATTTATGTATTCAATCAAATTCACATTAAAAATCCCAGAAATGGAATATGACATGGTGAATTGTAAATTTACATAGAACACTGAAGATCTGTAACTAGACCTTGAATGATGAAATTTTTTAAAAGAATAAACCTGGAGTGTTTACCTTTCCTGATCTTAAGACATACTTTATTTTTTTGTTGCTACTAAAAATTTTTATTTTGACAAGTTTCACGCATACAATAGAGAGAATGATAGAATAAAGAAGCCATATGCTCTCTTTATCTCAATTCACCAACTGTTAATATTTTGTCCCAGTTATCCTAATTTGCTCTTTCTACATGGGCATTTCACAAATCCTCCTTCTCCCACCCCCTGCTGTACCATATAAAAATAAGTTGCCGAGATATGATGGACATTTGCTTTACATAATCACCAAAATCAAGAAATATGGCCCATCTCATAGCCAAGAAATATAACTTTGGTATAATAACCTTATCTCAAAGGGGAACCCTCTTACACTGTTGGTGGGAATACAAGTTGGTGCAGCCACTTTGGAAAACAGTGTGGAGATTCCTCAAGAAACTAAAAATTGAGCTACCCTATGACCCTGCAATTGCACTCCTGGGTATTTACCCCAATGAAGCAGATGCAGTACAAAGGGCCACATGTACCCCAATGTTCAAGCAGCAATGACCACAATTGCCAAACTGTGGAAAGAACCAAGATGCCCTTCAACAGATGAATGGATAAAGAAGATATGGTCCATATATACAATGGAATACTATGCCTCCATTGGAAAGGACAAATATCCAACTTTTGTGTCAACATGGACGGGACTGGAAGAGATTATGTAGAGTGAAATAAGTCAAGCAGAGAGAGTCAATTATCTTATGGTCTCACTTATGTGTGGAGCATAAGGAAAAACATGGAGGACATTGTGAGAAGGAAGGGAAAGGTGAATGGGGGGAAACTAGAGGGGGAAATGAATCATGAGAGACTGTGGACTCTGAGCAACAAACTGAGGGTTTTGGAGGGGAGAAGGTGGTGGGTATTGAGGAGGGCACATATAGCATGGAGCACTGGGTCTGGTGCATGAACAATGAATCTTGGAACACTGAAAAAATGAAATAAAAGTATTTGGGGAAAAAAAATAACCTTATCTCATATTCATTCTATACCTACTCTCAAATGATGTCCAAAATGTTAAGACACACTTTAAAACCATGAAACCAGCGTGATATCGGTACAGGAATAGATGAGGAGACCAATGAAATGTAATAGCAAGCCTAGATCCACGGGGCATAAATGCAAAGTTAGCATATGCATGTAATGGGATCAATAATCAATAGGAAATGGACTAATAATTTGGTAAATAGTACTGAGAATACTGGCTTATTACATGGAGAATATATTTGGATGCTTCCTAAACCATATATGTAGATGAACTCCAAACTGATTGAAAAAAACTAAAAATTAAAGTAAATATAAAAGCCCATGTAGAGGAACGCCTGGGTGGCTCAGTCAGTTAAGGGTTTGCCTTCAACTCAGGTCATGATCCCAGGGTCCTGGGCTGGTGTCCGGTATCAGGCTTCTTGCTCAGTGGGGAATCTGCTTCTCCCTCTCCCTCTGTTGCTCCCCCTGCTTGTGCTCTTGTGCACTCTCTCTCTCTGACAAATAAATAAATAAAATCTTTTAAAAAGAGAGCCATGTAGAAGGGTAGGGATGGATTTCTTATATTTAAAGAAGGCCCCTACTACACAAATCATAAGAAAAATTAATGGATATATATTCTACATAAAAGTTAAAGACTTCATTTGAACAAGGGGAAGAATGGTTCCAGACTAGAAGAAAATAGTTGAAATACCTAAGTCGAACAAAGGATTAATTGCTATAGTATACAATAAAGTATTATAAATTATTTTAAAAAACAAAAAATATTAAACACAATAGAAAACTGGTCTGAGTTGTCAAAGGAAATTCACTAATGGGGAAGCCCAAATGATTAATTAGAATATGAAGCAATGTTCAACTTCCCTAAGGATCAGAGAGAGCAAATAAAAACTAATGTGAAATACTATTTTACAGTCATCAGAATGGAAAAATAGCATAGTGAATAATAGCAAGTATAATAGCAAGTGCTAGCAAGGATATAAGAAAATGTTAACATCCACTGCTCGTGGAAATGAAAACTGGAGCAGACATTCTGGAAAGCATAAAATTGTGTTGTATGACCAATCCTCAATAAAAACTTCGGAGAAATTCAGGCAGAATGTTCATCCCAGTGTGACTTTTGATAGCAAGTATTTGGAGACATCCGCGACTTTCATCACTAAGAAAAAGTACAAGTACAAAAGCACTCATACAGAGTGGCTTTTTTTAAAAAAAGGAGGAGGGATGGTAATGTTTGTGCAATAGCACTGGGTCTGATTTAGCTACACAAATAGGCTTGTAAAAGCAAAGCAGAATACTCTTCAGTAAGGAAGAGTGTTTTGATCATTTGGGATCGTGAGCACTTAGTACAGTGCACATAACAAGTATGTCACAAATACTAACTGAATGAATGATGTTACTGTCTTCCACCAATATACATGTAATAAGTTTTCCTTCTCTCCTGTTTTCTAGTTTTGTGAGGCAGAATAATGGTTCTATAATGTAGTTTCTTATATCAAGTGGTTGGCATTCTACTTTTTTCAGTACATATTTCTCCTTTAGCCAAAGTTCATATAAGACACTCTTCTTGTGTTGCATAGAAAATAATCCTCTTTGTCAACTCTTCCAATGAGCTAATATCCCATGATAAATTTAATTTACTGTACTACTTTAAACACTAAATTGTACTTTATGTTCATATTTTGTGAGTGTCAATAGATCACTGGCTTAATAGAGTGTAATAAATTAGTTCTTAATTGATTATTGTTCTCATTAATCACTGCACTTCCACAAAGAAGATCTGTGAAATACACAGACATAATGTGATGCCCCAGAGCACAGAGCAAAGAAATGGATGGTAAGCATAGAAATATAATCTTGAAAACTCAGGAAAAATAAATCCTAGAGTATCATGTATTAGAATCGCATTGATAGTGGAATTTTTCTTTTTGACCCAGTGTGCAACCACAAAGTGTCATTTGGCTTTAAGAAATATCTATAATAAAGAATAGTTCCTCAAGGTGTAATTTCCTGATCAAAACGGGTTTCTTCCCCCACACAGCAATATGTTTCAAGAGATCCCAAGTGTTTTAACTGATAGCCACTGATATTTCAAACTGTGACTACGCACTACACTGCTATTTCTGCAAGAGATAGTGATGGTTATTTGGTATAATGCAGGCTCAAAGCACTCCACAATATAAAGGAATAGCTTTTGAAAACAGTCAGCTCTAAGTCCCACTATTGCTACTAAATAACCAATGACAAAGAGATATTCACCTACCCTCCTAAAATGTATTTTATTTGAAATGCCCTTGTAGCGGAGAAAAAGTCAGTCCAAAAGTAAGTCCTTTTATTCCAAGTCATTGATAAGAACACTGGAAATATTGAGAAAATTGTACTCATTTCTTCTGAATAGTAAATCAATTGCTTCGTCTTATCTTTACCTGTCATTGTACACTCACAATGACATTATGGGAAACCATTTTGAAAAAATCTTTATTAATCTGCTATATCATTGGGGAAATCAAAGGTGAGAAAGTTAAAATTTTAAGATAACAAAAATTTTATTTTTTATTTATAAAAAATATTTACATATATAAAAATATTTTTATATATTTATATATAAATATATATTTATTTATTTTATTCTTTGTATTTTAAAATAACAAAAATCAAAAGGGTAGAACAGGGCAAAAATGGGACTTAAATCCTGATGTTTTTACCCTAATTAAATGCTCTTTACACTACACCCTAGATTTTTTACTATGAGTACAAAGTACCCTATAATGTTACCCTCCTCTCTGAAAACTGTATTTCTCTTTGTTCTAAAAGCCTGAAACCTTTAAAGTGTGCTTGCATATGGACAGAGCTCAAGACTGACGGTACAGGAAATCATTACAATTCCTTTTTTGACCCCTGTCTTCAAAGACCTTTAGAATATGCTTGCTAAAATACTTTGTTCTTATTTCATTCAAATTGTTTAATGGCATATCACAAAAGTCCACATGTCATACAAGGCACCCATACTACGCTAGTGGTGAAGTCCCAATTTGTCCCCTGTGAGTGCTCTGTCTTCCTAGGACTAGGCACTTCAGTTCCCAAAAAGGTGTCAATGGGGTTTATCCACAATGAGTCAGGCTCCACTTACCTAGGATACCTTGGTGTGAACAAATGAAGTCAGTTAGGTCTCAGACCTTAGATCTGTCAAATATAATTCCCAATGAAGTAACACTACTGATAAAGCAATGGCAGAATAGAGCCATTGTCTCTTCTCTGTGCTCCTCATTTCCCTCCTCTCTGGCCTTCCATCTCTAGTTGCATAAGTAGGAAATAAAGGCAAAGATAAAGTAAAGAGCCCTTAAAGTGTCATTATAAGTGCAATATAAAATCCGGTGAAAAAATAAACTCTTAAAAGAAAATGAATTCAATAAATTGCTCATTACTCTTTTGGCTAATTGACTTTTAATGAATCAATGAATCTGGAAGCTCCTGTTCCCAAATCACATCCATATACCCTAACTTGGAGGTGTGCATATATTGCAGGCTTAGACAGTCTGTATCCTAGTCCCCAGCTGCCTTCAAGATATATACCAGAGCACACTCTGGGAAGACTTTCAGAGCTCTGGGAAGGTTTTTAGAACTGTTCCCCTTCCCTTTATATATTAAGCTGTAAGGACTATGGGAGCCTAGGATTCTCAGTTGTTACCTTACCACCTTGTAGAATGACATTCAAACACAGGAAATCAGAGCTGAGGTATGGTCAGAAATAAAACCCTACTTATTTAGTTGTTAGAAATATTATTATTTATTTTTTTTTTATAAATAAAAAATAAATTTTTTTATAATTTTTTTTATAAATTTATATATTTATATATAAATATATATTTATATTTTTTTATAAATTTATATATTTATATTTTTATAAATTTATAAATTTTTTTTTTATAAATAAAAAAATATTATTATTTATAAATCTTTATTAGAAATAAAACCCTACTTAACCCTACTTATATAGTTGAAAACAAATAACAAGCTATTCCTGAAGACTGATGCCTCTAGACTTTTCAGCAGTGTGAGGTAATACATTCTTTTTTTGAGATCAAACTCTGTTAAGTTTCTGCCATTTGCAACCAAGAGTAGACTAAAGGAATATGAAAAAATTTTTAAGTGGTATGCAAATGTAAGTAATTTTTACTATTGCCAAATAAAGGTAAGAAGTTTCCCCCAGAGGCGCCTTGGTGGCTCAGTCGTTAAGCGTCTGCCTTCGGCCCAGGTCATAATCCCAGGACCCTGGGATCGAGCCCCGCATCGGGCTCCCTGCTCGGCAGGAAGCCTGCTTCTCCCGCTACCATTCCCTCTGCTTGTGTTCCCTCTCTCGCTGTGTTTCTCGCTGTCAAATAAATAAAATCTTTAAAAAAAAAAAGAAGTTTCCCCCAAAACTATTCAATCTGATCTGATTCAAGTCCAGTGCCTCTGTCATTCTTTAATATAACTTCCAACTCAGTTCTAACTATCTTTATGTTAGATAAGCCAGTGTGACCATTATATGAGATTGTAATAAAATTTAAATAAAAACAACATAGAATTATCCAAACTTAACTGCAAAGGCCATGGAAGAAATTTAAAAGTGTCATGAAAGCAGTGTACTTGTGACCTGGAGAAACACTATTCTGTCAAATAGAAATGCATTCAACTCATTATGAAAATTATTCAGTTATTGTGACTAGTAAGTGCTGCTGTGTATGTCCCTGAATAGAGTTTAATTTCGGGGACTTCGTTAATCAGCATACAAATTCAAGGATGACTAGTCTTCAGTAACAACAAATACTTTTACCTCAAAGGAAAGGTAGTATTATCGAACGGCTCTTCGCGTGAAATGATTGCATTCACATCCTCCACAAAACTTTTCTCTCACCTCTAACTCATCAATCAGGAACCGTGCCATCATCCCAAATCGTATTAAAAGATTATTTCATAGGAAAGCTCAATATCATGAATTTCAGTCTTTTGAATAATCTTTTTATATTCCAACTCTGCTTTAAAAACTTTGATCTGTAAGAAAATTATTTTCAGGTTATGTTCATTTCATTTAGGATGAATGACAGTATTTATTTCAGTTCCTCATTGTGCATTCAGATCTCTATTAGACAGGGAAATAAAGATTCCCTTTTTGCTCAGATCAATTTCTTTGGTCCTACCATTAAGAAGCTTATTTACACGAGAGAAAGTAATTTCTAAACATCATGAATATTGAATCTGATTTTCCTCTCTCCCCCACCACTAGCAGAGCTACAAGGCTGGCAAAGCTTCCGAAAAGAGATGTTGCTGGCCATAGATCCCCATGAAGAGAGAGAGTGCAGTTAGAGGAAAAAAACTTGGCAGAGTTCCCCCTGCTGAACACAGACATACAAGAGAGTGATGTGGGTAGTCATTAGGCCAGAACTCTTCTAATCTGAGATGAGAGCAAAGAATACTGTCTCCCTCCGTAACATACTAGTATCCCAAATCTGAAAAACTGACTAGGACACCAGCTCCTCCGAACCTGTTACTTTAACCCCATAGAATTTCAACAAGGAAACTCAGGCCAAATATCCACTAGAGGGGGAAAAGATGAAGTAAGAAAGCAGGGGGAAATTTTGTATCAAAGGAAAATAATGTTTTTTCCAAAAACCAAATCATCAGTCAGTTGCCCTTCTGAGGATAAGAGACTCAAAAGAGTGAGTTTGTAGCAACCAGGACTGAGCTTTAATGAAGTTCTACCCCTAGAATGTAGTTACCTGTGTGTATTCAAATCCTACCCATTTTCCCTAGCCCAGCTCCAATCCCACCTCCTCCAGTGAGATTCCCCGAATTTCCCCAGCTCCAATGTCAGAGATTCTTTTTTGAAAAATGATGGTTCTTATCCCGTTTCTGTTCTTCCCAGATTCCTCTTTTATTCAACCCTGTGTTATTGCTACTAATCTTCAGTTCCTAGCTTCACTGATTATTATTGTGAGAAATTATGAACTCCTTTAAAGAAAGTTCCCTGTCTAATTCAAGTTTTTATCTCAGCCAAGTACCTTGTGTAAGATTAAGGCATTGAATAAACACTTGTTAAGGGGATGGTATAGAGGAACGGACAGAGAAAATGTTTAAGACCAAAGGTTGGCAAACACTTTCTAGAAGGGAACACAGTAAATATCTTAGATTCTGTAAATCAAGAGACAATACCGAGAATATTATATAGGTACTTATATAACCACTTAGAATGTAACCATTGTAAAAAGTAAAAACCATCTTGGTTTTCTGGCTGCATAAAAACAGGCAGCAGGAGAGATCTGGTCCACAAGCCATAATTTGCCACCCCCTGATTTATGTATACCATTAAAAAAATTAAGTACATTCATTAAGAAGGCTTGTTTTTAACAGATCACTTTTAACTACATTTATTTATTTATTTATTTATTTATTTATTTATTTATTTATTTATTTTTACTCTTGAAACGGTGTGTAACATAATTGGGATGCATAATAAGTAAGTGATTTTGGCTACCAAGAACCAAACCTAATTATTCTATTCTTGCTTTTTTAGACCCATTTAAAACATTTTCAGCTCCAGGCTTCTCTGCATACTTTCCTTATTTGACTTTGTATCACAGTACTTTGTAAGGTTCCATTTATCAGACGCTTAAAGACAAAAACTGTGTCATCTGAGTATCCCCAAAAGTAGAGGGGAAACTATGTTCAAAGATGGAGAAGGGGCAAAGGAAGTAGATTCAGGAAACAGCAAGTAATCAAGTTGTTACCACCACATGTAAAGTGGTCATAGTTTTCAATAAGGCTAACCAGCCGGGAAGACACTGGGACATATGAGCTATCTGTCAATAGAATCTGTACTTAAAGCATAATTAAAAAGGGACCATCATTCCCTCCTACACTGTTGGTGGGAATGCAAGCTGGCACAGCCACTCTGGAGAACAGTATGGAGGTTCCTCAAAAAGTTGAAAATAGAGCTACCCTACGATCCAGCAATCGCACTACTGGGTATTTACCCTAAAGATACAAATGTGATCCGAAGGGGCATGTGCACCCGAATGTTTATATCAGCAATATCCACAATAGCCAAACTATGGAAAGAACCTAGATGCCCATGAACAGATGAATGGATAAAGAAGATGGGGTATATATATACAATGGAATACTATGCAGCCATCAAGAGAAAAGAAAAATGGCCATT
>CM053605.1:66478446-66511852 GCA_028646535.1 Procyon lotor
AGCGAAATAAGTCAGTCAGAGAAGGACAAGTATCACATAATCTCTCTGATATGAAGAATTTGAGAGGCAAGGCGGGAGTTTGGGGGGGTGGGGGAGAGAAATGAAACAGGAAGGGATGGGGAGGGAGACAAACCATAAGAGACTCCTAGACTCAAGAAACGAACTAACGGTGGGGGGGGAGGGTAGGGATAGTAGGGTGGATGGGGTGTGGACATTGGGAAGGGTATGTGCTGTTAAGTGCTGTGAAATGTGTAAGCCTGACCAATTCACAGATATGTACCATGGGGCAAATAATACATTATATGTTAATAAAAATTAAAAAAAAAAAAAAGGGACCATCATCGACTTCCACTTCTTGCCTTGATGGAGTAACTGGTAGTAGACTTGTCCTCCAGCAATAACTAGAAATCTTGTCAAATATATGAAGTAACTGTTTTCAGAGTTTGGACAGGAAGCAAAAGGGGACTGTACTTCCTAGAGGAAGGGGTACAAACGAGGTGGGCCCCACAACTACCCTACTTTCTGACTGGATACATACTGAGGGCTATGAAACAGAAAGGAAAAACCCAGCTGGAAGAGAGGAGTATTACTAGATTAAGGAAATAGGGATCAGGGAGGGCCCGGGGAAACTAAAGCAGCTGACATGTATGTGACAGAACCTGAAAGGAGATATAAAAAGAACTCTATAATAGATCACTGTAGGTTAACTATACTGGGATTAAAAAGTAAAAATAAATAAATAAATATTTTCAAAATAATAAAAATTAAGAAAAAAAATTTTAAGTGCCAAAAAAGTAGCAAGCCCTGAAGAGCTTCCTGGCATGGGATGTGATATAGGCAGGGAAGGGTAAAGATGGCTACCCATAGTACTTAGGCAGATAGCCTAAGAAAGGCTCACTGAGCTTTCCCCACAACTCCCAGATCCAAGAGGGCAGCCAGACGATGTTCTGTGGCCAAAGACTAAAAGGATTTGAATATAGATATGAGAGCAGACACCAAAGAAGCAGAAGGACCAAAAAATAAACAAGAACGAGTATGCCTAAGAGGATGCCTATGTGGCCAGTGACACTGTGAACCAGGTTCACCAACCCTCTCCATACACGTCTTGGTATCTAACTATCCCTTGAAACAGAAATCTGAGGGAGGTAACAAAACTGATTTGAGAGAACGATAAATTGACCAAGATTTAGTCTTTAAGTTGTAATCAAAGGAATTTATAGGGGAAAAGAAAGACATTTGTTGCCAATCTGTGTTTCACTGTAGTATTATTTTTTGTTGTACTTACTTACAGTAGAGATAATGGTATCTCCCACTTCAACAAAACTGCTACGTCACTTAGCCTTGGATTCCTCCTAATCCCAATTTTCATATTTGACTCCATCCACTCTCACTGGTGCATTTCAGCTTTTAGGTCCCTTTCCAGCCCCCACATTTGGCTTTCCCTCCATAAAAGTGTCTGTGCTTGGCATCTTTCTTCCTGATTGAAATATGCCTCCCCTCTGCTCCTTGGAGATCCTGCTCTTGACTTTTAATTCTGCCAAATGAATCTATTGAAAGGGGCATGTGCCTGTCAGTACATTAATGTTCTATCTCTCTAAGTTAAGTTGTTTTCACTAGAACAAATGTCTACTTGGCAAAATACTGTAGAAGAAGATTAGAAACTTCATTTCTGTTGAAAACCACTCACTCACATGAGCCAGCCCAGAGTATAACACAGGGAAAAATGAGACAGGTTCAGATACATGATAGCACTGAGTAACTACATTTTAAAGAATATGAATGACAGCTAACAATTGCAAAATTTTTGAAAAATATTACTATAATTCATCATATAACCCAGAACACTTTTAAGAGGGACAGGGGGGCTATTGATAAATTCTCTGGGACAAGAGTCGTAAATCATGGCTCTTCTAGCCAAACCCGGGTATATGATCACCTACGTATAAAATAATCTACTGCTACAATCGATAAAGAGAAAATACCAAGTTTTCCAAAATATATTGAATACACCTCTGTTGCATAATATGCCTAGCAAATGGAGGTTATTCCAAGAGTGAAAAGAAGGAGTTAGAAGATGTGATAGAAGGCAAAGAAGAGAAAACAAGGGAAGGAAAGGAACTGAGATGAATCATGGAAGTAAAAGGGGGAGACTGCCTAATGGAAAAGAGAATTTTATGAGGCCATCTTCTGCTTATAGCACTTTCACCATCCCTCTCCCTTTGCAGCTCTCTGAAAATCAGCCCTGGTGCAAAATGATCTTTTCTACAGATGCATGAGTTGTTAATTTCCGCCTTGGGTCTAGTATCCTACAGATCAGCATAGCCTCGGCTCCTTGGAAATCATGCATGACCCAATTCCTTTCCTTCACTTAAGTATATTTTTAAAATGCCATATTATAGATTTTTCACACATACCCATCCACCTAAATCATCACCTCAGTTTGTTTTGAAAAAAAATCTCACACTTCAGATCATGTCTTCTGTAATTACTTCAGTTGGAATCTCTAAATTATAATCTCTAAATTAAAAGTAATAGAAAGTATAAAGATAATCTCTCTTTAATAATATAACAACAATAACATTATCCCATATTAAAATGGCAATGCTTAAGAATACCTTAATGTTGGGGTGCCTGGGTGGCTCAGCGGGTTAAAGCCTCTGCCTTCAGCTCAGGTCATGGTCTCAGGGTCCTGGGATCGAGCCCCTGCATCGGGCTCTCTGCCCAGCAGGGAGCCTGCTTCCCCCTCTCTCTCTGCCTGCCTCTCTGCCTACTTGTGATCTCTCTCTCTCTTTCTGTCAAATAAATAAATAAAATCTTAAAAAAAAAAATTAAAAATAAATAAATAAATAAATAAATAAATAAAATCTTTTAAAAAAAAAAGAAAAGAATATCTTAATGTTACCAAACACACAGATTATAGTCAGAAATCCCCCATACAATGTTTCGGGTTTCTCTTATTATTGTTGGTGTTTGTCTATTTATCTTTACAGTAGCCTTATTTAAATAAGTTCCTGATAATGTATTTAGCTGATATGCTTCTTATGGATTTTTATAGTATTTATAATTTATTTGTCCAGGACACCAGGTCATTTGATTTGTAGACTTTCGCATTTCTGAGTTTTACTGGTTATACCTTTATATAATAATCTAGACTGTTCCCTTGGTTAAATGCATAGTTCCTTAACTTTTTATTTAAGTTTTCTTTTATTTATTTAACCAATTAATCGAAAGATGACAGTAGAAGGCATCCTTCATATACATTCACATCAGGACCAATGCATTCCTACCGCAACATTCTCTTTGCCAGATTTCTCCAATCTCCTTCTCTAAGTTTCTTATTCACTTTTTTTTTTTTTAAAGATTTTATTTATTTGACAGAGAAACACAGCGAGAGAGGGAACACAAGCAGAAGGAATTGGTAGCGGGAGAAGCAGGCTTCCTGCTGAGCAAGGAGCCCGATGCGGGGCTCGATCCCATGACCCTGGGATCATGACCTGGGCCGAAGGCAGCTGCTTAATGACTGAGCCACCCAGGCGCCCCTCTTATTCACTTTTTGGTATACTTGGTTTTTTAACATAAGTAATAGGCACATGCACACAAGCATACATATACATACATGTTCATGTTTTCTCCATCTTAGGTAAAAGGTATTTACTAAACAACGTTCTAATGTTATTTTCGTGTATTTAACTGTTCCTATCAGGCTCATTCCATATAGATAGAGATAAGATAACTCATTGTTTTTTATAGCTTTGTAGTACTCCACCATGTGGATGTACCACAGAATGTAGGGTTGTTTCCAGGCTTAAAAATGTTGCAATGAATAGAATTGGGATTGCTTTTTGCTCCTATTGCTAACTTGTCTCTAATGCCCTCTCCAACTCAACAGTCACACAAACTGTTCTCAGGTAACCAAAACATAATACTTGATATACCTGACATTCCTACTAAGTCTCTCAGCCCTTTGAACACCCTCATGATGTTTAATTCAGCAACGTGACTACCACAAACACCCCTCCTCCAATACAACTATTATTCTAGAATTTAATCCTAAAAGGAACTTTAGAGATTATCCTATTCAAATCCTTTATTTTCCAGATGAAGATACTATAAAGAGATCATATGATTATAACCATGGTCACATAACATCAGTGGCTCACCCAAGACCAGGAGATTTATCATCAAGTTAAGGAAGCTCAAGCTTCTACTTAATTTGCATGGACCACTTCCAAGGCCCAAGGACAACTCCTAGCAATGTTTATATTATTACAAGTTCTTGCAAACTTTTTAGAAATAAATAGCTGAAATCAGTTAAGACCACTACCTCTTTCCACTCTAACTTCTCTATATCATGAATGTGGCATTGGAGTAGCAGTGGGCATTTTGGGGATCTGGCTAAGAGAATACTGGGTTAGGAATGCACCACTCCTAATGTGGTTGGATAGGAAGCTGCCTTCTCTTATCATACATAGATTTATTAAATTATGAGTTAAATTAAATTAAATTGTTTAATTTAAACAATTAAATAAATGAGTTAAAATTTAAATTAGAAATTAAAAGATTATGAAATAAAAGTGATACAAATGAGTGATTAAATCAGTAGAATTATTTGGAAACAAGGAAATTGTAACAATTGTTTTTCAAATTCTACCATAATTTTCAATAGATAGGGATGAAAGATAGGGTATTCCAAGTAGAGAATATAAGATGACAACAAAAATGGAAACAAAAAATTGTAGATTTTATCCAAGAACAACAAGAAATTCTGTATGGCTAGGTTATAGGCTGTGCAATGAAAAGACATTTCAGAAAAGTAATAGGTCAGCACTAGATGGGACATGAAAATTTGAACTTTATTTGGCATTTCTGTAAGCAGAAAAGTACATGACATAATAGTGCTTAAGGCATATGATTGAGGATACAACATGGTGGATGGATTTTGGAAGAAAGAGACTCAATGGCAGCAAGAAAAAATAGCAGACCTTTACAATGGTCCAGACCAGGGCTTATGGAGTTTAACCTAGTTGTGGATGAAAGTAGAAATAAAAGTGAAAATTTATGATGCACTGTGGGGTATAAACCAATAGAAGTTGAACATGGATTAGATAGTGGAAGTGTGGAAGAGTCCATAGTCCAGAGCTTCAGTCTAGAGACTGATTGTTGGCGGGCAAGAACGGGGAGAAAAAGTTCAGGCATTCCCTATGACCTATTTCTTCTTTACGGTAATATACCAGCAAATTGCATGGTTCTTTCCCTAAGAGTTCTTTCAAAATTCTACTATTCATGACCTGCCTTCTCTTAAGGAAACACAAAATTTGAAGGAAAATGAAGGGCTTTCTAAAACTGATTACATCAGAAAGCTACTGAACGTAACATAATCTTATTTGTTGATTTTCTCAGAAATTTCGTGCTCCATTTCATCCTAAACCTCTTGAGCTGGAACTTCACTGTCTTTTTTCAATCTTCATGCCCTTGTGTTACAATGCATTTATTAAATCAGTTGATTGCAAGAACTGATTACAGTGGCACATAGCTGCCAGCAACATACAAAAACTTCCAAAGCCCCAGTTATAACTCTATACTACATTTTCCTGAAATAGGAGTTCAGATACTGTTTTAAAACAGCCAGGATAGGGCATCTGGGTGGCTCAATTGGTTAAGTGTCTGTTTTTAGCTCAGGTCATGATCTCAGGGTTCTGGGATTGAGCCCCACATCCGGCTCCCTGCTCAGCAGGGAATCTGCTTCTCCCTCTCCCTCTGCTTCTCTCCCTACTTGTCCTCTCTTTCTCTCTCTCTCTCTCATTCTCAAATAAATAAAAAATAAATAATAAAAATTAAAAATAATAATAATAAGTTAAAAAAAAAACCAGCCAGGATAACTGATGGGACAAAGTCACAGGACAAGAGGGATGGCAAGATTCAGATGATAACAGCAATGATTCTGATAATGCTCAAATCATACTTGATTCAATCGGTCAATTAAGCAGTATATCACTATGCTAGACCTCATAACGAATACAAGAGAAGTTTGAGAAAATAATTCCCACCTCCCAGGAACCGTTTGTCTCTTGGGAATGAGAAGAGATATAGTCTTACTATTTCAGGTAAGCATGTGATTAAATACCACAGTAAGTTTTTCACATTAATCAAATGCAGTTACACATTTAAAAAAGAAATCATGTTCACTGGCTGAAATAAAAGAAGAAATATTTATTTAGAAGGAAAGACTTCGTTGGTCCTTATAAGACTGGTCATCATAGGACCAGCAGAGAAGAGGGGAAAGAGAACAGAGGTTTGGAGGAAAGCAAACTCACAGCATTGGCATGAGCCTAGTATGTATGCACAATAGAAAAGATGCTGATTTTGGTGAAACGTGGGGTAAATGTTAAAGAGAAGAACAAGAGATTAATGAGGATGGAAGAACCTTATAGTAGAAGGCTTATTAACCACAATTCTATGCACAAGGAAAGTTATGGAAATGAATGACGGGAGAGTAATGTAATCAAAGCAGAATTTTCAGGAAGATGGATCGGCAAGTGTGTCATGATCAGCTGGATACTAGATACTAGAGGCAGGAAGACCAATTAGGATACTACTCTAATAATAGGTAGGGTCAGCAAAATGACTAGGAGAACTATGAAATGAAAATGAGAAGAAAGCAAAATCAAGTGCCCTGCAAGACATTCTACAAATCTATGAACTGTTAGGACTGTTAAGAGGATTAGAAAGTAGGTAAGAAAAAAAAAATTCAGGGCCAAATTTTTCTATGCAGCTAAATGTTAAGTAAAAATAGGTTATTTTCATCACTGTTAAAGTACTGTTTGTATCTATTTGGCTTTACCATACCTTCTTTATTAATCATTCCAAATAAGAGACTCTAAGTGTCACACTGAGAGTTTTGGAGGGGAGGGGATGGGGGGCTGGGCGAGCCTGGTGGTGGGGATCGAGGAGGGCACATATTGATGGAGCACTGGGTGTGGTGCATGAACAATGAATCTTGGAACACTGAAAAAATAAAATAAAAGTATTTGGTGGAAGAAAAAAGAGACCCTAAGTGTGAAGCTACAGGTAAACTTTCAGGGGAAAGGAAGGGGGAAAAAAATTCCACGTCTTTTGGAAGGCGAAAGTGATTGCTTTCAAGTTAATAAAATGGGATTGTGGGGGAAAGAGAGCGTGGTAAGTTGAAAGCTTCTCTAAAAGAGAATAGAAAGAAAATGAATACTTTTTGAGCACTTGCTTTAGATATTTCATCTTCTTTAATCATTCCTACAACCCAAGAAACTAGTTTTCACATTTTATAATTTTCAAACTAAGGAACATTGAAAATGAACCCAGACTTATATTAAATAAAAGAGAGAGAGGATTCAAAACCAAACACAGAAACTGCTATGGAATTCCTCCTGTGGAATACTATCTAGTCCGCCTAAATCCTCCTTGAAATTCTCCCAGAAAGATGGTAATTTCCTTTCCATCTAGCTGCCTGCTAGCAGCCTCCTACTTTTTAACTCTGAAAAATGTGAGACTTTATGGAGCTGATGGGCATTTGGGGAGTGGAGCAGAGCCCTGTGTTCAGGTTTTTAAAGAAGTGCTGCTAAACCTTCAACACGTTAAAATGCAGAAACTATCCACAGCCGCAGTACTGCACGCAGCATGTTCCAAAATTTTGTATCCACAGAACCTTTCTCTCGTGGTGCATCTTGTGGGATTAGTATTCCTAATTAGGTTAGACAATATGATCTGATATTTCTGAAAAAGCCTTAGAGGATGGAAAGTAGAAAGACTATCGGTATATATTCATTTGTTAATAAGTAGAAATATAAGTGATTAATATACATCCCACTGAATTTTACTACTTATGACATATATAAATGACATACATAGGAAGCATTGTGAGAGAGGACTTTCAAGTTTGCACAGCCTTAGATTTGGGTGCAGGAAGCCCTTCTGGGCTTCTAATAATCAAGCTAGAATTTGACACCATGACGGAGCATTTGCCAAACACAGCCTCTGGTTCCATATACCCGTTCCTGTTTCATATGACTTCATCTTTGACAAAAAGTGAGTGTTAAATATGTAAAGAGAAGTGAAAGAAAAATAAATAAGTACCATTCTTTTAGGAAACCATATGATTCCATTCCAACTTTCACGAGAAATATGGAATCATATGGTTTCTTAAAAGAATGGTACTTAACTATTTTTCTTTCACTTCTCTCTATATATTTAAATTATAAAAATAATATGTGAGGGGCACCTGGGTGGCTCAGTGTGTTAAAGCCTCTGCCTTTGGCTCAGGTCATGATCTCAGGGTCCTGGGATCGAGCCCCACATCGGGCTCTCTGCTCAGCAGGGAGCCTGCTTCCCCCTCTTTCTGCCGGCCTCTCTGCCTACTTGTGATCTCTCTCTGTGAAATAAATAAATAAAATCTTTAAAAAATAATAATAATATGTAATCTTTTTATAAGAAATATCTATACAGGTATTATGTAATTATATCCACAGAGTTAGAAGAGAAAATGTTAAAACTTTCTTTGAGGAATAAGGATAGAAATGGAAATTTATTTTTTTTACTCTTGGCATTTCTGTACTGACAAAATATTTTATATCAGGTATGTGGTGAGCTTTCAATTTTTAGAGAAAAAACTGAAGAAATTGGATGTCTTTATTTGAAAAATACATGATCCTCATCTCTATCATGAAATTATGAATATTCATTTTTTTCTAACAGAAATGTGATTATTCTGTTCTGAAACTTGATTTTTTTCCACTTAAAATATACCAACTGATTTTCCATACCCGTGTGCATCCCACTATTCTTAATAGCTGTAAAATGGCAGAATATATAACTGTACAATAACTTGACTATTATGTTGTGAAGCATATCAGTTGTTTTCAAGGTTCCACAACAATAAGCACTTCATCACTGTGCACGTATCTGACACTCTCAGATGTACTTGTGACATAAATTCCTAGAAGTACAGTTGCTGAGTGAAAGGACACATAATGGCTTATTAGATAAGCCAAACTCAATGAAGTGCCAGCAAAACAACTTCATTTAGTTTCAGTGCTAGTCTTCCCTCCCTGCTCTCTAAGCAGACTGCATAAAGCATCCAAGCTAGCCACCCCCCCCCACCCGAAAAAAACAAAACAAAACAAAACAAAACAAAAAAACTTCATGTTCGTATCCCACTTAAATATCCCTCTCCCAGCTCAGACCTGACTGTGTTTCACACTTCTCCAGTGGGGAAGGGAAACAGGACTGTTCTTTTAGTATTTCTCCCCTCCTGCCTGAAGCTTCTCTGCAAACGTTCTTTACTCAGCTTAAAATAAGGGGAGGGAGGAGAACCTATCACAGTCTCTTCTCCTATAACTCTTGCTGTTCGGGTGACAGACTAAAGCATAAGAAACAGCTAGGGTACACACTTTTCATAATTTTCTCATAGATGACCTCGAACCCCCTCTGGACTAAAAGGAAATTGATCATCAGTCATTACTAGTTTTAGAACACTAACCCAAGCAAGGAAATGCTCTATTTAAAATCCTATTAAACACATTTTAAATCTGCCACATATTGACAGATATTAATAAATGATACGCAAACAGGCAAATTTTCACTCCCTCTGAGAATATATCAGAGAACTTATTTCTCCTCACCCAAATTTTGAACCATTTCCATTCTGAGGGATGGAAAATGTAGCATCTAATTTTTGCTTTGTGTTTTATATCAAGGATCAAACACTTTTCATTTATTTATTTATTGGCTATCTGTATGTATTTTCTGTGACCTGTCAGCACATATCTTTTTCCATTGCCTACTGTTTTCTTTTACTTGTTGGTTTTTATAGCTTATATACATTATGGAAATTAGTCCTTACACAACTTAAATATATATCTGAAATAGACAGGAAAATATAGACAGATAAACAGAGAGATGATAGAAATGTATTTTGGTAGTATTTAGTGTGATCTTTTACTTTGTTTACGGTGTTATTGGTCTTGTACATGTTTATAATATTAAAATAATCAAGTCAATCTTTTATTCAATTGTTTCTGGAAATTGGATCTTTTTTAACTTTATTTTTTTTTAAGATTTTATTTATTTATTTGACAGAGAGAGGGAGAGCACAAGTAGGCAGAGAGGCAGGCAGAGAGAGAGGGGGAAGCAGGCTCCCCACTAAGCAGAGAGCCAGATGCGGAGCTTGATCCCAGGACCCTGAGATCATGACCTGAGCCTAAGGCAGAGGCGTTAACCCACTGAGCCACCCAGGCACCCCAGGAAAGTGGATCATTGTTTAATAGTTTGTATACATTTTTCTACTGCTTTTGAATCCATTTTGGTCATTTTCATTTTTTCTAGAAAATTCCCTAATTTCTTTCTGATTTCTCATTATGTTTGTTCTATGACATCATCTAATAGTTTACTTTTCTCTTTGCCTATTATTTTTCCTGCTTGTATTTTGATTTTTAATTTTGGGTATTTGTTGTTCCCTCTTCCTTTTGCTTATTTAGGCTTACTTAATTGGCTTACCAGATAACTAACTTATAACTTATCAATTACAGTTTGCTTTCTGTGTTCTAATTTATTAATTTATACTATCAGGTTCGAGTCCTTTTTCTGGTTTTCTCAGGTGTATTTTATTTATCTTTTCCTAATTTCTTAGATTAGGAAATACTAAATTTTTATTTATCTTTGTTTTATACTATTTAGGAAATACTTAATTTTAGTATTTCCTAAATTTAGGAAATACTAAATTTTTATTTATTTTTGTTTTATACTATAACTGTTTGATTTATAAATATTCCTCCTAGTACCACTTTAGATCATAGGGATATAACTTAATTTCTAGATAGTCTAAAATTTTATTTTAAATTACTCTTCCATAAGAGATTTAAGAATGAAGTCAAGGATTGCCACATTGCCCAAGTATTACTGCTATTTAATTGTACTCTAATTGGATGTCACTCTTTGTAATATAATTTGGGCTCAATGTGAATGGTGCCCCCAGAACTGTACAACACAATGGCTCTTAGATGTTTGTTTATATCTTAGGTTATTAGGTATGAAAATTCTAGTTTTTGCTATTAATTCCTAGTTCAACAGCATTGTGGTCAAGGAATGCAGTCTCTAGTGTTTCTAATTTTCGACATATTAAGGATTCTTTAGGCTTAATGGTAAACTTTTATAAAAGGCTATCTTATGGTAGAGAGTCAATATATAACTATTAGAATGTCCATATTAATTGTGTATTCTGATTTTTATAGAGTTACTTCTTTTTCATCTGCTTGATCTGTCATGGGCTAAAAGACATGACTTAAACATCTTTTACTAATATCCAGTTGCCAACCACTATTACTATATAGTATGTTATTTGGTACACAAAGTTTTGTGATGGCTATATATTTACTTATTGTGTATTTTACCCTTTAGCATTGAACTGAAAATTGCCATTGACTCCCTAACATTATTCAGTTTTCCCCCAACTGTATAAAAGCTATATAATGTAGGTTGAACTGAGTCACCACCCAACTCCATGAATTATACCTGTTAATCTAAACAAAACTGAGAAAATTTTAAATGTTTATTAATTCATTTTTAAATAGCAATACAATAAATCTATTACATGTCACTACAACTAGCATCTTTTTACGGAAAATAACTATATTTGCCAAACAGAAACAAATGTACTGAGAAAAAAGGAATTGTTTTTCATTTTTACAAATCTTAACATCTTAATAGAAGATAGTTAAAATCAAGTATCTTTTTTGCATTTCATTTATGTTTTTTGAGTGAATTAGATGAAGAAAATCCAGACATACACAGGTACGTAGTTGTAAAAGGGAAGAATATTCAATGGCTTTTTCACATAATTGTAGATATTCTTTTTTGATACCCCCCTGTGTCAACAACTGGTTTAAATATCTTAAATATTAGTTGCAATATAGAACCTAAAACCATATAAACAAACATTTTTTACTCTTTAAGGATTTTGTTACATTAAAATTTATTGATCTAGGGACACCTGGGTGGCTCAGTCAGTTAAGTATCTGACTCCTGGTTTTAGTTCATGTCATGAACTCCCTCCCTCCCCCCTTGGTCCCTCCCCAATACTCGTGCGTGCACATGCACACACACACTCTCTGTTTCTCTCTCTCCCTCTCTCTCAAATAAATAAATCTTAAAAACTTTTGATTGGTCTATTTTGTAATGTGAATGGATCTAAGTTATGTGAATCTTCTAAATGCTGACATATTTCATTATACAATATCAAAAAAAATCACATTTGGTAATATTACCATCAATATAATCAGAAAATCCTTTTAATGGATGCTGCTGAGCTTGTGGTAGCAGAAGCTACCAAAGGTACCAAAAATCAAATTTGTTGCTTGAAAGCTTGAGTTAGTTTTATCTTTGGGGAAAAAAAATACTACCGGTGGTTTCCTTGAAGTAACAGATTCATTTCATTTGTTTTCAATAAAATGTCTGTCAAATATTCAAGTTTGAATAACAATAGTTTGTGTGCCAGGGGTTCTTTGAAATAAAATGGTGCTACTTCGAAAAAAAGCAGTTAGTTCAGTTGCAACTCAAATAATCTCAAAATGCTTTCCCTGAGACAACCAGGCATTCATTGTACTTCAAGATACTGCATGTATGCTTCTTGCTTACTTCTCATTTCAGCACAAAAAGCACTGAAAAGACTTGCATCAAAGGTCAAGGTTTAATTACATTCACAGTTTTTATGGAGTTATCAATTCATAAGTGAAATTGGCCTTTTTGACTACGAGTGACTGGCAATGAAAACTACAATGATCACTAGCACAGCTTGGTGACATTGCTGTGAATCACGCTGAGGCACCAGCACTTTTATCTATCAGCTTTTGAATCATCACGGCAAATGTCAGTACAGTGAAAAGGGCAATCATCTTCTAGTTTTATTATAAAAATAGTTTTAACCTTGCAGATCTCTTGAAAGAGCTTTTGGAACCCCTGGAGATCTTTGGTTTACACTTTGAGAACTCTGGTCTAAAAAATCAACCAGGGGGAGCATGGGTAGCTCAGTCGTTAAGCATCTGCCTTCAGCTCAGATCATGATCAATCCTAGGGTCCTGGGATGGACCCCCACATGGGGCTCCCTGATCAGCAGGAAGCCTGTTTTCCCTCTCCCACACTCCCTGCTTGTGTTCCTGCTCTCGCTGTCTCTCTCTCTGTGTCAAATTAATTAATTAATTAATTTAAAAATCAACATGGAGGCAATCCTATCTGCCCTTCACTGTAACTGGTTTAGAGTGGTTGGGATTTTCTTGGGGGTGGGATAATAAGGAGAGGGAAGACTGTGAATGAAGAATCACATTTCCACAATTACTATGGGCAGTCCTCTTATCACCTCAATTCTTAGGTGATGAGATTCAAGCCCTCTTATCACCTCGAGGAAAGCAAGTTTGAGAACAAGTCATACAAAGTAGGGTACACACCAAGGACCTTCACAGAAAAACAAAGTCACAGACCCTATGGCATTCACTATTCCACTGAATTTTTGGTTACATGTGTTAAAAACAAGACAATACACCCAAAGTAGAGTCACTTATACTAAGCCCCATCACCAAACCACGATTTTAACTTAACTGTAGTTTCAGCACTCCCAGAAATGGAATTTTAAACCAGTCCATCAGGTATCACTTAATTAGTGAGGTAATCAGAGTGACAGATTCCTGACATGCCCTAAAGGAAATAATCAATCCACTTTTTTTCTAGTATAATTTCCTTGGCCCTTCCCCCTTCTGCCTAGAAAAGTCTTTCATTTTGTACAGCTCCTCAGAAATTCTTTCTATCTACTAGATTGGATGATGCCTTATTCATGAATTATTGAATAAAACCAGTAAGATCTTTAAAATTCATTCAGTTGAATTTTGTTTTTTAATGTATATGCCAAATAGTTGCCTCATTTTCAAGCCAGTTTGACTTTGTCTCTGTTCCAAGTACTAAAGATATAATGGTGAATGATACAGACGAAATTCACTGTTCTCACAGAAACTAACCTGAGAATCCCTCTCTTAAGGGTAATTTATCTCATTTACCTTTACTTTTTAAAACAAATATGTTTTGTTCTTATTCCTGGTATTTTATTTATATTTTCTGATTTTAGTACCTTCTTCATTTCTGTTTTTTACCAAGTTGCTTCTGGTCTTTTTTTTTTTTTTTTTAAGGAAAGTTTAAATGATAAACTATATTTCTTGAAGTATCTACTTTAGAATGTATTTTCTGACTCCCTGCTAAAAAAGTAGTTAAACTTCCTTCTATCTTACACTTTTTTTCTCCCCATCTCCCAGTATTTTGCTTTTGAGGTTATTATTTTTATATAGTCTACATTTATAACACTTATATGTTGCCCTACCATCACAATATCCATGAGAGTCGAGCCCTATTAAGTTCTAATACAAGTACTTCTAACAGCAGTTTCCCTGTTTCTGAAATCTTTATCATGACTCACTGATTTTCATCAGGTAATTTTTTTCAAGGCCTAATTTTGCTATGTTTTTTTGTATATTTGAAAATATCTGTCTTTGATTTTTATCTCTAATAGAATCAAAAAATCATTGAGTCACATTTTTTCCTCTTAGATATCTGATATTGCCCTACGGTACTCTATCACTGAAAGGCACTATGTCTAACTGAGTTATCATTTTTCTTTTACCCTAGGAATCATTTCTAGGTCCTTGAAATTCAGTAACGTCTCCAGGCTATAGCTTGATATTGGTCCTACTCTACCATCTTTTCCTACCATCACTGATTTCCTAAAAAGTCAACCAGGGGGAGCCTGGGTTGCTCAGTCGTTAAGCGTCTGCCTTTAGCTCAGGTCATGATCAATCCTAGGGTCCTGGGATGGAGCCTCACATGGGGCTCCCTGCTTAGCAGGAAGCCTGTTTTCCCTCTCCCACACCCTTCCATCTTCCTGTGCCCCTCCATCTGCAGATTCTTTTCTCTCAAGACAGACTTTTTTTTTACCCTGTCTTTGAGTGCCATTTATCCAATCCATTTATTCTGTTCTGTTCAGTAGCACCAACTGTAAGCTAGTGGATAAAAACAGGAATTTTTCCTGTTGTGTGGAATTAAGACTAAGACCCCAAGCTGAGAATATAAGATGCTGTACATCCACATTCTAAGTTCTAATAACCAGCAGCTGGAACAAGACATCTCCCTGTGGTAGAGGACTTCTAGCAGGACTGGCCCTACCAATATCACCTATTTTAGGTGATCACCTCATCTAAAATCACCAGTTAGAGCCAGATGAGAGAGAGGGAAGACATTACCTTTAGGAGAGTCTAGTGTTCAAGCTATTTCCACTTCCTTCCTTCCCCATGGTTCAGGAAAGAGGGATACTTTGCTTACCAGAAGACTTTAATCACCTTGAGTGGAATGGAGCTATACTTCTAGGACATTCAGAACAGGACACATTTCTAATAAGATATTAACTGCAATTCTCCTGAGTTTTCAGATAGGTACAGCCCATCATATATAAGGCACATACATAAACAACTTGATTCCAGTCCTTTATTTTTTCATAGCTTTTAAAAATTACACTCTAGGGTACGTGTTGTTATTGTTTACCCAGTATCTAAACTTCTTTCCTAACTTAATGGGGACCTTAATGTGTGACTTGGTAGGAAGCAAGTTCCCATCCACCCACTATGGCATCTAAGGGGAAGCAGATGGTTCAGCTCCTCACCCCTGCAGCCAGGGCATAAGCATGTGGGCCAGGCTCAGCCAGGTGGCTCTCTGCCCAGGACTTTGAACCTGGAGCAAGTGAGGCCAAGAAAAGGGAATGGCTAGAATCATTTGTGGTGGTATTGGCCATCAGCACGGAGTCCAATACTGAGGGCAAGCCAGACTGCCTTTTTTATTATTTAAAAAAAAACAAACTGGAGTTAATTTCTATTAATTGCAGTCAAGACCCTGACCGCTCCACACAATTAGGATCACTAACATGTTTTCAATATAGGTTATCAGATTAACTAAACAGTATGTATTATATTAAGATCAAAACACAATTAACAAAAAGCTGTAAAACATCTCACATCCCTTGTTCTTTTTTCTCAAATACTCCTCTTTTCTTGGCATCCCCAAAGTAGAATAAACACATTTTTGTTTTTAGAACTTTTGCCAGATAAAGTGGGAAGACCCTGGGCTCTGGGGCCTTGACCCAGCCTGTCTCAAAGGTACCACCAAAGGTTCTTGGTCTCACCACAAGAAAGAATTCTAGGATAGACACACAACACAGCAGACAAGCAATATAACTAGGGACACTTATTAAAGTGAAAGTACCCTGGAGATGTGGGGTGGGGAAGTACAAGAGCACTATGCACCATGCCCTCAGTTCGGGGTCTCTTTTATTAAGAATTATTAACTAGGGGGTGAAGTATTCATTACTTGGGGTCAGGATTTCTTCGAAGCCAGGTTTCAGGCTTTTTCTTCCTTATGTAGTCAGGGGTTTCCTGTCATGACACCCGCCATCTTGGGCCTATCTGGTTTGATCTGGCTTTGTGTGGAGTGCTGCCAGGACAGGCTTCTGACTTTTCCCATGGCTGGCCACGACTTCCTCTCTCCAGGTATCCTGTTCAAACCTAACTAACTACCTACTTTCACGTAACTAGTGGATGTGTAGTAGAAAGCCAAAACAGTGAAAGTCCTTTCTCTGAACAATTTAAATTAGGTAACATATAAATGAGATTATATGTTTCCAAATTAGATTCCCTAGATTTGTTTTATTATTAATTTTTTTAAAGATTTTATTTATTTATTTGACAGAGAGAGAGAGATCACAAGTAGGCAGAGAGGCAGGCAGAGAGAGAAGGGGAAAGCAGGCTCCCATCCCAGGACCCTGAGACCATGACCTGAGCCGAAGGCAGAGGCTTTAACCCACTGAGCCACCCAGGCGCCCCTTATTATTAATTTTTAACTTAGCATCTGAGTTTAGTTGGTTCCAGAATTCAAATAGAGAAGCTAGGTGAAATGATTATTTAGGTATACCCTTTGTACTGCTAAGACTCATTCTGTCAAATCTCTTCACATACCATTTTTCCCCCAACATAAGCCAGTGAAATCTACTTCTATTTTATATCCTTTTTTCAAGGGAAAAAAATCTGTACCAGCTCCTCATGTTCTTACTCTCAAAAGTTCTGCCCCATTACAACAAGTTTATTAAATGCTAGCCTCTTGTTTGAAAATACAGGTGACTCACAATAAAGCAACTGAACTGCAGAGCAATTGATTTCCTGCCTTCAGTGAAATTTAGCCACTTTTGCTTCATTAAAAGTCTCTTATTAAGCCTTCTGCCTTTCTAAAGTATTTCCTGGTGCCATTTTTTTTAATGATTCCCGTTCTCATTTTACAAAACCTACTTGAATCCTGTTACCTTGACAACAAGGAAACATATTATGTACTTCATGAAGACTAAAGACAGCAGAGTTGAATTTAGCCTCTCATCATTTAAGCGCTCATATATGGAAGATTTGCAATACAATGATAAAACATTTACCAACATCTTTAAGAAGACTTAAAATTATTGCTTCACTGACATTTTTAAGAAATGCCACAGTATTTTCTAATAATATATAGAGTGTTTATGTATCAGATAATGCTACTAATCTATAAAATCAAAATCTAAATTTCCCCAGCCTTCTGAGTGATGGACTCTTACTATCCTCATTTTACAGATGAGGAAATTAAGGCATGGAACATTTAACTTGCTAACTTAAATTAGGAAATGTCAGAAGCTGGTTCTACTCCTAGTAGCTTGGGTCCTCTGTTTGTTACTGAGTTACTTGGTGTTTGCATACAAATAAAGATTATCTCACACTGAACTTGAAATTTGAATCAAATTTAATGTTTGGCAAAAAGTAAAAAAATACTGCTTTTACATCACAAAGAGAATTGCCACACTTTAGGCAAAGCAAACATCCTCAGCTGTTATTCTGTCCCAATTGGTTTGGTCTTCCTGCTTTACTACATGTTAAAAAAATTAAAAAAAAAATAAAGCAAAATTAAAAAAAAAAGCAAAACAGAAGGAAAATAACTAACATTTCTTGAAGAACCATGTTCTTGAGACCCCTTATACACATTGTCTCATTTAGTACTTAAAGCAGGATAAGTGTTATCTCTACTTGATGATTAGGAACCAAGATTCAGGGAGGTTAAGCAACCTAAAACCATTCAGGGGCAGAGCCAGAAAACAAATATAGTCCGGCTCATTCTGCCACACATGACCATGTTGCTTTGTTTTTTTTCCAAATTCGGTACCACTGAAAACACAAAAGCTCAAACTGAAGTAGGAACTCTCACCTGGTCCCTATAATTAGCTCCCTTTGAGTAAAAACACCATTTCCTCTACTCTTTGGTTCAGATGGTATATTAATCATGTCTTCAGTCTGTTGCCATTGTTGAGGGGTAAAATGTTTTCCTCATTTCTGTTAGGGTCCCTGACTAAGTCTGAAAATCAAACTGACAAACTAACAAGAGAAAAGCATACAAATTTATTTAACATAAGTTTTATGTGACACAGAATCCTTCATAAGGAAACACAGAGTGGAAGAATAGTTAAACTTGAGTATCTTTAGGCTAGGTTTAATGAAGAATGGACAGTTGTGGAGAAATATGATAGGTCAAGGAGTGTGAGGTAAGTGTAGTGAACTAGGGGAAACTGAGAAAGCCTTGTTTCTTAGGATTCTTCTTGATGTCCCTTGTCTTCAGAGATAAGGGTGCTCCTTGCCTCCAGTATGGGGAGGGCACCTCTCACAAGAAAGTTTTATGACCAGCAGTGTCTTTCCTGCTTCTGCTGTTCTCTCAAACTCTTTTAGCTTAAAATATTCAGTATGTCAATGTGCCATTATTTTGAGGTAGCACATTCTGAAGCCTATCACCATCTCATTATGGACCAGGCAATATGCTCACATACTGGAGTCTATTTGATTCCAAAGGATGTATTGGGTGTTTTTGTTTGGTGTTTGGGGGGTTTTTTTGTTTGTTTTGTTTTCGCTTGTTTCCAAATTACCTTTAATGTTAAAACTATTTGCATTACTTCATCACAATAGAATCCCCATAGTTGAACTTGGGGTTTAAGGAAACAAATTTTATTATGGTCCTTAAAACACATTTTAAACTTATTTACCAAAATCACTCTACCAAATAACACTGCCACCACAAATTTATAATATATATTATATATATAATATATAATCTCAAGAATTTCATTGCATCTTTAAAGAACTGGACATTTTACAACTTTTAAATATTTTTTAAAATATTTAAAATAAATATATTTTAAAATATTATAGTAATACAGCAGAAAAAAGCATCATATTATTTTTTATTCATTAATGTTCATTCTCAGCAACCTCAAACTTGAAAGGAAATACCTCAGTTTTAGAAAAATACATAAAATAATAGTGTTTCCTTAATAAGATAGCAGTTTCTAACAGAAATTTCTCACAAATCCGTACTAAAATAACTATAATGCAGAGAAAAAGGTGAAAACTCACAACTGAACTGAAGTTTTCTAGAACCACAATTGGGAGTCAAGCCTACCTTCCTAACCCTCATTATTGCCTCATTGTTATCTTTCCCTTTTATTAGTCTAAAGGACCTTGAGCAAGTTACCAGCCTCCTTCTGCCTTAGCTGTCACATCTGTACAATGGGAAAGAAAGTAGAACCTATTTCAGAGCTTATTGTGAGAACTATGTAAGTTTGTATGCACAGAGCTCTTACAAGTATGTCAGGCAAAGAGTACACTCTAAATACACATTCAGATAGAAAAAAAGATGGCGGAGGAGGAGTAGACCCTATTTCCACCAGTCCCCTGAATTAAGCTGGATATCCACCAGACCATTCTGAACACCCACAAAATCAGCCTGAGCTGTAAGAAGATATATATGGATCTCTACAAACAGAACATCTCTGGTGGTTGAGCTCAAGGTATGAAGTAGGGAGCCATGATTCTGCAGGCCAATATGAGAAGATAAATGGAAGGGGGAGGGAGCCTCCGGGATCCTGCACTACCAGAGTGCAAAAGACTCCTGCACTGGGGACTGAGTACAGACTTGCAGACTGGTAGAGGTGGGGAAAGGATTTTAGGGCAGCCCCCCAGACTGAAATCTGGAACAATAGAATACTCATTCTTCTCAAGCGCACATGGAACTTTCTCCAGAATAGACCACATACTGGGTCACAAATCAGGACTCAACCAATACCAAAAGACTGAGATTATTCCCTGCATATTCTCAGATCACAATGCTTTGAAACTGGAACTCAATCACAAGAAAAAGTTTGGAAGAAGTTTAAACACTTGGAAACTAAAGACCATTCTGCTCAAGAATGTTTGGGTCAACCAAGAAATCAAAGAAGAACTTAAACAATTCATGGAAACCAATGAGAACAAAAACACATGGATCCAAAACCTATGGAATATGGCAAAGTTGGACCTAAGGGGGAAATACATAGCCATCCAAGCCTCACTCAAAAAAATAGAAAAATCCCAAATACACAAACTGTCTTTACACCTTAAAGAAGTGCAGAATGAGTAACAAATTCATTAAATTAACAAATTCAATAATTCATCAAATAAGCCTAACTCAGGCATGAGACGGGAAATAACTAAGATTAGAGCAGAGATCAATGAATTAGAAACCAGAAATACAGTAGAACACATCAATGAAACCAGAAGCTGGTTCTTTGAAAGAATTAATAAGATTGATAAACCACTGGCCAGACTTATCCAAAAGAAAAGAGAAATGACCCAAATTAATAAATTGTGAATGAAAGGGGAAAGATCAGGACCAACACTAAGGAAATATAAACAATTATCAGAAATTATTAATTACAATTTTATGCCAATAAATTAAACAACCTGGAAGAAATGGATGCATTCCTGGAAACCTATAAACTACCAAGACTGAAACAAGAAGAAACTGACAACTTGAATAGACCAATAACCAGTAACCAGATTGAAAGCAGTGATCAAAAACCTCCTAAAAAACAAGAGCCCAGAACCTGATGGATTCCCTGGGGAAGTCTACCAAACATTCAGAGAAGAAATAATACCTATTCTCCTGAAACTGTTTCAAAAAGTAGAAATAGAAGTAAAACTTCCAGACTCATTCTTTGAAGCCAACATTACCTTGATCCCCAAATCAAGCAGAGACCCCATCAAAAAGGAGAATTTCAGGTCAATATCCCTGATGGATATGGATGCCAAGATTCTCAACAAGATCTTAGCTAATAGGATCCAACAGTGTATTAAAAGGATTATCTACCATGACCAGGTGGGATTCATCCCTGGGATGCAAAGGTGGTATAATATTTGTAAATGAATCAGTGTGGTAGAACAAATTAATAAGAGGAGAGAAAAGAACCATATGGTCCTCTCAATTGATGCAGAAAAGGCGTTTGACAAAATACAGCATCCTTTCAACTTTCAACTTCATCCTTAAAACTCTTCAGAGTATAGGGATAGAGGGAACATTCCTCAATTTCATAAAATCCATCTATGAAAAGCCCACAACAAATATCATTCTCAATGGGGAAAAGCTGAGAGCATTTCCCTTAAGATAAGGAACACCAAAATAATGCCCACTCTCACCACTATAACTCAACATTATATTGGAAGCTAGCAACAGCAATCAGACAACAAAAAGAAATAAAAGGTTTTCAAATTGGCAAAGAAGTCAAACTCTCTCTCTTCACAGAAAACTTGATACTTTATATGGAAAACCCAAAAGACTCCACTCCCAAATTACTAGAATTCATGCAGCAATTCAGTAATTGGTCAGAATACAAAATCAATGCCCAGAAATCAGTTGCTTTCTTATACCCTAACAATGTAACTATAGCAAGAGAAATTAGGGCATTGATTCCATTTACAATAGCACCAAAAACCATAGGATACTTTGAATAAACCTAATCAAAGAGGTAAAGATCTATACTCTAGGAACTACAGAACACTCATGAAAGAAATTGAAGAAGAAACAAGATGGAAAAACATTCTGTGCTCATGGATCAAAAGAATAAACATTGTTAAAATGTCTACATTGCCCAGAGCAATCTATACTTTCAATACAATCCTGATCTAAATACCACCAGCATTTTTCAAAGTGCCGAAATAAACAATCTTAAACTTTATATGGAACCAGAAAAGACCCTGAATTGCCATGGAAATGTTGAAAAAGAAAAACAAACCTGGGGTATCACGTTGCCTGACTTCAAGGTATATTATAAAGCTGTGGTCACCAGGACAGCATGGTACCGGCACAAAAACAGAAACGTATTACACCAATGAAACAGACTAGAGAGCCCCGATATGGCCCTCCCCTCTGTGGTCAAATAGTGTTTGACAAAGCAGGAAAAATTATCAAATGGAAAACAGACAGTCTCTTCAATAAATGGTGCTGGGAAAATTGGACAACTATATACAGAAGAATGAAACTCTGCCATTCTCTCACACCATACACAAAGATAAACTCAAAATGGATAGAAGACTTCAATGTGAGACAGAAATCCATCAAAATCCTAGAGAACATAGGCAATAACCTCTTTGACATTGGCCACAGCAACTTCTTTCAAGATACATCTCCAAAGGCAAAGGAAACAAAAGTGAAAATGAACTTTTGGAAGTTCATCAGGATAAAAAAAAAACTTCTGCACAGCAAAGGAAACTGTCAACAAAACAAACAGGGAACCCACAGAATGGGAGAAGATATTTTCAAATGACCATTCAGATAAAGGGCTGATATCCAAGATCTATAAAGAACTACTCAAACTCAACACTCAAAAAACAAATAATCAAATCAAAAAATGGGTAGAAGACATGAGTAGACACTTCTCCAAAGAAGACATACAAATGGCTAGCAGACATATGAAAAAATGTTCATCATCATTAGCCATCAGGGAAATTCACATCAAAACCACATTGAGATACCATCTTAAACCAGTCAGAAGGGCAAAAACTGACAAAGCAAGAAACAACAAATGTTGGAGAAGTTGTGGAGAAAGGGGAACCCTCTTATAATATTGGTGGGAATGCAAGTTGGTACAATCACTTTGGAAAACAGTGTAGAGATTCCTCAAAAAATTAAAAATAGAGTTACCCTATGACACAGTAACTGTACTACTGGGTATTTACCCCAAAGATACAGATGTAGTGAAAAGAAGGGCCATATGCACCCCAAGTGTTCACAGCAGCAATGTCCACAACAGTCAAACTGTGGAAGGAGCCAAGATGCCCTTCAACAGATAAATGCATAGAGAAAATGTAGTACATATACACAATGAGATATTACTCAGCCATTAGAAAGGATGAATACCCAAGTTTTGCATCAACATGGATGGGAATAGAGGAGATTATGCTAAGTGAAAAGAGTCAAACAGAGAAAGTCAATTATCATATGGTTTCACTTATTTGTGGAACATAAAGAATAGCATGGAAGACATTAGGAGAAGGAAGGGAAAAATGAGGGGAGGATCAGAGTGGAAGACAAACCATGAGAGACTATGGACTCTGGGAACCAAACTGAGGGTTTTAGAGGGGAGGGGGGTGGGGATATGGGTTAGCCCCCCTTAAAAGCCCCCAGGGTTTTAAGGAGGGCACATATTGCATAATGCACTAGGTGTTATATGCAAACAATGAATCATGGAACACTACATCAAAAACTAATGATGTACTGTATGGTGACTAACATAACTAACTAACTAAATACACCTTCAGCCAGTGTCAGCTTCCATTACTGTTGTTGTTTCTCCAGGGTTTCTGAGAGTGTATAGTGCATATCACTGCAGATATACAAGATTAGCTGTGATACTCAAGATTATTGTAGGAGATACTCAGAGGTGTCATTAAGTGGCATGAATTCCATATAATGAGAAAATGGTGCTCTCCTTTTTAATTCTCACTTAATCTTTCTGATTAAAACAAGATTAAAGTTTCATTTTGGGTGTCAAGAATGCCTTTATTATTTCTCCAACAATTGAAAATCTTCTTTATTACCTAAGATAGCAGTTTTCAGACTGGCAGGGAAAAGTATTCAGCTAGAATTTAATAATAAATTCATTTTAACCATATTTGTTTCATAAATATCTTCCATTTCTATTGTTTTACTAATATTTTTACTTAAATAACATAAAGCTTTTTTATGGAATAACTAAAATATGGATCTATTCAAAGAAAATATCATGTAAATAACAGATGATATGCAGATGTGCCAAAAAAATTAAAATGCAGATGTACAATTGTGTATATAAAAGATTAAGTTTGGGGGGGTGCCTAGGTGGCACAGTTAGGCAGCCAAATCTTGATTTCAGCTAGGGTCATGATCTCAGGGTCTAGGAACTGATCCCCCCGTAGGGCTCCATGCTCAGTGTGGAGTTGGTTTCGGATTCTTACTCTTCCTCTGTCCCTGCCCCTGCTCGCTCGCTCTCTCTCTCAAACAAATTAAATCTTTAAAGAAGTTTTTTTTAGTCTGGAAAAGACTATAATCCTAATACTGTAAACCAGAAGTCAGCGAAGTCATTCTATAAAGAGCCAAGTAGTTAATATTTTAGGCTTTGCAGAAGCCTAAGGTTCTCGGTCACAACACTCAATTCTGCTATACATAATATGTAAATGAATCAACATGACTGTGCTCCAACAGAACTTCTATCTATAAAAATGGGTGGCAGCTGGGTTTGGCCTATAGGCTATCATTTGCTGACCCCTGCTCTAAGCCATGAGAGATATTAGGTTTCTGAAATAAATGTCTGATTGTACTCAAAGTATTATTTCTAAGATTTTACTACTGAAACAGAAAAATAATAAAATAATTCATTTGAGGTTGGGAGGTTTTTGGTTTTTTTTTAAGATTTTGTTCATTTATTTGAAAGAGAGCACAGTGGGGTGGGGAGGAGAAGGGGCAGAGGGACAAGCAGACTCCCCATAAACAGGGAGACTGACACAGGGCTCAATCTCAGGACATTGGGATCATGACCCAAGCCAAAGTCAGACACTTAACCCACTGAGCCATCCAGGTGCCCTGAGGTTGGGAGAATTTTAAAATAGTGCTTCCTGGGACACCTGAGTGGCTCAGTGGGTTAAAGCCTCTGCCTTTGGCTCAGGTCATGATCTCAGGGTCCTTGGATCGAGCCCCGCATCAGGCTCTCTGCTCAGTAGGGAGCCTGCTTCCCTCTTTCTCTCTCTGCCTGCCTCTCTGCCTACTTGTGATCTCTCTCTCTCTCTCTGTTGAATAAATAAATAAAATCTTTTAAAAATTTAAAAAATAAAATAGTGATTCCTTATTAATTTCTTAAAAGACTATGGCAGAAAGATGTCAAATAGCCAAAGAAATCTTGAAAAAAAGAAAAGCTGGAGGTATCACAATTCCAGACTTCAGGATATATTACAAAGCAGTAATAATCAAAACAGTATGGTACTGGCACAAAAATAGACATATAGATCAACAGAACAGAATATCTAGAAATAAACCCACAATTATATAGTTAATTAATCTTCAACAAATCAGGAAAGACTATCCAAGGGGAAAAAAAGACCATCTCTTCAACAAATGGTGTTGGGATAACTGGACAGCAACATGCAAAGAATTAAACTGGACCATTTTCTTATATCATACACAAAAATAAGTTCAAAATGGATGAAATACCTAAATAAGAGAGAAGAAACCATCAAAATCCTAGACAAGAACCCAGGTAGTAATTTCTCTGACATTGGCTGTAGTAACTTTTTCTAGATAGGTCCCCTGAAGCAAAAGAAAGAAAAGCAAAAATAAATCACTGAGACATCATCAAAATAATAAATTTCTATACAGCAAAGGAAACAATCAACAAAACTGAAAAGCAACCTACAGAATGGGAGAAGGTATTTGCAAATAGCATATCCAATAAAGGGTTAGTATCCAAAATATATAAAGAACTCACACAACTCAACACCCAAAAAAACAAATAATCCAATTAAAAATAGGAAGAAGACATGAACAGACATCTCTTCAAAGAAGACATCCAGATGATCAACAGACACATGAAAAGATGCTAATCATCACTTATCAAGGAAAAGCAAATCAAAACTAAAATGAGCTATCACCTCACACTTGTCAGAAGGGCCAAGATCAAAAACACAAGAAACAAGTGTTGACAAGGATGTGGAGAAAAAGGAACCCTCTTACACTGTTGGTGGGAATGCAAACTGGTGCAGCCACTCTGGAAAGGAGTATGGAGGTTCCTCAAGAAATTAAAAATAGAACTACCCTACAATCCAGCAATCACACTACTGGGTATTTACCCAAAGAATACAAAAACACTAATTCTAAGGGATACATGCACCCCGATGTTTATAGAAGCCTTATTTATAATAGCCAAGATATGAAAGCAGCCCAAGTGTCCACTGATTGATGAATAGATAAATAAGCTGTGGTATATAATATGTATATAGTATATAATACATATATATATACTATTTGCAAATGGTAATATTTCATTCTTGTATAATATTTCATTCCATATATATACATACATATGTATATATATAGAATGAATATATCCATTTGTAACAACATGGATGGAGCTAGAGAGTATAATGCTAAGTGAAATAAGTCAGACCGATAAAGACAAATACCATATGATTTCACTCAGATGTGGTCTTTACGAAACAAAACAAACAAGCAAAGGAGGGAAAAGAAAGGGAGGCAAACTAAGAAACAGACTCTTAACTGTAGAGAACAAACTGATTTGCAGAGGGGAGGTGGGAGAGGGATGGGTGAAATAGGTGACGGGGATTAACGAGTGCACTTGTGATGATGAGCACTGGGTGATTTAAATAGAGAAAAAAGCAAACAAATAAAATGTTTTTTAAAAGTCTATAGCAGACACTTTGGATTAAAAACCAGCTTCAGAAACTTTAAGAGGAAAGAGGATGGATAAACAGGACCCCAGCACCCTTGCATAATTCATATAAAGATATATATACAATAAATATGTAGGTGATGGATATGATAATTAGATAAGGGGAATCCTTTCATAGTTTTTATCAAATCATCACAATGTACACTTTTAAAATCTTACAATTTTGTCAATTATACCTCAATATAGCTAGAAGAAACACATAATATAATTACTGGTTTCTTAAAAGTTGATACTAAAGTCACTCAGCTAAATTATTTATCTTGCAATATTACTGTGTATGTATCAGTATGCTTTTAAAGAAGACCCAGGAGTAGCTTTCCCTCTAATGATAGCTTAAAAATGGTCCCAAAGACTTTTGACTTTGTGACAAGTTCACCTTCATTATAAATGATACAATTAAGTTTATTTAAAAGATTTTGAAATGAAAAAGAAATTTAAAAATAAGTAAATAAAATAAAGCATCCATGTGTAGCATTCACCAGGCATCAGGCACTATTCTGGAGTTTACATATCTTAACTCACTTTTTCCTCCTAAAAATCCCTTGAGACTGAGAGTACTATACTCCCACTTAGAGATAAGGAAAGTGTGGCATATAAAATACCTCATAAGTGGCAGGGTGCCTGGGTGGCTCAGTTGGTTAGGTGACCAACTCTTGGTTTTAGCTCGGGTCATGATCTCATGGGTTCTGAGATCAAGCCCTACATCCGGCTCCGTGCTCAGTGGGGAGTCTGCTTGAGGATTCTCTGACTCTCCTTCCACTCATATTCTCTTTCAAATAAATAAATCTTTTTTAAAAATTCAAAAAAATTTTGAAAATACCTCAGAAGAAAAACTCAGCTGGTAGTGGAATGTAACAGGTAGACTGACAGCCTATGTCCTTCCAATGCTGCTATTCTCACTCAACTTAGGACCACTGCTTGATTGTATTCTCCTGAAACTTTTAACTCAGCTGAAAATCTGCTCTGTATGGCAGGAATTTTCTTACTGGTGCAACAAAGAGAATCTCAAGGGCTTGATCAAGGTGGAACACTCACTGAACAGGAATAAGAGCAACTGAGAGAAATTTCAGGTAGTAAGTTATGAAAACTTTGTGGGCCTGAAGTAGTTTCATGGTTAAGTTCCATATCCACAGAAAGCTCAGGCCAAAGCCAATCTGGCAAGCTGTCTACCGTGGTTATACAAAGGCAGAAGAATGCTGGAGGCTTCATCTTACATGTCTATTAGGCTGGAAGGACATCTTATTACAATTAAATTAAATGTTGATTTTAAAACTTAGAATAATACCTTTCTCCCAAGCTCAGCCACTTTTATTTTTTTAAATCTGGCTACAAATTGATCTTACTGTTATCTATCAACATCGGTTAGAGTTCACCTTCATAAATTTTGTTCTTTTTATAGTTATGTTTCTGTAGAAACACTTAAAGAATGTGTGAAAGTTATTTCTGATGCCTCTCATACATATCCCATGTGGGCATAGGCATGAACGAAAACAATACCTACTGGTGATTATGGAAATAAAAAATGAAAGAATTATAGCCTAGAACAATCAGCATGAATAAAGGCACACCTTACACACTAACCCTGCTCCAAATACGGCAACTATGACATAAGGTAACAGTGGCACTATGGGGGCGCCTGGGTGGCTCAGTGGTTAAGCGTCTGCCTTCGGCCCAGGTCGTGATCCCAGGGTCCTGGGATCCAGCCCGGCATCGGGCTCTCTGCTCGGCAGGAAGCCTGCTTCTCCCGCTACCATTCCCTCTGTTGTGTTCCCTCTCTCGCTGTGTTTCTCTCTGTCAAATAAATAAAATCTTTAAAAAAAAAAAAAACAGTGGCACTATGAAAATAGCTTCTAAGAATATTATTACAAAGTATTCTGAAAATCAAAAATATATTTTCAGAGGGGGGCAAGATGGCAGAGAAGCAGAAGATCCTGTTGCAACCTGTCCCCTAAAGGGAGCTGGATATCTACCAGAACATGCTGAACACCCATGAAATCAGCCTGAGGAGCAAGATTTTTCACTTCTGGGTCTCTACGGGAGCAGAAGACAGCAGTGGAAAGGTAAAGAAAAGTGGGAACACTTGAACTGATATCAGAGGATAAACAAAAGGGGGAGGGAGCCACCAGAAGCGATCCAAGGACAGTAATACCCCAAAGGAAAGTGCCCAGTGGTTGGGGAGCAGCAATAACTTAGAGTCTGGTTAAAAACACTTAAAAAGAGCAAGAGGTTCTGAGGAGCAACAAGTGGAAGGGGGTGGGCATGGGCACAGTCCTGGGCCCACGTTCCCAGGAAGGACACCACTCGTCTCAAAGATGGACTGGGGGGGGGGGTCCAGTCCGTGGTTCACGAACTTGCTTTCTGTTCCCTGCTCCATTTTGTGGGTGGGGCGTGCTCCTGGAAGCACCTTAGAGAGTCTGCTGTGGTCCAGAAGCCTGCAGCTTTTCTCTGTGTACAGCACTCTCTGGACTGTGCAACCCCGACCCCAAGACATTTGCAGCCTGTAGCAGGGTCTGGGTGCTCCTAGCTGGCCCCAGAGAGAAAGCGGGCAGGTGGCCTAATCTTGGGCAAGAATCTGAGCACACCCTGAGCGGGCCTGGAGCCCAGAGAGCACTCATGGAGCCACTGAACGGTGGCTGAGGGAGCGCACCACCTCTGATAGGCTACACTGTGAGCAGAATTTTGTGGAGGGGAGTGTGTGTGTTCTGGACCACCCAGAAGGAAGCAGACTGAGGCTTCTCTGTGATGCGGAGGTCTGGCTATGTACCAGCAGATTCCTTGTTTGGACTCTCCAAAAAGTGAAAAAGCTACAAAAGGCCAAAAACCTTCAGAGAGCAATAGACTGAGAAACCGGTTTCCACAGAACGTAGCTCCTCGATGGGGGATAGGGTGACTCAACCCAAGCAAGATTGACTGGAAAACAAGGCAGCAGGCCCCTCCCCCAGAAGACAAGTCAAAAAACAAAAGGACAATAACCACACGTCCCCATATAATTTTAAATCCCCAACATCAGGGGAAATCAATATATTAAGCTCCTGATAATATCCTCAAACCTGTATATCTCATAGATACAAGATTTTTTTCTTTCTTATTTTCTTTCTATTGTTTATTCACTCATTTTCACATTTCTTGGTTTTTTTTAATTTTTTTTTTAACTACATAACATTACCACTAGAGGCTTAATACAACGATAAACCCAGGAAGACCTGAAATAACGTTCCTCACCCGTGAGAAGTTATAACCACCCTCCCATCTTATCCTTCTATCAATGTTTCTGTGTATTTGCTTCTGTTCTGGTATTATATAAATCTTATTCTTGGGGTTCATTCTGACTAGGTTCTTTTATTTCTTGTCATTTACTTTTCTAGGTCTATATGTTTGTTCATGTTTGTTTACATACCTTATATATCTTATTTTAGGGGCCCATTCTGGCTGGGATTTCTTCTTTTTCTTTCTCTCTTTTTTTATCCTTATTCTTTCTTTTTGGTGGTGAATCCCAATTGCTCCAAAACCTTCCAGAGTGCACCCCACCTGGATTGTAAACAATATATCCAGCTATACATACTCTCATCCACTTCTCATCAAAATGACTAGGAGGAGGAACACCCAACAGAGGAAAAACCCAGAGACTGCACCCTCTCCCTTAGAACTACTATCAGACATGGACATAAACAGTATGTCAGAAAGGGAATTCAGGGTGACAATTATCCAAGTAATGGCTAGGATGGAGAAAAACATTAATGACAACATAGAATCTCTAAGGGCATAAATGAGAACCAGTATAGCAGATGTAAAAAATGCTATCAGTGAGATCCAATCTAATCTAAATAGTCTAACAGGAAGAGGTACAGAGATAGAGGATAGAATTAATGATCTAGAGGATAAAATGGTTGAGAAGAAAGGTCAGGAGGAGAGCTGGAGCAAACTGCTCAGGAATCATGAGAAAAGACTTAGGTAAATAAATGATGCCATGAAACATTCCAACATCAGAATTATTGGAATCCCAGAGCAGGTAGGGAAAGACAGAAGACTAGAAAATACAGCTGACCAAATTCTGAATGAAAATTTCCCCAATCTGGAGAATGGAACATGTGTTCATTTCCTAGAGGCAGAAAGGACACCCACCAAGATCAATGAGTCTAGAGAGACACCCAGACAAATAATTGTAAAATTTGCAAACTAATTTTAGACAAGAGGTCCTGAGGGCAGCTAGGGGGAAGAGATTCCTTATGTACAGAGGAAGACCCATTAGAATAACATCAGATCTCTCCACAGAAACCTGGCAAGCCAGAAAGGGCTGGCATTATATATTCAGGGCACTAAATGAGAAGAACATGCATCCAAGAATACTTTATCCAGCAAGGACGACATTCAAAATGGATGGAGAGATAAAGAGCTTCCAAGACTGGCAAGGTTTAGAAGAGTATGGTACTACCAAGCCGGCACTACAAGAAATATTAAAGGGGGTTCTATAAAAATAGAAAAAACCCATGAGTGACTTAGAACAGAAATTTACAATCTATAGAAACAAGGACTTCACAGGCAATATGATGTCAATAAACCCTTATCTTTCAATAATCACTCTCAACGTGAACAGCCTAAATGCTTCCATAAAACGGCACAGGGCTGCAGAATGGATAAAACGACAGGACTCGTCCATATGCTGTCTACAAGAGACACATTTGGAACCAAAAGATACATCCAGACTGAAAGTGAAAGGATGGAGAACCATCTTTCATGCCAATGGACCTCAAAAGAAAGCTGGGGTAGCGATTCTCATATTAGATAAATTAGATTTTCAGCTAAAGCCTGTAGTCAGACATACAGAAGGACACTACATCATTCTTAAAGGGTCTATCCTCCAAGAAGATCTAACAATTGTAAACATTTATGCCCCCAATATAGGAGCAGCCAACTACATAAGCCAACTGTTAATCAAAATAAGAGTCGTATTGATAGGAATACATTAATACTAGGAGATCTAAACACACCACTCCCAGTAACAGAGAGATCATTTAAACAGAAAATCAATAAAGAAACAAGAGCTTTGAATGACACATTGGACCAGATGGACCTCATAAATATATACAGAACATTCCACCCTAAAAAAACAGAATATTCATTCTTCTCGAGGCACATGGAACTTTCTCCAGAATAGACCACAGACTGGGTCACAAATCAGGACTCAACTGATACCAAAAGATTGAGATGGTTCCTTGCATTTTCTCAGACCACAATGCTTTGAAACTGGAACTCAACCACAAGAAAAAGTTTGGAAGGAATTCAAACACTTGGAGGCTAAAGACCAACCTGCTCAAGAATGCTAGGATCAACCAGGAAATCAAAGATGACTTCAACAATTCATGGAAGAAAATGAAAATGAAGACACATTGATGCAAAACCTATGGGACACGGCAAAGGCAATCCTAAGGGGGAAATACATAGCCATCCAAGCCTCACTCAAAAAAATGAAAAATCTAGAATACACCAGCTCTCTTTACATCTTAAAGAACTGGAAAATCAGCAACAAATTAAGCCAACCCCACGCACAAGAAAGGGAAATAATCAAGATTAGAGCAGAGATCAACGAGTCAGAAACTAGAGAAACAGTAGAACGCATCAATGAATCCAGAAGTTGGTTTCTGAAAGAATCAATGAGATCAATAAGGCACTGGCCAAACTATTCCAAAAGAAAAGAGAGAAGACCCTAATTAACAAAATTATGAATGAAAGGCGAGAGATCATGACTAATCCAAAGGAAATAGAAACAATCATCAAAAATTATTATCAACAGCTAAATGCCAATAAGTTAAACAACCTAGAAGAAATGGATGCATTCCTGGAAACCCATAATCTTCCAAGACTAAAACAGGAAGAAATTGACAACCTGAATAGACCAATATCTAGTAATGAGATTGAAGCAATGATCAAAAACCTCCCAAAAAACAAGAGTCCAGGACCAGACGGATTCCCTGGGGAATTCTACCAAACTTTCAAGGAAGAAATAATACCTATCCTCCTGAAACTGTTTCAAAAAATAGAAACAGAAGGAAAACTTCCAGACTCTTTCTATGAAGCCAGCATTACCCTCATCCCCAAACTAGGCAAAGAACCCATCAAAAAGGAGACTATAAGACCAATATCCCTGATGAATATGGATGCCAAGATTCTCAACAAGATCCTAGCTAATAGGATCCAATAGCAAATTAAAAAGATTATTCATCATGAACAGGTGGGATTCATCCCTGGGATGCAAGGGTGGTTCAACATTCACAAATCAATCAATGTGATAGAACAAATCAATAAGAGAAGAGAGAAGAACCACATGGTCCTCTCAATTGATGCAGAAAAAGCATTTGACAAAATTCAGCATCCGTTCCTGATTAAAACTCTTCAAAGTATAAGGACAGAAGGAACTTTCCTCATCATAAAATCTATCTATAAAAAGCCCATAGCAAATATCATTCTCAACGGGAAAAGCTGACA
>CM053605.1:66512352-66530598 GCA_028646535.1 Procyon lotor
TTTGGGACTTCATCAAGATAAAAAGCTTCTGCACAGCAAAGAAAACAGTTAACAAAACAAAGAGGCAATCCACAGAATAGGAGAAGATATTTGCAAATGACACTACAGACAAAGGTCTGATATCTAAGATCTATAAAGAACTCCTCAAACTCAACGCCCACAAAACAGATAATCACATCAAAAAATGGGCAGAAGACAGGAAGAGACACTTCTCCAAAGAAGACATACAAATGGCTAACAGATACGTGAAAAAATGTTCATCATCTTTAGCCATCAGGGAGATTCAAATCAAAACCACACTGAGATACCACCTTACACCAGTTAGAATGGCCAAAATCAACAAGACAGTAAACAACAAATGTGGGAGAGGATGTGGAGGAAGGGGAACCCTCTTACACTGTTGGTGGGATTGCGAGTTGGTGCAGCCACTTTGGAAAACAGTGTGGAGATTCCTCAAGAAATTAAAAATAGAGCTACCCTATGACCCTGCAACTGCACTCCTGGGTATTTACCCCAAAAAAGCAGATGCAATACAAAGGGCCACATGTACCCCAATGTTCATAGCAGCAATGGGCACAATCACCAAACTGTGGAAAGAGCCAAGATGCCCTTTAACAGATGAATGGATAAAGAAGATATGGTCCATATATACAATGGAATATTATGCCTCCATCAGAAAGAATGAATACCCAATACTTTTGTCTCAACATGGACGGGACTGGAAGAGATTATGCAGAGTGAAGTAAGTCAAGCAAAGAGAGTCAATTAATTATCTTATGGTCTCACTTACGTGTGAAGCATAAGGAAAATCATGGAGGGCATTGTAAGAAGGAAAGGAAGGGTGAATGGGGGAAATCGGAGGGGGAAATGAACCATGAGAGACTGTGGACTCTGAGCAACAAACTGAGGGTTTTGGAAGGGAGGGGGTTGGGAGTTGGGCAAGTCTGGTTGGTGGGTATTGTGGAGGGCACGTATTGCATGGAGCACTGGGTGTGGTGCATGAATAATCAATCTTGTAACACTGGGAAAATAAATGTATTTGGGGAAAAAACAAAAACAAAAGCAAAACATAGCTAAAACTCCTGAACACTAGGGAATTAAAAATAAATTTTTAAATAATCCAAAAAATATATATATACATATTTTTTTTTCATTTAAAAATAAAACTTCATGGGGCACCTGGGTGGCTCAGTGGGTTAAAGCCTCTGCCTTCAGCTCAGGTCATGATCTCAGGGTCCTGGGATCGAGCCCCACATCGGGCTCTCTGCTTGGCGAGGAGCCTGCTTCCCCTTCTCTCTCTGCCTGCTTCTCTGCCTGCTTGTGATCTCTCTCTCTCTCTCAAATAAATAAATAAATAAAATCTTTAAATAAATAAATAAATAAATAAAACTTCATGTAAGCCTGACAATTCACAGACATGTATCCTGGGGCAAATAATACATTATATGTTCATTTAAAAAAAATTAAAAATAAATAAATAAAAATAAAACTTCAATGGTTTTTGAAATTTGGAATAAAGAAAATGATATCAAGTAACAAATTTGGGCTGAGTGAAGTTTTCTTATTTTGTTTGTTTCAGTATGATTTCAGCAATCATGTGAATAGTGAAGAAAATGGAGTAAATTTGGAGATATTAATCCACCACCCACTGATTCCTATCCAATTGTGCCTAAAGTAGCTGTCAGAATAGCATCTGGACATATTCTACTGGCACCAAGAGAAACATCAATAGTCTTGGTCTTCCACACCCTTCCCTCTCGACTCCCCTTTTTAATTATTCCTCTTCTTCCCACCATGCACAGTGTTCTCTCTTTCTCTCTTTCTCCACACTCTGAGAACCTCTCTATTTCAACAAGAATAAATAGAGTTGTCTTTCATGGGACATGTACAAGACAGCAAAAAGAAGAGAAATCAGGAATTTTTTTTTTAAGATTTTTATTTATTTATTTGACAGAGAGAAAGACCACAAGTAGGCAGAGAGAGAGGGGGAAGCAGGCTCCCCGCCGAGCAGAGAGACCAAAGCAGGGCTCCAACCCACGACCCTGAGATTATGACCTGAGTCGAAGGCAGAGGGTTTAACTCACTGAGCCACCCAGGTGCCCCAGAAATCTGGAATTTCTATCCCTTTGCCAAATATTTCTCCTTCTTCTCATCTATTCACAAAGTTTACCCTGTTACTAGACCTTCTCTCTGTTATCCTCTTGATGAATAGAACTTCAGCAAACAAGGAAAATTTGCTGGTGAGTATTAAGGACAAAAAGCCCTTAAAATGACTTTTTCTTATAAGTACTTTTTCCCAAAAATGATCGAAGAAGGCTTTCAGAGACATTCAAATGCACATGATTCAATTAAAAAGAAATAGGTGGCATTTTAGGACAAAGGATAAAAGATAAAACTGGAGTGACTTCAGACATAAACACATCCCATGAGGCTCCATTGTTTATAGATGGGTCACACATTCAGATTTATAGGAGTCAATTCAAAAAGGAGAGCACACTTTGTTACATTATTGGTGGTAAACATAAGACAAAATTACAACAGCTTCTTAGAACTGTGGACTCTGAGCAAGAAACTGAGGGTTTTGGAGGTGGGGGTGGGGGGTTGGGCGAGCCTGGTGGTGGGTATTGAGGAGGGCACGTATTGCATGGAGCACTGGGTGTGGTGCATGAACAATTAATCTTATAACACTGAAAATATAAAATAAACATATTTGGGGAAAAAAAAAAAACAACAACAGCTTCTCAGAAAAAGCCCAAGTATTTCTAGAGACTATGGATGGAAGGCAATGTCCTCAGCATTGCTACAGGAAGCCCAGTAAAAGGTTTCACAATATACATCTGATCCTACCCCCCAAATCAAAAGTCTTAAGAAGCTATTCTACAAAGAAGTTCAGAGATGTTGAGCAAAATATGGGGAGTCAAGTGGAGAAACACACCAAAAAAGGTAGACATTACATAGGATCTACTGGTAAGAAACATTGTAATTACTCTATAAACTCTTCTTATGTTATCAGAAATTAGCTTTACTTAGACTAAGAGGACCTTTGTGTTTGCCCTGCTCTGACAAGAAAAGATAGATCCTATAAATCCAGGATCTTTGACCAATCATCTGTTGTCCCTATAGGTCTCCAAAGTGTATCTTCTGCACACAGGACATTTTGGGGGAGATGATATTTCACTATTCACTGAGGGTTAAACCTCAGATCCCTATATGTTCTCCTATCCAGTGAATCAGGCTAACCACCTATGAGCCCACTCATTAAAAAGTGAATAACAAAAGAGTATTTGCTTTCTAAATTGATTTATCCTAATATATCAATATTTTATCCCCTAGCAGAGGTGAAAGTGGAGTGTCACCAGTGTAATAAATCTGTTCTATTCATTACGCCTTTAAACTAGCTTTATAAATATCAGACACTATATCGCAGCACGAAAAATGAATCATCGCTATGAACAGGAACTGAGCCAATTAAACACAGCACCACAGGTTGCTTTGCTAAAGAACAAATCCCAACTAAGAAGAGGATCCTAGCACTGGAGCCATTATGAGGTAACTCACATTGAGGATGGAGCCTCATTAAGCCTCCTGGAATTCTTTGATTTATAATGATAGTGACAAAAATTCCCTTCTAGTATCATCCATCTTAACCAAATGCTTACCCCCCAATGAGTTTGTACATTAATAAAATTTTATTTGGATATTTAAGATTGATTATTTTAGAGAGAGAGATCATGGGGTGAGGGGTAGAGGAAGATGGAAAGAGAGTCTTAAGCAGACTCTGCACAGACTGAGGATTCTGATATGGGGCTCTATCTCCCTACCCTGAGATCATGACCTGAGCCCAAATCTTGGGCTGATGCTTGAGTCAGATGCTTCACTGACTAAGCCACCCAGGCACCCCTTATTTGGATATTTAAATACTACCTGGGGGTTCCTCAATGGTGCAGTCACATAAGCTTCCTACTTTTGGTTTCGCCTAGGTCATGATCTCAGGGTCCTGGGATTGAGCCCCATGTTGGGTCCCTGCTCAGCATGGAATACTGCTAAAGTTTCTCTCTCACTCTCTGACTAACCTCCTCCCTGTTTGTTCTCTCTCACAAGTAAATCTTTAAGTAAAAAAGTACTACTTGAAGATAAATAATGCTCTCTCTCTCTTCACACACACACACACACACACACACACACACACACACACACACACTGCAAAGTGTCTAGGGATGGTGATAGTGTGAGAGTTTATTTCCAAGTCAAGATTGCTCTATCAAAACTTACAACAAAACCAGCTTTTAAACAAGTGACTTTGACACATACTAAAGAAGTTGGGTCCAGGGGCCCCTGGGTGGCTCAGTCAGTTAAGCGTCTGCCTTCACCTCCGGTCATGATCTCTATGACCGGACTCTATGAGTCCCCCATAGGGTCCCAGCCCCACATCAGGCTCCAGCCCCATATTGGCTCCCTGCTCAGTGGGGAGCTTGCTTCTCCTTCTCCCTCTGCCTGATGCTACCCCTGCTTGTGCGCTCGCTCTCTCTCTCTCTCTCTCTCTCTCTCTCTCCCCCTCTCTCTGTCAAATAAATAAATAAAAATCTTTAAAAAAAAAAAGTTGGGTCCAAAATTACTGAAAGAATTTCACAATATATGTAAGTCAATTTATTATGCTCTACAGTTTAATTTCATATAAGGCTGTGTGTCAATTATATCTCAATAAAACTAGTGAAAGGAAAAAATATAGGAGAGCAGGCAAAAAATTAGTATGTGATGAGATAAGAAGCTGAATGTGTGAAGTGTCCTAGTTTGGGCATTAAAATAAGCACATTAAATACATTTCATCAACTTTATCTCAAATTCATTCTACCATTCAACCTACAGCATACTCAAGCTAAAAAGCATAAGGAGTAAGTGAAAAAAAAAAGTTTTTGTAATTCTGTATATAACTCCAGTCTCTGGAATTTTCTTTCAGGAGTCTCTAGAAAAGCAAGGCTTTTCTCTTCTGCTTTCAGGGTCATGCTAGTTTGATTGAACTTAGATGATTCTTTTTTTCACTTTCTTTAGAGTTTTGTTAATTAGTGCTGAGCGTTAACAGACCATACAGATAAGCTGACAAATGACCAAAAACATGTTCATAGAGAATTGCTCAAAATTCCCTTGCCACCAGTCAGAAATAATTGGTACCTTCCTTCAAGCTTTCCTAGGAGAATGAAAAATCAAGAGGAAATGCCTTTATTTCAAAGTATTTTTATCAGTTCTGGATCATAAAGCCTGGCAATTTATTTCCCCTTTTTTATTATAAAGGAAATATAACAACAGTATCTCTAAAGGAATACTGATCAAAGTTAAGTAGTTTTAACATCTGTCAAAGTGCAAACCCCTTGGCATCTAGAGAATCTGAGGACACAAGGCTGCTGTGTCTTGGCCTTGATCCTTTGCAGAAGTCAGGCTACTAAGTAAACCACACTTTGTGGTACAAAGATGCAGACACACTCTATAGTGATTAAAAAACAAACAGAATAGAGGCACTTGGGTGGCTCAGTGGGTTAAAGCCTCTGCCTTCAGCTCAAGTTGTGATCTCAGGGTCCTGCACAGGGCTCTCTGCTCAGCGGGGAGCCTGCTTCCCTTTCTCTCTGCCTGCCTCTCTGCCTGCCTGTGATCTCTCTCTCTCTCTCTGTCAAATAAATAAATAAAATCTTTAAAACAAACAAACAAAATAATCAACCATCATTCAAAAGTAAATGTATAGGTTGGTTACTTATTGGAATTGAGATTATTTTAAAAGCTCTTAAAAGGAAGGACTAACCTACCTCTATTTGTTGTCCAAGATAAAGACATAATAGGCTTCCCTGAAACTCCGATGAGACTGACTAAAACAGAGGGCAGAGTTGGCAAAATCTGGGGAACCTATGCAATCACAACAAAACAAAACCTTCAGGATTGGTAGCAAGTAAAAATTTATTTTTCCCAAGCGGTTTTTTTTTAAAAGATTGATTGATTGATTATTTATTTATTTGATAGAGAGAGAGAAAGAGAGAGAGATCACAAGTAGGCAGAGAGGCGGGGGAGTGGGGGGGATGCAGGCTCCCGGCTGAGCAGAGAGCCCGATGCAGGTCTCGATCCCAGGACCCTGAGATCATGACCTGAGCCAAAGGCAGAGGCTTTAACCCACTGAGCCACCCAGGAGCCCCTCAGAAGCAGTTTTTAACCACTCCTCTATGCATAACCTAATATGATCACACATCCTTGCTAGTCCCTTATCATGTATACTATAAGGTGGTGTTTTTACTATACTTTGGGCTGTACAGGTTTAATCTTGTGAGGCCTGAGTTGGAGGCATCTGTGATCCATCTTAAGTGAGCTTCTCCAAATGCTCCATTAAAATGCATGCGCTTCTCGGAGAAAATTCTCTCCTGATTTAGATAGGGATATTTGAAAATAAGGCCCCATTCCCATTTTGTGTACTAATTGTATGATTTTTTTGAAATTCAAATTTACTGTATTTTGTAGCTCATTAGAAGCTGACATGTTTGAAATGTTTCCATATCAACTTCCAAAGAGGTACAAAAGAGTTAATTCTATTATTAAAATCACAGAAGCAGTAGATAAAATAAAATGGAGTCTTATTTCTAACTATACCTGTCTAATTCAAGAGATAGTTGGATCTACCTGAGCATAATTATGTATCTTTTATGTATAGGACATTATTGAGACTATCTAAGCTGGAAAAGTGAGAGTTAGCTACCATCATTCAGCATGCCTCTAGTGAGTAGTGAGGTATTTGTCTTAAAGGCATCCAAAATCTTGATCATAGAAATGAGCATATCAGTTTCCTACCTTGCCAAAGGGAATATATCTGATCACTATTTTAAATTTCACCAAATTATTTCTGTGTTTTGAAAAACCTTGTACCTTGCAGTCTGTTTATCGCCTTCTCAAACTACATCTTTCACCAAAGAATGAACAAATTCTTTTCCTATTTCGGCTTCCATAAATAAGAGGGAAAATTCCACCTACACAGCTTGCACATGCAATTTTTTATTACAATGTCTTCTCTTGTCCACATTTAATGGGATTTCATCAGTTTTAGGGTTTTTTTTTTAACTCATCTTCACATATACACAGATAATTTGTGAACATTTGTTAAATCCATCCAAATTTGCACATAGACAGTAAGGAGGTCTACCAGGCTTTTGGCTATTGTAGGTGGAGGAGAGTGGCTATAACTCTCACTTTAAAAGAACCCAGTTAATAAGTATCCAAGTGTAGAAACAGATTATTTGGAGAATGAGTATTCCAAGACTCACTGAAAGATTTTTTCCATTTCTTTCAGTAGCAAATTCCCAAAGGGCTTTGATATTAGTGATTCAACCAGGATTTGTTGATTCCCTACTATATACACCCATTGTTCTAATGATCAAGAGGGGTCCAGATGAGAAAATCCCGATATCTGCCCTCCAGAAGCTCAAGTATGATGGTCCAGACAAGTCCATAAGCAAATAATAATCATGTTACAACATTGTATGTATTTTGACTCTTACCTTGTCCCAAAATGAATTTAGGTCACTGAGTTACAATAACTATGGGATTAAATTCAATACATTAAAAGCACAAAGCATAGAAGAGGAAATGACAAACATGATTTAATTTATAATCAAATAAAGAGCTTTGGGGCACCTGGGTGGCTCAGTCGGTTAGGCGTCTGCCTTCAGCTCAGGTCCGGATCTCAGGATCCTGGGATGGAGCCCCATGTTGGGCTCTCTGCTCAGCGGGGAATCGCTTCTCCCTCTCTCTCTCTTTCTGTGCTGTATCTCTCTCTCAAATCAATAAATAAAGTCTTAAAAATATATAGAAGAGCTTTGATGATGAATGAAATAGTGTTGTTACTATGTTGTACACCTGAAACTAATGTAACATTGTGTCAATATACTTCAATAAAAACACAAAAAACTTAAAAACAAAGTACAAAGAAGAAAATAAAAGAGTGGGATTCCCGTAAAGAACCCTGAGATTGGAATCTGGCAGCATACCAAATCATAACTTTGAATATACTTATATAAATAAATTCTGTGGATTAATATCTATCAGTAATTGGCAGATAAGTAAGTTATACTATTTTGCTATTTCTATCCTCATTCTAAAGAACTGTTGATTTCATAGATGGCCAAGTACATTTGCTTATTTAAAACAGCTCAATGAAACATTCTTTTGGGGGAGAGCCCAGAAAAAAATGATCCATTTGCTTGTGTCGTCTTTGTTTCCTCATCTAATTGTTGGGGATTTAAATCCTTTGGGAAATATTAGATTTCTAAATGAATAGCAAAATAAAGCATTAGACCTGAAAAGATTTGTTGAAATCATTCTAATTTGAAAACATTAGCTCCATAATTCAATCTATATGTAAGACTAGGGGGAAAAGTTACATTTCTCATTCCATTTATAGCTTCTAGAAAGTAGTTACAATCTGTCTGGTAGAGAATGAGAACTCGCAGTGGACATGAGCCTTTGGTCTGACTAGAGTCAGAATCTTCAGGGAAGCACCACTGCTGTCCCCGGCCCCTAATAGCTGTAGGAAATGAGCATAGAACTCAGTTCCGGCCACATTAATGGGTGAGAAACGGCAGTGTGATCCAAGTCAGGCCAATCAAAGTCATTGGCAAGACTTTGGCTAGAGCTCTAAGGAGAGAGGTGCTAGCTATATAAATAATGTATGTCTAGGGATGCTAGTGGCCATATTCATCTACACTGAAAATCCCACTTAAAATTAAGCAGATCCAGAGGAAAGTAGAGTCAAGAGAGAGAATGATGCAGATTCCTGATGACATCAGTTATACTTCTATATAGAGCATGCTTGAAGCTAGATTCTCCTCTTAAATTTCTTAAGTCTTCAATAAATTGCTCACTCTCTCTCTCTCATTCTCTCTCTCTCCCCCTGTAGATGCATATGTATGTATATGTGTGTGTCAATATACTTGTGTATATATATATATATAGATAGATACTCATATATATATATGAGTTCTGGTGGCTACAATTAAATGAACCTTGATTAACACAGTGCTCAACAAATCTGAGTTTCTGTCCCCTCTTCCTTTCCTTCTAGATTTCTTTATGTATTACTTGAAAGAGTGCCAAAATGGGTACATTAGACTACAGAATATATAACTACACACCTATCAGACTGTGCAGCAAATCATTTTGTGTGAGGGGAGACAGAACAATTTTTAAAAGGAATACTGTTGCATGTGAGACTTTTTTTACATTATTGATTTTGTGTCTGATTTGTCATTTACAGATAGAAAAAATTACCATGCATCTCCAGTTTCTCTCTGAATAAAAGATAAAATATCATGAATTAAAAAAAACTCATTGTAGTATAAGAACACAGATACACACACACTTTTCATGTTTCACAAGCTTAATTCTAGAAATGCAAAGAAAACTCTAGGAGGCACAGACTATATTGTGTTATGTCAGTATTTAATGAAAGCTCTATTCTTTCCTGAAAGACTTAAATCCAAATGTAGCTATTCTTCAAACCCTGTGTGACTTGTACAGCAAACATTCCATATCCCTATACCTCAGGAAGGCAGAAAAAAAAATCTTCATAATGTTTCCTTTCATAGGAAATTTCCTACTGCATTAGCTAGATCATACACAAAATAAGAGAAGCCAGAGGGAAAAAACAAGAAATGGTTCTGGTTGTCACAGAATATTCTCAGAAAAGAAATATAAAGCCACTTGTGTTTTTATTGATGTTTCGTGGGTTCAAAGACAGTGGGGGACAATTGGGGAGAAGGCTAAGTTGTTGAGAAATAACATCTTCGTGTTGTCATCATTTTACAGGAAGGGAAATCAAAGGAAACGTGTTTCCTTTCTGGCCTAGCTAGAATTTGGACAGTATTATTTAGTAGAAGGCAAGTTACTCTCTTTTTCAAATCCCGCTCCTTTCTGTGATGCTCCCTTTGAAACAGAATTGGGTCCTTTTCCAAGAACATGCAACACATATTTGTATATACGCAAATCATTTCCTTTAGTCTCATACCCACTGCTAGGACAGTCACCATTTCTTACATACCTACCTACACGAAAGGAAAAGATCTTTTGCAGTCCTAAGGCTTGGCATAAGCAATCTAAGCTTTAAATGATGGAATCAGTATTCCTATAAGGAGCAAAATAAGCTTCCAAACAGTGTTGTACAAGTAAACAGATATATGAGCAATACTACTTCCTTTTTTCAGCTATGGTTTGACCTCTCCTCAGGGCACTGGCTCAATATGTTTTCTCCTTCTTCTTCTTCTTCTTTTTTTTTTTTTTTGTTTAATTGCTACATTAACCACCACCAGCAGAAAAGACCATGTGCAACCAATCTGCTGCCCAAGCAAAGGCTCTGTTTAATATTTCAGTGTTTCCAAAAATGATGTGCCAAAACACTATTTCAGTGTTTCCAAAAAGGCAGTTTGGCTCTGCCTATAACATTGCTCTCGATTTCTATCTGCCCTGGGCATCTTCCTCCTGCCACATAGCCATATGAGCCTAACTTCACCACATGCAGCGCCAGATGCCAGAAATGCCACGATACCAAAGCATGTGACACCAGGATGATCTGCTCTTTCCCTTATAATTAAATGAGAAAACTGCGGGTATACTGTCTCCCGCTTGGCTCCCTCACAAATGCAGCCAACAGATGCCATTGCACGTGATTTATCTAAGTACAAAGGAAAGATGTAAATGTGCCTCTCAACTTTTTTTTTTTTCATCAAGGCCTGGAGCCCCACGAGGTTGGCTACCTTGTGAGGAAAAGCAGGTGTTAAGGTTAAAGACCGTGCACAGCAATACCCAAGGTAACCAGCACCCTGAGACCTCTGTTCAAAGCCATGTCACATGCTTGCCTCATGCTTTAACACACCTGTCATTTCCTATTGCGAGCTGCCCAGGCACTGGGTTGGCGACAAACCAGGATTAAACCCGCTGGCAACTCTTCACTGCATGTCCACCAGCATGTGCTCTGAAAATCCCTCAGACCCTCAGACCTGCCAGCAGCAGCCAATGTTTCCTTTGATAACTGCTACTCCCAGCAAACTGCATTCAGAACAGATAGCCCATTAGAGGGCACTTGCTTTCATCTCTGCTCTCCCGGACCGCTAACAAGCTTCTCTCTAATAACCATACAACGATCACACATTGAAAGAAGGCTTAAAAAAAAAAAAAAAAAAAAGCAAGTAGTGCAAACAAGGTTTGCAGCATGAATTATAAACGTGAGGACACTGTGGATAAATTACTCGTGATGCTGGGTACAAAGTATAACAGTTTGGCTTCAGAAGATTAAGTAGAGCAAGAAATCATGAATTTTATAACTTTACCCCAAATTCAGTCGGTGGTTAGGCCCCTAGCCTTGATGGTATTGATTTATCTTTAATATTAGCATCTAACACTTTCCAAAATTATATTTCTCCTAGAATTGATGTAAATTCCAAACAATTATCACTTAATGCTGCGTTATTCTTCAAGCATTTCAGTGTTAATGGCTCAGCATCACATACTGAAAAACAATCAGTAGAAATTGTGCAGCAACTAATAATTTTCCCAGATGTGTATATTCCTTATAAAGGAAGGTTTCAAATTTTGGGGTGTGAATTCACATTTTCAGGCAATTCATGAAGCATTTAATATCTCAGTTGGCATCGCAATTAGCCAGATCCATCTCCTCTCACAAATGTGTATCTGACTTCTCTAAAAATTTTCTATCATCTGCTACGGATTCTGGAGGGGTTTCAGCTTCCTATCCTCTACTAAATAATCTCAAAGGATGAAATTAAAAGAAAGAATGAATTGGAACTGTCCTGTACTCCTTGGTGATATACAGCATTTTCCCTTCAATCTTTCCCTTCAGTCCGTGCCTTGCCTTATCCTCAGCTGTTAGCACTTACCTTGGTGACCATCTGGCATATGGACCTCACAGCCTGTATTTCTCCTTGACTTCAGTGCCCTCCCTCCCAAAGCCAGCCACAAAGATTTCTGATCAGCCCCATCATAAAGCTCTAGTCCTACTAAACTATAAGTCGCATGAGAGCAGAAGCTAACACTTGCTCATTTTTGCAGCTCCCACAGCATCTGGCAAAATGACTAGCACACACTACACCACTGAGGCTTGAAAATCTTTCTGATTTGAGTGCGATGTATCTGAAACCCTTACCTCAGCACTCTTTCTCTCCTCTCTGATCACAATCCTACCATCTGTCTTCCCCCCTGTCTCCAATCACATCTGGACCTCATTCTTAGGAAAACATTTAATAACCAGTCTTTTGGACTTCTACCAGTCCATCACAATCTTCCCACTGGTGGTATAATCCCTCCTCCATCCTCGACTGCAGTCCAGGCACGTCCCTGCCAGCCCCATCACCATCATCAAAACCCTCACCCTGTGACCTACTGGCAAGCTCAACTCCAAATTAGTTTCCCACATACAAATGCCCTTCCAATCTATTTCTAGGCTGATTAGGATGCCTAGAGAAAAGTGAAGAAATGGCCCAGTGCAGTCACATATTGGGGAACTGCAAAAAGAATTATTTGCTACCTCTCATTAACTTTTTTTTTTTTTTTTGAGAGAGAGAGAGAGAGAGAACACACAAGCAGGGGGAGTGGGAGAGGGAGAAGTAGGCTTCCCGAAGAGCAGGGAGCCCAATGCAGGGCTTGATCCCAGCTCATGACCTGAGCTGAAGGCAGATGCCCAATGACTGAACCCACCCAGGCACCCTGCTACCTCTCATCAACTCTTAACTTACTTCTAGTGATTAACCAGTGATTTCCTCTCTGTGAGCCCCCAACCATTCACACTCCAAGCATGTCAGATTTGCTAATGTTCTATTCCAAAAGGCTGATCGCACATGCAAGTTATACAAAATGGATGTACCTCAGTGAAATACATTCCTCGCAGTTAAATTCCTTGCAGAAGATCTGAATTTCTAAATGCTTTATTTTTTAAGATTTTATTTATTTATTTGGCAGAGAGAAGAGATCACAAGTAGGCAGAGAGGCAGGCAGAGAGAGAGGGGGAAGCAGGCTCCCTGCTGAGCAGAAAGCCTGATGCGGGGCTTGATCTCAGGACCCATGAGACCATGACCCGAGCCAAAGGCAGAGACTTTAACCCAATGAGCCACCCAGGCGCCCCTCTAAATGCTTTTTAATGTGATAGCCCAAGAAATCTATTTCTGTTGGTGGGGGTGGGTTTCAATCATGTGGTCAACACTTGGTATGTGACTTTATTCCCAACAAATAATTCATTTGAGAAAGATGAGCAAATGGTTACCTTTACTGAAAAAAGGAAAAAAAGTGCTGACATACACTATCATCTATCAAAGCATGAGACCACTGTTCAAACTTTGAAACAAAACCCAAAGCTGCAAAGTTTGGTTTATTGCTCAGAGTCATGCTGGTTAGGCACAGTCTCACTGAATTAAGCAAACTGCGGATATTAGGGGGTTTTAAGAAAAAGAGGGTGGAGAGGAGGAGGCTGTGTTAGTTACAGAGGCAATAGGAGTGTCAAAGGCGACTTAGGTTGGATAAAGACACATGCTTGCTGTTGGTTACAGAAACAGTAGTTTCTGGTTGAGGTCAGCTTTAGATGCACAGTCACTGGAGAGAGTCCACTGCTGATTGGCTGACTGTCAAAGGATGAGGCTGTTACTGATTGGTTGGCTTTCAGAGGTGAGGTCACATAAGCAAATTGTCATTGGCCAATTAGGTTTAAAACCGGTGTTTACTGGTTATCATGTCAGCTTTTCCCTGGGAGTGTGAAGGGTTTTTACAGCTCCCATACTTAAAACAAAGGTAGTAGCTTTAGTAAATTTTGGTGTTGGCAGTATTTTTTAATTCTAACATAATATGTCATTCCCTTAACTAAAACAGAAGACTGAAGTTGGCATAGAGGCTTTATCTGATTTGCAAAAGTCTGTCAATCAATTGGTAGTGACAGCCTAGAGCAGCATAGTGAGAGGACTGTGAAATTCCATCCAGGCCCAGCAGGTTAGACCGTCATTTATGAGCCATGTTTGTTATAGAGAGAAGAAAGGAATGGCAACATCATGCCATGTCTTTTCTGATGCTGCCCTAGCTCCAAAAGCCACATTTGACCAGGCTGGACTCCATGAATGGTTATGGCAGTTCATTTTAACATGAATAAATTGAACTGGCTGAGTTCTAAGTATTTGGCATTTAAAAATGACAATGACCAGGGTAGAATAAAGGGTATGGGTGCGAAAGCAATGAGGAAAGTATCAAAATTCAGTGAAATCTTGTATACTGAAACAGAGTGAAAGAACAAACATTTGTATACAAAGGTGTAAGAAAGAACAAATATTTATACACAAAAGAAAAATTTAATTGGAATACGCCATTTTTTTTTTACTTTTTCTCTGAAAAAAAAGTTCTAAATTTCATTATGAAATTTAGTGACAATGAATAAAATATTTCCTAAGATTAATTCTTTATGGTTTTTAATTTCAAATTCAAAATAAAATATTTTATTTTTAAAATTCTTGATATAAGACATCCTTGTCTTAGTCTAACAAAGAGGTCTTAGTCCAATAAATAATATCATTCCCCACAAATATTATTGCATACAGCAGTATTCACTTTTCTCTCAGGACTTGACATGTGCATTTTCCACTATTTTGAAAGCAAGTCTCAAGATCTCAGCCTATAATAATTTCTGAATTGAGTGAAACACAAATTTGAATTGGACACTTGGTTAGAGTACAAGAATATGTCACTTTTTAGTGAGGAAGTCTGGCAAACCTTCCAATATCCATATATCAACTTATTTTTGCCATTCTTAGCTCACTGCTACATACACAATAGTTCCAGTAAGTAATTTTTATAGCTTGGATTTTTATTTTTTATGACCCCAAAAAGGAAAATGATTACTGCTTATAAAAAAAAAAAAGAAGAGAAAAATGTGGGTTCTAAGGAACTAATGAAATTCATGAATTTAGAGGATTGTTTAGGCCTCCAGAAGTATTCCTCATGATTGTTAAGGGTCTGTTCAATTTTAATTTCCCTCAAATGTCCAGGGTTTAAAACTGTACATGTCTAGTGTGTTCTTTATGACAAATTAACTTGCTCTCTCTACTCGTCAATGAGCAAGACCTGAGCTCTTGATGATCTTCCTTTATACTCAAGTAGTCAATTTAGGGGGCAGTAGTAAGCACTTACATCTATAAAGCCTTCTACTAGACACAATGAGGGAAGAATAATGGACTATATAAAGACTACATAAAAATTACAGATGTGCAATAACAAAAAATAGGATTTAATATCAACATATAGTACAAACTGGAAATGCAAAGGTTAAAAAAAGGCAATGTTATTCACTAATGGTATGACTAATCAAATTTCTTTTTTTTTTTTAAGATTTTATTTATTTATTTGACAGAGAGAGAGAAAGATCACAAGTAGACAGGGAGGCAGGCAGAGAGGGGGTGGGGAAGCAGGCTCCCCGCTGAGCAGATAGCCTAATGTAGGGCTCGGATCCCAGGACCCTGAGATCATGACCTGAGCTGAAGGCAGAGGCTTAACCCACTGAGCCACCCAGGCACCCAACTAAGCAAATTTCTTGACTTCTCTGAATTTTATTCTCTGTATTTCTAAAATGATAACCTCTTTACATTGTGTTTTTTATTATTAAATGTGATCATTCAGTTAGAGTGCTTATTCAGTACTTGACACATAACAAGCATTATAAATATGTATAAAGGCATAGTGACACCGGGTGTGGATATCAGGGATGGCTTCCTCAAGATGGTTAAATTCAAGCCTGCTCCCAGAGTAAAATTCAAAGAAAAAAACAGAATCTATTCCAGATAAAGGCATAAGCAAAGAAATGGAAATGGAAATTTTTAAGAAAAGTATTTAATTATCTTCATCTTAGAAATTATGTATTATTCTGAGGGCGCCTGGGTGCCTCCGTGGGTTAAGCCTCTGCCTTTGGCTAAGGTCATGATCTTAGGTTCCTGGGATCAAGCCCCGCATCAGGCTCTCTGCTTGGCAGGGAGCCTGCTCCCCCACCTCCGCCTGCCTCTCTGCCTACTTATGATCTCTCTCTCTCTCTCTCTCTCTCTCTCCCCCCCCCGTGTGTGTCAAATAAATAAATAAATAAAATCTTTAATTTAAAAAAAAGAAATTATGTACTATTCTGTGTAAGACCATATTAATTTTCTTTTTAATAAGCAGAAACTGAATTGAAAGAGATCTTGAAAAGACAGTCAACCTGTTATTACTTTGGCTTCCAACGGGCAGGATCATTTTTAGGCTATTTACCTGTTATTTACTTGAGATGATAAAAAAGAAAAATCATGGCAATTTTCAAAGTCTGAAACCCTTTATTTGGTGGCCATGCCTATCTTTCCCTTTAAGGTTAAAATAACACTTTCTAGAAGTAGCTGTCCCTGGATGCACTCTACAAGGACACCAGTCCTTTCATAGAGCTCTTTCCTTTTCCGAATCTGTCAGTTATCATTAATGTTTCTGACAGTCAGCTTCATCCAGGGCACTTGCTGAGGTGGAAGGTGTTTCTCTTGAGTGTCCGATTTATGGATAGAGAACAATATTCCATCAAGCAAATGCCTGAAGAAAGATCACATGCTACAAACAACTTCTGTTTGTCCATCTTGGTAGATGGAGATATCAAATGTTCCCTAAAGTGCATACATTATAAGAAGGGTCAGGGTTGCTTATGAAAAAGAAATTGTTTTAATCAATAAACTTTAAAAACATAACCTCCAATAAAGTGGATTATTAAGGCCTCCATACACTCAGTTTTTTAAATTTTTTTTCCAGAAAGATTAATATAATCAAGATGAATGTGGACATTGTCTTTGCAACAGAAATAGAATAGCTTTCATAAGCCAACACTCTCACCAAAAGTAACTTGAAAAGCTATATAAAATAGTTTTTAAAATATATCTGTAGGCATTGGAGAACTTTGGGGCATCCAGGAACTGAGGGGCCAAGATCTGAGAAAGAAGAGAAATTCTTTGAGGTGAGCCCAATATTCTGCATACAGCTTTATTCCCTTGGTGCATTTGCTGAGTCTGAAGCAAGAGAAGAGAGGTGATGGCAGGGGCTAAAAACCTTTGCAGAATGCAAATCCTAACAGGCAAAGAAGCCATTAAGCTTTCTCATAGAGGTAAGAAGAATAAATTGCACTTTGGGCCTGCTAATGCAGGGGGGACCCAGAGGGGCACTGGGGTCACTGACAGAAGGGAAACACAGAGAAGTAAGCCCGAACTCACATATGTGTTCTCCTTACAGCATTTGCCAACTCTTTAACTGCTGTTTAAAAGAAGCCTGACTAAATACAAAGATAAAGTTTGGAAAGTAAAAGAATAAAAAAATGATATAATATGCAAAATAAATTCTTAAAATGCTGCTGTGATCACACTAATATCATAAAAACATACTTTAAAGCAAGAAACATTATAAGGGGTAAAAAAGAATTCTCATAACGGTAAAAGAAAAACTACAACAATTTTAAACTTGTATCTTTCTAATAGCATAGCTTTTTTTTTTAAGTGTTGAATTTTATGGTGTGTGATCTGTTTTTTTCTCCCAAATGTTTATTTTTTCAGTGTTACAAGATTAATTGTTCATGCACCACATCCAGTGCTCCATGCAAGTTACTTTTGGTGAGAGTGTTGGCTTATGAAAGCTATTCTATTTCTGTTGCAAAGACAATGTCCACATTCATCTTGATTATATTAATCTTTCTGGAAAAAAAAAATTTTAAAAACTGAGTGTATGGAGGCCTTAATAATCCACTTTATTGGAGGTTGTGTTTTTAAAGTTTATTGATTAAAAAAATTTCTTTTTCATAAGCAACCCTGACCCTTCTTATGTGCCCTCCTCAATACCCACCACCAGGCTCGCCCAAACCCCCACCCCCCCAAAACCTCAGTTTGTCGCTCAGAGTCCACAGTGTCTCATGGTTCATCTCCCCCTCTGATATCCTCCCATTCACCTTTCCCTTCCTTCTCACAATGCCCTCCATGTTTTTCCTTATGTTCCACACGTGAGACCATAAGATAATTGGCTGTCTCTGCTTGACTTATTTCACTCCACATAATCTCTTCCAGACCTGTCCATGTGGATACAAAAGTTGGATATTTGGGGGCGCCTGGGTGGCTCAGTCGTTAAGCGTCTGCCTTCGGCCCAGGTCAGATCCCAGCGTCCTGGGATCGAGCCCCACATCGGGCTCTCTGCGCG
>CM053605.1:66531098-66551394 GCA_028646535.1 Procyon lotor
TCCACTGGTCTATGTGTCTGTTTTTGTGCCAGTACCATGCTGTCTTGGTGATCACCGCTTTGTAGTAAAGCTTGAAATCAGTCAATGTGATGCCTCCAGCTTTGTTTCTCTTTTTCAACATTTCCTTAGCAATTTGGGGTCTTTTCTGGTTCCTTACAAATTTTAGGATTATTTGTTCCAGCCCTTTGAAGAAAACTGGTGGAATTTTGATCAGGATGGCATTGAAAGTATAGATTGCTCTGGGCAACATAGACATTTTAACAATGTTTATTCTTCCAATCCATGAACATGGAATGCTTTAAATATATATAATGCAAAACTTAACAGAACTAAAGAGGGAAATGGATATATCCACCATCACAATGGGAAATTTTAAGATACCTCTCTCAGAAGTTGATAGACTAAGCAATAATAAATCTGAACAATACAATAACCGGCTTTAATTACTTTTACGAATTCTTAAAGCAAAATTAGAAGAATAAACTTTTTATAAGTGCAATGAAATATCTATTAAAATTGACGCATCACAAAACAAGTATCAACTAATTTCAAAGGACTGTCATCATTCAAGAAAATTAACCTAAAAACCAGAAACAGAAAGGTAATTAGAAAATCACCAACTATTTGGAAACTAAGCAACTTATGGGTCAAAAAATAATTCGAATAGTAATTAGAAAATATTTTTTAAATTAATGATCATTAAAACATAATATATGTAATCTTGTGGAATTCAGCTGAAACTATAATTATAAGCAAAATTTTAGTCCAAGATGAATATTTTAAGAAAGAAGACTAAAAACCAATGTTCTAAATATCTATTTTATGAAGCTAAAAAATAATAGCAAATTAAATCCAAATAAAAGTAGAAGAAAAAAACTATAAAGCATAGAAATAATGTAGAAAATATGCACAATACCGAAAACCAATAAAGTTGAAATCTGATACTTAAAAAAACTAGTAAAGTTATAAGCTACCAAGAGAGATAAAAAAAAAAGAGAGAGAGATCAAGAAAAAAGAGGGAAGGCACACATGGCCAATATCAGTTACACAAAAAGGGGCATCACTAAGGCACTATGGACATTAAAAAGAAAATTAGAAGATATATAAATGTTTGTCAGTAAATTTGAAAAAGCATATAAAATAAACTCCTAGATAAATACAACTTTCAAAAATTAACACCAGGGCGCCTGGGTGGCTCGGTCCTTAAGCGTCTGCCTTCGGCTCAGGTCATGATCCCGGAGTCCTGGGATCGAGCCCCACATCGGGCTCCCTGCTCAGCAGGAAGCCCGCTTCTCCCGCTACCATTCCCTCTGCTTGTGTTCCCTCTCTTGCTGTGTTTCTCTCTGTCAAATAAATAAAATCTTAAAAAAAAAATTAACACCAAGAAATTGAAAATTAGAGTATTATCATACTAGAAAAGAAGTGAAATCGGTAATCAAAACCTAACCACCACAAAACAATCTCCAGATTCAGATGGCTTCACCAGTGCACTCCCCCACACACGTAAGAAAAATATGATACAGGGGCACCTGGGTGGCTAAGTCGGTTAAGCACCTGCTTTGGCTCAGGTCCTGATCTCAGACTCCTGGAATGGAGCCTACATCTGGGCTCCCTGCTTAGTGGGAAGTCTGCTTCTCCTTCTCCCTCTGCCCCTCCCTCCTGCTCATGCACTCTCTCTCTCTCTCTCTCTCTCTGTCTCAAATAAAATCTTTAAAAAGGAAAAATAAAAATATGATAAAAATGTTACATGAGCTCTTTTAGAGATTAGAAAAAGAGGAAACACTTCTCAACTCATTTTATAAAGCCAGGATGATGTTTATACCAAAACCTGACAAATGCAATTTAAGAAGGATCTTTATAGACAATTTCTCTCATGAACATAGGCATAAAAATCATAAACAAAACAAGTAAATCAAATCCAATCATAAAAAAAAGAAATCATAACCAATTGGGGTTTATTCAAGTAATACAAAGTTAGTTTAACAACCCAAATTTAATCAGTATACTCACCACCTTAACAAAGTAAAGGGAAAAAAAACCATATAATCATATAAATATATATAAGAAAAATTATTTGATAAAATTCTACACCCATTTTTCATTACAGAAAACTCATGGCAAACTAGGAATAAATAGGAGCTTCTGGAAACATCTTGCTGAAATTTTTCAAATTTCTCCTACCTCCCACTCTGGAGATCATAAATAAGAGAAGACTTTCTATCAAAACTTTTATTTTTTTCTTTTTAAATCTTTTTTCTTTTAAAGATTTTATTTATTTATTTGACAGAGAGAAAGATCATAAGCAGGCGGAGAGGCAGGCAGAGACGGGGGTGAAGCAGGCTCCCTGCCAAGCAGAGAGCCCGATGCAGGGCTCGATCCCAGGACCCTGAGATCATGACCTGAGCTGAAGGCAGAGGCTTTAACCCACTGAGCCACCCAGGTGCCCTCTATCAACACTTCTAATCAACACTGTATATCTTGGAATTAAAAGTTACAAGATACAAAAAAAAAATAAAATAAAATAAAAAAAATAAAAAAAGTTACAAGATACACATATATATATATCACACATACATATAGACACATATATATTTATAATTTTAATTTTATAAATATTGAAAAAGTAAAAATTATAATTATTCACAGATAACATGACCATATACATAGAAAAATCTAAAAGAATGTTCAGGTATTTAATAGAATTAATAAAAGAATTTAGGAAGGAACCTGTATAAGATCAATACACAAAAATATATCTATATATAATAATAACAAAGTACCAAAAAATAAATATTTTAAAGACACCATTTCCTAAACCATCTAATACCTAGGTACAAATTCAAATAATAGATAGTCAAGACTTAAACACAGAAATATGTACAGGTATTTTAAAAGCTCTATATAAGACAAATACCATGTTCTCACATCTGAAGACTCAATATTGTTAAAATGTCAGTTTTCCCAATATTGATAACCCATGTGAAATCCAACTTCAGTCAAAATCCCAGAAGGTTTTAAGGAGGAGGTAGGAATAGGTTGATTCTAAAAACTGGTATGGATATTCAAAGGACCAAGTTATTTCAAGAGACTGAATAGAGAAGAAAAACAGAGCTGGAAAACTTACTCTACTATTAGGATTCAAGATACAAAGCTCCAGTTATTTCAATACTGTATTTGGAACATAAATAGATGATGAGGGAGACATAGTGGTATAGAAAGAAGGAAGGGTTTTTTTTTTTTTCAATAAATAGTACTCTATAGTTAGATATAAGAATTAAATACCTCCATTGACACAAATATCAATTCTAAATAGATTGTAGATCTAAGTGTGTAACATCAGGCAATAAACAATCTAGAAGATGAACAAAAAATATCCTTATGACCTTGTGGTAAGCAAAGATTCCTTAAGTAGGACAGAAAAGTCACTAAACATAAAGTAAAAGAATAACAAATTAGACTACATTTAAATAGTGAAGTTCTATGTATCCAAAGACATTAGGAATAGAAAATTATGCAACAAACTAGGAGGGCACATTTACAATTACATATCTATCAAACTATTCATATTCAGAATTTAAAAAGAACTCTCCAAATCAATTAGAAAAATGACCTACTAGGATAGCTGACACCACACAGGACAGATTCTACAAATGGCCAATGAACATTTGAAAAGCTTATTTCATTAGTCTTCAGGAAATTTTTTTTTTTTTTAAGATTTTATTTATTTATTTGACAGAGAGAGAGATCACAAGTAGGCAGAGAGGCAGGCAGAGAGAGAGGGGGAAGCAGGCTCCCCACAGAGCAGAGAGCCCGATTCGGGGCTCGATCCCAGAATCCTGAGATCATGACCCAAGCAGAAGGCAGAGGCTTTAATCCACTGAGCCACCCAGCCACCCCAGTCTTCAGGAAAATTTAAATTAAAACCTCAGTGAGGGGCGCCTGGGTGGCTCAGTTGGTTAAGCGACTGCCTTCAGCTCAGGTCATGATCCAGGAGTCCCGGGATGGAATCCCATATCGGGCTCGCAGCTCTGCAGGGAACCTGCCTCTCCCTCTGACCTTCTCCCCTCTCATGTTCTCTCTCTCTCTCTCTACATATATGTATTAAACAAAAGATAGACAAGATGCCTTACATGAACCTATGTGGATAGCAGCTATTTGGCTATCTGTTACATAGCCAAAAATTGGAAACAACCTAAATGTTCATAATAAATAAACAATTAAGACAAACCAACCGTGTTATATTCATACAACGGAATATTAAACGGCTATGAAAATGAATAAATTACTGCCACAACAACAACATGGAAGAGTTTTACAAACATAATGTTGAGTTAAAGAAGCCAGACAAGGGAGTACATATTTTGTGACTTCTTTCATACAAAGTCTAAAACTGACAGCCCTTATAATGATAGACATTAAGACATTACTTACTTTTGGGAAAGAGGGATAAAGACTGGGTAATTTACAAAGATAGGTCTGAAGTGCTGCTAATTGTCTATTTTTTTTTTAAGATTTATTTATATAATTTAGAGAGAGAGAGTGAGCATGCATACACATGTGAGCAGGAGGGGGACGGAGAGAGAATCTTCAAGCAGACTCCCCGATGAGCCTGGAGCCCCACACAGGGCTCAATCCCAGGACCCGAAGATCAAGAGTCAACTGTTCAACCAAATGAGCCATCCAGGTGCCCCCAAATTTTCTATTCTTTTATCTGGGTAGCAGTAAAGAAGTTATATTCACCTCATAAAAGTTTATCAAGCTTTGGATTTACGCATTTTCCTAAATATGTGTTATACTTCAATAAACAGGTTTTTTAAAAAAAGATTAGTGTGACTACATGAAGTTGGACATTAAAGAAACCTTGACTCCTATTAGCAATGGACATTAAGAATAGGCTCACAATGTAACTGAACATTCACAGAAAACACTGCTATTCCAGGAACAGAAAAGGCATTCTGTTACAGTCAAGGGGACTAGAACACCTCTCTAAAGATTAATGAAAGTATACCAGAAGATTGCATTTAGATTAGGACACCATAATACCTCAAAATGGAGTGCAGGGAAAAGAATTTTCTAGTTCAGGGGAAATAAGTTTTGGATATAGAAAATAAAAGCATCACAGTCATTTTTCTATTGAAAGAAAATCATACCAAAGCAATAAATAAATTCACTAAAGCTGAGAAAAACATGATTTTATCACCATGATCATTCCTCCTCTTTCCTCCACTTTCTCTTCCATTCTATCCTGCCCCCCCCACCCCCACCAACTATATCAGCAACATTGTCATCACTGTTGTGTTGTCTCAATTTCTCCCAAATAGCTACCGTTGTAGAAGAGAGAAAACAAAAAAAGTTTTAAATAAGAACAAGATTTCTTGGTCATTACTACTCAAAATGGTCCTTCTTACCAAGACTGTGGTCATCAACCAAATTTTTAGGAAACTGGTTAAAGAACAAATACATGCACAAAATACACACAATTTTTTCCATTAAAATGATTTTATCTCTATATCTTTTTTTAATTAACATATAATGTATTATTTGCCCCATGGTACATGTCTGTGAATCGTCAGGCTTACACATTTCACAGCACTTACCATAGCACATACCCTCCCCAATGTCCATAACCCAGCCACCCTATCCCTAACCCCCCCACCTCCCAGCCACCCTTAGTTCGTTTCATGAGTTTAGGAGTCTCTTTTGGTTTGTCTCCTTCCCCATCCCTTCCTGTTTTCATTATCTCTATATCTTAAAACCAAATGAAAGTGGTTTACAGGTCTGGGGTGCCTGGGTGGCTCAGTGGGTTAAAGCCTTTGCCTTCGGCTCAGGTCGTGATCTCAGGGTCCTGGGATCGAGTCCCACATCAGGCTCTCTGCTCATCAGGGAGCCTGCTTCCCCCTCTCTCTCTGCCTGCCTCTCTGTCTACTTGTGATCTCTCTCTGTCAAATAAAATCTTTAAGGAAAGAAGGAAGGAAGGAAGGGAGGGAGGGATGGAGGGAGAGAAAGAAAAGAAAAAGAAAAAGAAAAAGAAAAAGAAAAAGAAAAGAAAAGAAAAGGGATTACAGGTCTAAGTCCTGTGATGCTCCAGGAAGAAAAACAAGTTTTGGTCTCTGAGAGTTCAAATGCTGCAGGAAAACAAGAGCAAAAGCTTCCCATGCATGTCAGCGCCCATATTCAGACTCAATGTTGAAAGTATGTTTGAGAGCAAGGTTATTCCTATCTGTGAACAGAGGCTAAAATGAAAAGCTCTTAGACTTGGATCAGAAGAAAGAACAAAAGTTTTCAGGAATGGTTGTGCAGTATCTCCACACCAATAGAGGACATCATTTCAAACAACTGGTAACTCCAAGAATCCAAAAGGAAGCAACTGCCAAATCACCAAGTACAAGGGTTGTGTCAGAAGAGAGAAGTAAAATTCTCTACCTAACATGCACTTGAAAGTCAAAAACCACTCTACTACTCCCTGTCTTACTGCGTGTCATTAAGAGAGACAATTTGAAAAAGATCAAACACAACACAAATAGACTGGTTAGCAGAAGTTACAAAGATCCATGATAAATCTACCATTTAACAGCCATGTGAGATTGAATAAGTGGCTTTTCTCTCTAGATCTTAGATTTGGATTTCCTCATCTGTAAAAAACAAAAACAATGGTAATACCATCCTCTTGAGTGGATGAAATGAAATGTGTGTAAATCATTTAGTAAGCCCAAGCTCCCAGTAGGTGTTCAATACTTGTGAGCTTCTATTATTTTCATTATCAAGCATTTGCTAAGTATCTCTTGGGTAGTTTTCTCTCAGAACACTGGAATTTACTGGCTGGCTCTGGGCAAGGAAGCTCTATCACAGAAATGCCTTCAGACAAACTGGGACACCTTTAGAATTGTTCTGAGAATGACCACCATTCAATTCTTATAATTGTTTTTGTAACTGATGTTAATTGCAATCAACAGTACCTACAGAGCTTCTCGGTTTATCAGCTCCTTGGATCTCCACCCATTTATGGCCCATAGGAAATACTTGCCATCATACTACAATGGCTTTTCTTTTAAGAAGACTGACTCCTAGAGACAACTTTAAAAAGTAAGGCATCTCATTATTTGCAATCATGTTTCTATTTTGACTCTCTTCTCACCCTGGATTAGTTGTTAATTAAATTAAAAAAAAAAAAAAGTTAAAGTGTATAAAAACAAAAATCCCATTCCACATTTCACCTACAGATTCCTGAGACTGAACTCTGAATGTTTAGCAAATACAAATGGTGAGATGTATACTTTCTTTACCTGCTACCTGATCAGTAAGCTCAGAGTGTGTGCTCAGAAACTATGTCAGAGAAACCAGTAGAATCATTTTTCATTATCAAATCTTTCCAAATTACACAAAAACTAGACTTTGCTTTTCCTCATTTACTTGAAATTATATATTTCAAGCTATTCACCCAATAATACATTATACAGCAATAAAAACCAAATAAACAAAGAAATAAAAAGCAATTTGGTAGATACTAACAATAAATTAAACAGTAAATCCCAAAAAATTACATACCACATACTACCCATTTTCTTAAAGCTAAAACAACTATAATTACAATTTATAATTTTTAGGGTTAGGCATAACCTATATAGACATAAAACTATATAAAAAGGACAGAAAGCCAGTGATGAACAATGGCACAAAGCCATGGATTACAGTTTGTGGGAAGAGGCTAGAGGATGGACTAGAGAGGAGAGACATGGTAGATTTTATTTTGCACCATTGGATAAAGGTAATTATCAAGGACCTAGCTTTGGCTTTGGATACCAAACTCATGGGTGCTTACCACATTACTAAAAGTCACTGTATCAGTCTATGTATCAGCCAGGATCCAGTCAGGAAAACAGAAACCGCACCAATTATTTTAACAGAATTTAGTATCAGAAAGTGGTTAAATAAATATTTGAGGAATTAAAAAGCTGAAGAGAACATGAAAGTAGCATCGCTATAGGAACACAGGAATCAGCTACCATCCTTAGGGCTGGAAGAACAAAAGGAAAAGATTTTATAAAAATCTTGAAGCCCAGAGGAAGGACCACATGGAGTCTGAGGAGGGGGCCCTACGGAACTTGGGCTAGCCCCTCTGAGGAGACACAATAAAGTTAGACTTGAAAATGCTAGAAGAAGCTGAAAACTGGAACCAACGGAGTTTGTCAGGGTAAGAAGCCATTGTTGAAACAATACTGATAAGAACAACAAGCAAAACAGGAAAGAGAAGACCCTTCACTATCCCCTCCCTCTCGGGTCTCTCTCTGTAGATCCCTATTGGTGGAACATAACAGGAATCCAGCTGGTCAAGGAGGAACACAATTAGTAAAATCCTAGCAACATAAACATGGTAGAGAATGGTGTGTTCGGTACCGAGAAACAATAGCTTACTAATTGTCATGGACAGGTAGGCTGGGTTATACTGTCCTGACAAGTCAAATTCTCTAACATGATAAAAGTGTATTTCCCACCCATTCTCCATAGCCAGTGCAGGTCAGCAGGGAGGATCCGTCCATCAGAACCACTCAAGGCCCTGGGCTTAAGGAAGTTTCCACAATCAGTACAGCAGTGGGAAAGATGCATGGATCATAACACCTGCTTTGAATGCTTGTGTTCAGAAATGATTCATATTACATCTGGTCATGTTTTGTTGGTCAAAGCAAGTCCATGACCATGCCAAAATTCAGGGGGTATGGGAAAGATAGTCTATGCCGAAAAGGCCAAGGAAGTAAATAAAAATGGTCCATTCGTGGGCTAATAATGAGTATTGTTACAAACCAAGAATTACCAGTAATCCAATTCCAGGCACCTGAACACACACATACAAGCACATGGACATACACACGCACAGTTGTGCACTTTATAAATACACACCACCTTAAATCAAAACTTTGTCGTGTTACAGTAAGTATACTATAGGAGCCACAGTGAGATATACCCAGTCTCCGAGATAGTATAATGACTTAGATTGCATATCTGCAACATTATTTTTAAGATTTTGTCCCCTAGACTGAAGTACTAAAGAGAGAACATATTGAAAATTTTAAGGACATTTCTACCAGATTTAAGAAAACAACATAACAATCCAAGAAGGATTTCCCTGATGTGAAATACGTTGGTCCCCTTGAGAGGGCTGAAATAGGCCAACAATTCAATTTGGTTTCATCCTAAGTGCCAAGGCCCAGTGTGTGACAGGCGTGGCTGGGGGGAGGATCTGCCAGCCTTCTCACGCAAATACTCTTACCTCCTTTCTCCCAGCCGTGGTCAAGAGTTGCTTCTTGAACCTCTGAGAAGCCACACTTTTCTAACTGGTTATGGCCTGTAATCATTTTTCACCTTTATCTTTAATGAGTCAAGAGCCACACATGTGAATCTCCAAATCTCTCCTCTGTGGGACTAACTCCTTGAGGAGTAGATTTCCATTTTTCTTCTCTAAACACTCTGGTTTAGCTGTATCCTTGAGACAGCCAGGTACACAAAATGGAAGACAGCACATACCTGCCAATTTCACACTTCTAAAAATAAGTTTCTTGGCAGAGGTGGAAAAATGTGGAAGGTCTTTCATTTTCCAGTCATGAGAGCTACTGTCCCGCCCCCTTCTATTCTTCAGCCAGAATATAGACAGTAAGACAATCCAGATGAGCCAAGGTATAACTCAGGCAAGTGCGTTTGTTAGCACATGACCTGCTAATGAGCAGTCAGATAGCCATGCTGTACTAAAAATCTTAAAATGGGCCTCCTCCAAGCTCACAGTGTTAAACTCCTAAATCCTATCCTGAGCATATATCTATAGACTTGAGATAGAGGGGAATTTATGCAAGAGGGGAGGGGTTCTAATGACCAGAAGATCCTAGTACTTCCTGGCATCCCCCAACCTTGTTCCCAATAAGTCAGATCACTTTGGTCCTCAGGGTCCTTTCAGGATGCCTATTGTAGGGGCAGTAGTCCATGGCTTCATCTCTTTTCAACTAATTATCTTCCTAACAGCACCAGCAGGTGTGACTTAGGTGCTATGTTTGGCCAGACTCTTCTTGGAAACTTCAGGTGGCGAAACCCAGTTCAAACTGCTTTGGCAGAAAAAGTCCATTCTGACTTAAACCGGCAAATGTGTCCGGCATGCCTGGGTTCAAAGATTCAGTCAACAGTGTACTCAGGAATCTGGCTTTGCTCCTCTTGGATCTGCTCTCTTCTTCTTGGCTTCCTTCTCAGGCGGGCTCTTCTAGTCTGGTGGCAAAGGTGGCCACCAGCAGCTCCGGCTCCACTCTGCCAGGTTAGGAGTCCTGGCTTCTTTCTCAGGAGCGCTAACAAAAGTCAGGGCAATGTGTCTTTCACAACCAAATCCTGAATCATATAAGAAGCCAGGGTCATGATCAGCCTTGCCCACGCCACTTGCGCTATGGGTGGTGAAGGGTAAGCGTACAAAGAACAATCAGGGAATGGATACGCAAGCAAAAAAAACGTATCGATGTATGCCTAGTACCAGGATGGATGATTTAAAGATGCACTGAAACTAAGAGTTCTCGCGCAACATCCAGTCAGTCCCTTGGGCCTATTCAATAACACAAAGTGCAGCAAAAAATAAATTTGAGATGTAGTAAGGGGAAAATAACAGTAGTCTGCTTTATTTTTAACCAGCATGGAAGAAAAAAAGGGATAGAGGGAAGGAAAAGAGGGAGGAAATGAGGGAGGGAGAGACAAAATAAGACTCAAAGCTTAAATAAAGGAGAGTCTATGCACCACGCCTAAAATTTTAAGAAGGCCCATACCTGCCCTAGGATTACTGTCAATTCCTGGGATGTCTGTGTTCTCAAGGTGAAGTCACTAGGTTGTCTATGCTACCTTCTACATACTGTACAATCCTTGTCACACCTTGACTTCTGCCCCTTGTATCTTTCTTTGCAGCAACAAAGGCAGACAGTTTAAGGCAGATCTCACTGGCCTGTTTGTACTGGCTGTGAAACTCCAACTGATCAGGGCCAAGGAAGTTGTCTTTTGGATTTCCCAAATCTGAGCAAAGACCCAGGATGTCCTTGGGAGTCTCAGTGCACACCCTTCTCCCCAGGAAAGCAGTAATAGGAGTGCCTCAGTTTCTTCTAGGACACAGCCCTCCAGCTTCCACCTGTAGCCCTTCTCTCCACAGGGTTCAAACTCAAATCCTTAGAGCTAGCAGAAGGACCAAAGCTGAAGCAAGAGCCACACCCTTCTCCCCTCCTAAGCCCTTCAGGAAAAATTTCTCCTTCCTTCATCAAGCAAAATCCTTGCAGCAAGTTTATTCAAACAGATCCACTTTCCATCCTCTTACCAGGTGAATAAACTTTTCCTAGACGCTACTGAACATCAACTTAAGCCCAAGCCAGGATCTCCAACAAGCACCGACAAATATCAAACGGTCTCCCCGGCTATGTATGAAAGGTTCCTTTGGAGTCATATTTCCACACAGGGTCTACCCAGATTTCTTCCCTTATCTCACTATAAGACAGTTAATGGCTCTGATTGTTTTCTCAAGTATCTCATCCATTAACTGTAGGAGGGATCATTGAGTTACCACCAGAAATGCCAGATGGCATTTTGCCCAAATAGGGCCTTTTTCTTACCATTGTTTTATCCTCCTTTTCCATCATCTCTAATGTTTAGTACATTTTTCTTCCATCTGGGTCCACAGCCCTAGGCCAGATAATCATCTGTATTTCTCTACCTCTATATCCCACTTTCCTTGCCCCACTTTTGAAGTAGTTACACTTAGAACAAAGTAGCAAAGTGGACGTCACCGCTTCCTTCATGGCCGCCTTGGAATGTTTTGGTCCAAAAGCTCACCAGGTAAAGAAAATTAAGGTTCAGATTCAAAGGACAGGAGACCTTTGAGCATCCTACTTAACCTGCATAGAATGGATCAAATGCACGAAGGTAGGCATGAGGCTGTAGCCCAACAGTGAGTCATATGAGATCAGTGGAAATGCTGGCAGCACAGCACCGAATAAGGGGCAACGGTAAAAGGAAATTCAGCAGAGTCCAGGCAATCGGACGCTGTGCACAACACAGAGGCACTACTTCTGCTCTGCTCCAAGCATGTGAAAGTAAACAACAAACGAACAAAAAACTCTTACCTCTTACCTCTTACCTAAAAGGCACATTGTCCTTGTGAAGAAAATGGCACATAAGGAGCAGAAATTAGAGACCTATTTACTTTCTTTTCCCTCCAATATCCTGAAGTAAGCTAGAAACAGCTTCTTGAGCTCTCATTCTCTACCTGACAGAGTTTTAATGAAATGTCATGCTATCAGGTTACTTACTTATTTAATGTCCCAGCTACAATGCCTTGTTGGAATTCACCTGGGAGTCTTGGCAAGCAAAATCATGCAGCAAATCTTTGGTGGCTGAGACATACCATATTTATTTGATTAGAAATGGAGATTCTATGAAAAGAAAAATTAAAGAAGAAGAACTTTAATCAGAACCAGATCAGACGTTTGATAGAGCTAATCACAGAACATCGTTTTTAACTCTGTAAAGATTAACTGGGCCTTCAGAATGACCTGTGATTCCCAGTCTTCCCAGAAGGCACCAGAAAAATCTGATGAGGGTAGAAATTCATTTTGGAACAATGGAGAGTTCAGATTCCACTCCCTGTGCAAGGCAAGGAAAGAAGCAACCAGAGATGGTCTCTTCACCTGTTTCCTGAGTGTATTTACTGCCTATTTCATTCTCTCATTGACCCTGCACCTTAATCCTCCCCAAACTCCCCTTGTTATACAACAATAACAACAACAAAAATCTTAAAAATAAAAGAACAAAACATACACATTGTAGGTGCCTTGCATACATATTTAATAAATGCTGTTGATTAGAAAAATGAAAAAAAGGAAGGGAGGAAGAGAGGGAGGAAAGGAGAAAAAGAGGAAGGAAAAGAGGAAAAAGAAGGAGCAAGGGAAAGATAAAGGGAAAAACAGAGGAAGGGAGGAAAGAAGAAAAAATAATAAACTCAATATTTGTCATGTTCCATGTAAAAAACATTACCACTTTCACCTTCTAAGGGAAAAAAACAGGACTATCAATATATTTTATCCTGACTTACTAATTTATTTATATATAAATGTGTAAAGAGAAATTTTAGGCCATTTTTCTTAACACTTAAAACATTTATTAAGAAAGGACAAGATTAAACAAGAAAAGAACTGTTCTAGAAAGTTTCAATACATAGTCTTAGAGCTCAGGAAAGTAGAAACATCTAAGTATTCCATGAGGGTATGGCTACTAAGTGATTTTGCAGAGCCTTTTTCCTAAAGATTAAGAGGAGAGTTCTTGTCCATAATTCCGTAGTCAGCTTTCTAGTCCAACCTAAGACAGGAACAATAAGGTGCTCACAAAAACTTGATCACCTCTATATCTGACACTCTCCTCTCTTTAAAAGATTACTTTGTTTTAAGGAGGAAAGCAATATACTTTTTCAAGTATTTATTAGAGGCAATACAACTATCTTTCAAAGTTGGAGGAAAATGTGATTTCCTCAGTTTCTGAAAAGCAAAGACATTGGGAAGAAATGTGAGTTTCAGACTTTGGAAACCCAAGTAGCAGGAGCAAATATTCTGATCAGTTCATTTTCTGAACTTGGCTTTTAAAGTTCAGATTTGAGTTTTGTCAGCCCTCTACTTTCCTCTCCATCACAGACAGACAATATCTATTCTAAAGGAAGCCCATCTAAAGTTTTATTGGTTAGGCTTAACATTGTGAAAAATACAGAAATAGACTCCAGGAAAAGCTGTGCATTATAAGATATATGTTTAAGTTCACTCACAACTCCGCAACAATTATTATGGCAGCAATGAATAACCTAAGAGGAGCTGACACCAGGGATTACAAAGGCCTTCAAAAATGAATGAGAAAAACAAAACAGCTCCAATTAGGCATAGAAGGAACTTAGACATTGCCACTTCATCCTAACAAGTAAAAAGCTCAACACACTGAAAAATTAACAGCTCTTCGTAGATCCATCAGAGATGTGATTCACAAGGCAAACCACTGTCCTGAAAATGGGAGAGACTAATGGAGAATCACAACCTACTGCAGCAGAAATCCTTGAGCAGAAACCACCATGGGAGTCGGTGCCAGGATAGGAAAACCTGAACCGTAATTGATGGATTGATTGCTGGAGCCTCAGTGTGGACCAGAGTTAAAAATCCAGTAGGGGTCAGCGAGAGGGGTTCCACGCTTTTGTGAGTTTTACTCCCAAAAGCTCTACCAGGGCCTCATAGCAAAGACCAGAGAAAAATTCCTTGTGCTTCCAGCAAGGAGAAGGAAAAAGGAACTATTCCGAAAAACACAGACTATTCCATTTTTCTTAACAAGGTCTGCTCTCAGGAAAAACAATTTTACCAGAAAAACTGAAGAACATTGTACAATTTTAACCTACTAGGGATTTATCAGAGCCTGACCTATCTCAGAGAAGGGAAATATCCGACTCCAGTAGGCTATAGCCTCTTGAGGGAAGGAAGATACCCAACTCCAGCCCCTCTAGTCATCCTGTCCCAATTAGGGGGGTAGGAGGGACTGAAAACACAGGTGAAGTTCACAGTTCACAGGCAATAGCTCACCAAAGGACTGAGACTGAATTGTGTTGTTTCCAGCTCTGGTTTTTCTTTTTCAACATTACTTTGGATATTTGGGGTCTTTCCTGATTCCATACCAATTTCAGAATTGTTCATTCCTGCTCTGTGAAAAATGCTGGTGTTATTATGATAGGGATTGCTTTGAATCTGTACATTGCTTTGGGCAGTATAGACATTTTAATAATATGTGTTCTGCTAATCCATGAGTGTGTAATTGTTATTCCATTTCTTTGTGTCTTCCTCAGTTTCTTTCATAATTGTTCTATAGTTTTCAGAGTACTGATCACATACCTCTTTGGTTAGAGAGGTGTTTTATTGTTTTTTAGTGCAATTGTAAATGGGACTGACTGATTCCTTGATTTCTCTTTCTGCTGCTTCATTATTGGTGTATAGAAACGCAACAGATTTCTGCATATTGACTTTATATCCTGCAACTCTGCTGAATTCCTATATCAGTTCTAGCAATTTTTTGGTGGAGTCTTTTGGGTTTTCTACCTAACGTATTGTATCATCTGCAAATAGCGAAAAGTTTGACTTCTTCCTTGCCTATTTGGATACCTTTTATTTCTTTTTGTTGTCTGATTGTTGAGGCTAGCACTTCCAATACTATACTTAACAACAGTGGTGAAAGTGGACATCCCTGTTGTATTTCTGACCTTAGGGGAAAAGCTCTCAGATTTTCCCCATTAAGGATGATATTTGCTGTGGGTCTTATATATTTGGCCTTTATGATGTTGAGGTATGTTCCTTCTATCTCTACTTTCTTGAGGGTTTTTAGCAAGAAAGGATGTTGTATTTTGTCAAATGCTTTTTTCTGCATCTATTGAGAGGATCATATTGTCCTCATCCTTTCTTTTATGGGTATATCATGTTGATTGATTTGCAGATGTTGAACCACCCTTGCAGCCCAGGAATAAACCTACTTGGTTGTGTTGAATAATCCTTTTAATGTACTGTTAGATTTGATTAGTTAATATCTTGGTGAGAATTTTTGCATCTATGTTCATCATGGATATTCACCTGTAATTCTCCTATTCTACTAGGGTCTTTGTCTGGTTCTGGGATCAAGATAATGCTGGCCTCATTGAGTGAATTTGGAAGTTTTCCTTCCATTTCTATTTTCTGGGACAGTTTCAGAAGAATAGGTATTAATTCTTCTTTAAATATTTAGTAGAATTCCCCTGGGAAGCCATCTGGGCCCTGGACCTTACTGATTCAATTTATTTGCTAGTTATGGGTCTATTTAGCTTTTGTATTTCTTCTGTTTCAGTTATGTCCATTTGTATGTTCCTAGGAATTTATCCATTTCTTCTAGATTGCCTAATTTGTTTGCACATAATTGCTCATAATATTCTCTTATAATTGTATTTCTGCAGTATTGATTGTGATCTCTCCTCTTTCATTCATGACTTTATTCGGGTCCTTTCTCTCTTCTTCTTGAAAACTTTAGCTAAGGATTTATCAATTTGGTTAAGTCTGCTCCTAGTTTCCTTGATCTGTTCTTGATTTCTATATCATTGATATCTGCTCTACTAATTTTTATTATTTTCTTCTCCTGCTGGATTTAGGCTTTATTTGAAGCTCTTTTTCCAGTTCTGTTAGGTATAAGGTTAGGTTGTATATTTGAGACTTTTCTTGTTTCCTGAGGAAGGCCTGTATTGCTACATACCTCCCTCTTAGGACTGCCTTTGCTGCATCCCAAAGGTTTTGGACTTCCATTTGCTTCCATGTTTTTTTTTTTTAATTCTTCTTTAATTTCTTTGTTGACCCCTTCATTCTTTAGTAGGCTATTCTTTAACCTCCATGTGTTTGTGGTCCTTCCAAATTTTTTCTCGTGGTTGACTTTAAGTTTCATAATGTTCTGGTCTGAAAATATGCATGGTATGATCTCAATCTTTCTGGGCCAGTTGAGGCCTGGTATGTGATCTATTTTGGAGAATGTTCCATGTGCACTCAAAAAGAATGTGTATTCTGTCACTTTCAGATGAAATAATCCAAATATATCTGTTAAGTCCATCTGTTCCAGTGTGTCATTTAAAGCCATTGTTTTCTTGTTGATCTTCTGCTTAGATGATCTGCCCATTGTTCTGAATGGGTGTTAAAGTTCCCTACAATTACTGTATTATTATCAATGAGTGTCTTTAAGTGTTTTATTAATCGATTTATATATTTGGCTACTCCCAAGTTAGGGGTAGAAATATTTACAATTGTTTGATCTTCTTGTTGGGAGACCCCTTATTATGATATAGTGTCCTTCATCTCTTATTGCAGCCTTTGGTTTAAAATCTAGGTGTCTGATATAAGTATGGCTGTTGCACTTGCTTTTGATAAATGGTTCATCAACATGATAAATGGTTCTCCACCTCATCACTTTCAATCTAGAAGTGACCGTGGGTCCTAAAGGAGTCCCTTATAAGCAGCATATTGATGGGTCTTGTTGTTGTTTTAATCCATTCCGATACCCTATGCCTTTTCATTGGAGCATTTAATCCATTTACATTCAGAATAATTATTGAAAGATATGAATTTAGTGCCATTGTGTTATCTGTAAAGTCGCTGTTCCTGTAGATTGTCTCTGTTCTTTCCTAGTCTTCGTTACTTTTAATCTCTCTTTCCCACTCAAAGTGCCCCTTTCATATTTCTTACAAAACTGGTTTTGTGTCCACAACTCCTTTAGTTTTTGTTTACCTTGGAAACTCTTTATCTCTCCTTCTATTCTGAATGACAGCTTTCCTGAATAAAGTATTCTTGGCTGCATAATTTTTCCCACTTAGCGTATTGAATATATCATGCCACTCCTTTCTGGTCTGCAAGCTCTTTGTGAACAGGTCTGCAAGCTCTTTGTGGACAGGTCTGCTACTAGCCTTATGTGTCTACTCCTGTAGGTTAAGGACCTTTTTTCCCTAGCTGCTTTCAGAATTCTCCCTTCATCTTAGATTTTGCAAGTTTCACCATGATATGTCATGGTGCTGACCTGTTTTTGTTGATTCTGAGGGGAGTTCACTTGAATGCCTATTTTCTTCCCCAGAGAAGAGAAGTTCTCAGCTATAATTTGTAGCCCTTTTCCCACTGTTTTCTGTCCCCTTTCCCACTCTTCTTCTTCTGGAACTCCCATGATATGGACATTATTTCACTTTATGGAATCACTGAGTTTCCTAAGTCTACCTTCATGATCTAATAGTTTTCTTTCCCTCTTCTTTTCAGCTTCATTATTTTCCATAATTTTATCTTCTCTATCACCTACTCTCTCCTCTGCTTCTTCAATCCTCATTGTGATTATATCCACTCAGTTTTGCATCTAGTTAAAGCATTTTCTACTTCAGTCTGATTAGTTTTTAGGTCTTTTATCTCTGCAACAAGGGTTTCCCTGGTGTCCTCTATGTTTTTGTTTTGTTTTGTTTTGTTTTTTCAAGTCTAGCTAGTAGTCTTATGACTATTGATCTAAATTATTGCTCAGATATATTGCTATATCTGTTTTCAGCAAGTCCCTGGCTGTAATATCTTCCTGCCCTTTCTTTTGGGAAGAATTCCTCCCTTTTGTCATTTTGGCCAAGTTTATATCTTTTGCAAGTAATGAAAGCTTGTTATATTTCCTGCATCTCAAAGTAATGCTATATTAAAAAGTGGTCATACAACGTCCAGGGCCTCGCTCTTCAAGAAATGTTTCTGGTATATGCTGCATGCACTCTGCTGTTGCATTTTGGCTGCTCTTTCTCTGCTCTTTTCTCACTGAAAAGAAAGAAAGAAGGAAAGACAGAAAGAAAAAAAGAGGGGGGAAAAGGCCTGCTCAAAAAAGAAAAAAAAGAAAAAGAATGAAAAAAACCAAAGAGACAATCAAAAAAATCTTTAAACCTGATTTCAAAGAAAAAGAAAGGAGGAAAAAAGAAAAAAGAAGCCTAACCCCCCCCAAAAAAAAGAGAGAGAAAAGGGAATGAAAACAAACAAACAAAATACTGTAAGCCTAATTCCAAAGGGAAAGGAGGAGAAGGAAGGAAGAAAGGGAGGGAGAGAAGGGAGGGAGGGAGGGAGGAAGGAAGAGACAGCCTGGTCCCATTTCCACCAGAACTGCAGGGGATGCTTTGAAGCACTGTAAGATCAGTAGACTTGGTGCATGTGGTGTGCTGCCTGTGTTGCTCTTCTGGGATAGAGGCCCACTATGCTGGCTCAGTCAGTCCTGCACCAGTGAAAAAAGCATTTGCGGAGCACACACAGGTGGGTCCCACCTCCAGCAGGGGTCGCTGTATAGCTCTCTGAAGTCCAACCATGTTGGTAGCGAAGGTAAAATGGCACCACCCCACTCTTTAGTCCCTGGAAAAGGGCTCCCACACCCCTGCTGTTCCAAAAGCCCTCACATTAAAGTGAGAGCCATTAGCACACCCTGCACCCAGCTCTCCTGCATTTTATCTTTGGCACAGCTGGGTTTCAAAACTCCAAACCTCCAGTTTTATCCTTGGCGCATAGCTGGGATTCAAAACTCCAAATCTTAAAAGAGCCGGCACTGCTCGTATGTGCTCCCTCCTTCAAATTAAAGCCTTCCTACACTCTGACTAGTGCCATTTGTCCCAGAAAAACAGTCCCCACCTGCATGGTGCACGGAATCTATGGTGTGTCACCATGAAAAGCAGCAAACAGGTTATGCACTCTCTGCGTGCACCTTTGTGCCCTGCAGATGAAAGGCTCTTTACTGGCACCTGCAGGGTCTTTTATCCTTGGAAGAGGCAACATGCTCTTTTCCAAATGCACTCCAGGAAGGGGAACGACCTGTCCCAGTGCGACCCAGGTTACCTAAGAGATCTCTATACCATTTTGTGCTCACTCCCAGGCCAGGGCTGTCCTCTCCAGGGGTGCGTGCTAATGCTCCACTGCCGTCGCATACTTTCAAACCTCGGAGCTTGAGCGTCACTCATTGTTTGCAAAAAACCCTGTGCTACTCAGTTCCCCTTGCTCCCCAGCCTGTGGTATGAGATGTTGTCTTCCTGTGTGAACTCCATGCTACACTCCGTAAACCCCTCTTTCCTCTCCCCGTGAAAATGGTTCCCTCCCCTCCACTGTTCGGCAGCTTTTCTCTCCCACAATTCACTTCCACGCACCTCACACCCGCCACGCTGTCTCCCTCCAACCTTGGAGAACCTTCTTCCAATCCTCAGATTGATTTCCTGGGTATTCCATGTGTTCTGACCTCAACACAGCCCGGTTCCAGGGAGGAGGAAAGCCCAGGGTCCTCCTATTATTTCTTCGCCATCTTAACTCCTCCTCCTCCTCAAGCAACCCACTTTACATATAAAGGTGCATACAGATTAAAAGTAAAGGGATAGGGGCACCTGGGTGGCTCAGTGGGTTAAAGCCTCTGCCTTCAGCTCGGGTCATGGTCTCAGGGCCCTGGGATCGAGCCCCGCATCGGGCTCTCTGCTCAGCGGGGAGCCTGCTTCCCCCCCCACCCTCTCTGTCTGCCTCTCTGCCTACTTGTCATCTCTTTAAAAAAAAAAAAAAAAAGTAAAGGGATAGAAAAATATACACCATCCTAATGCTAATCAAAAGAAATTTGAAAGAAAGCAGGAGTAGCTATATTAATGTCAGACGGAGCTGACTTCATAAATCATCAGGAAAACATATAATTACTACATAATAATAAAGGAGCCTAAGAACAGAGCTACCAAACACGTGAAGCAAAA
>CM053605.1:66551894-66568574 GCA_028646535.1 Procyon lotor
AGATTAAAAGTAAAGGGATAGGGGCACCTGGGTGGCTCAGTGGGTTAAAGCCTCTGCCTTCAGCTCGGGTCATGGTCTCAGGGCCCTGGGATCGAGCCCCGCATCGGGCTCTCTGCTCAGCGGGGAGCCTGCTTCCCCCCCCACCCTCTCTGTCTGCCTCTCTGCCTACTTGTCATCTCTTTAAAAAAAAAAAAAAAAAAAAAGTAAAGGGATAGAAAAATATACACCATCCTAATGCTAATCAAAAGAAATTTGAAAGAAAGCAGGAGTAGCTATATTAATGTCAGACGGAGCTGACTTCATAAATCATCAGGAAAACATATAATTACTACATAATAATAAAGGAACCACTTCTCCAGGACCTAAACGATCTTTAATTTGTATGTGCCTAAGAACAGAGCTACCAAACACGTGAAGCAAAAACTGATAGAACTGCAAGGAGAAATAGATGGATCCTATTATAGTTAGACACTTTAACACCCATCTGTCAGAAATGGACAGACCCAGCAGGCAGAACAATCAGTAAAGACATACTTGAATTCAACAGCGTCATCAATCATTGGATATAATGGACATCTGTAGACTACTTCATCCAACAATACAGGTTCTTTTCAAGCTCACATAGAACATTCATCAGCATGTATCACATTCTGTGCCATAAAACACACCCATCATAATTTAAAAGAACAAAATTTATACACATTCTGCTCTCAAACCACGATAGAATTAAACTAGAAATTGATAACAGAAAGATAACCAGGTAATTACAGAAAATGTGAAGATAAACGCCATACTTCTAAATGACACCTTAATTAAAGAAGAAATCTCCAGAAAAATTTAAAGATATATTTAACTAAATGAAAATGAAAACACAACTTATCAAAATTTGTGGAATGCAACAAAAGCAGTGGGTCATAAACCTACATATCGAACACAAACGTACATGGCAATGATATTTTAGAATCAACATCAAAGACATGATCCAAGAAAGAAATAATTGATAAGCTGGACTTTATTAAAATGAAAAACTGTGGCTCTGTGAAAGACAGTCAGGAGAATAAGAAGATAAGCCACAAACTCAGTGAAAATTTTGCAAAAGATACATCTGATAAAGAGCTATTATCCAAAATATACCCAGAACTCTTAAAACTCAGCAGTAAGAAAACAAGTAACTCAATTTAAAAATGGGTAAGGGACCTGAACAGAACTCTCATCAAAGAAGATATGCAGATGGCAAAGAAGGAAATGAAAAGATGTTCAACATCATATATCATCAAGGAAAAGCAAATTAAAACAACAATAAGATACCACAATAAGATGCCTATATTATTAGAATGGCCCAAATCCAAAATACTGACAACATCAAATGTCAGTTAGGATGTAAAACAACATTGTTGATGAGAGTGCAAAATGATATATCCACTTTGGAAGACAGTTTGACAGTTTCTTACTAAACTAAACATACTCTTACCATATGATCCAGCAACTGCACTCCTTGGTATTTACCAAAAGAAGTTGAAAACTTATGTCCACACAAAAACTTGCACATAGATGTTTACAGCAGTTTTATTTATAAACTCCAAAACTTGGAAGCAACTAAGATGTCCTTCATTAGGTGAGTAGATAAATAAACTGCGGTGCATTCAGCAATGGAATATTATTCAGTACTAAAAAGAGATAAGCTATCAAACCATGAAGACACAGGGAGGAAACTTAAATACATACCACTAAGTGAAATAAGCCAATCTGAAAAGGCTACATACTATATGATTCCAACTGTATGACACTCTGGAAAGGGCACACCTTAAAGAAGGTAGTGAGATTGGTGATTACTGAGGGTTAAGGAGGAGCTATGGATGAATGCACAGTCCACAGAGAATTTTTAGGGCAGTAAAACTATTCTGTACAATACTACAGTAAAACTATTCTGTACAATACTACAGTGAAGGATGCATCTCATTATATATTTGCCAAAACCCATAGAATATACAGCACCAAGAGTAAACCCTAACGTAAACTATGTACTTTGGGTGATAATGATGTATCCATACAGGTTTGCCAACTGGAATAAGTGTATCATGTTGTGTGGGGTGGTGGTGCCTGTGTAGGACTGGGGAGTATATGGAAACTCTGCAGTTCCTGTTCAGTTTTGCCAGGAACCTAAAACTGCTGCTAAAAATAAAGTTTATTAATTTAAAAAATGAACAATAATACAAAGACAATTAAGATGTATTGGGCAAGTATACATCTTCCACACAGACTAAAATACAAATTTGTTAATTCTACAACAACAAATTTGAGCATCTACCATGCAGGAGCCACCGGCCAAGGTAGTAGGAGAATAAAATAAATGAAACCTATACCCTACCTAGTGGGGTGAGGATATAATTACATAATTACAATATATTGTGAGAAGTGTTATAATAAAGACATGTATGAATATTTAGAGCACAAAGGAAGGAGATATAGTAGTTTCAACATTTATCTACAGAACTATGGAAACCACCATCTGTGAAGATGAGGTATTACCACAACAAATGAATGTGTTAATTTTTACAAAATGTGTAAGTTAATAGTAATATGAAAAGAAAAAAAAACCTAAAGATAAATGAGTGCTTTATAATTCTTTTTTTTTTTTTTAAGATTTTATTTATTTATTTGACGGAGGGACAGCTAGAGAGGGAACACAAGCAGTGGAAGTGGAAGAGGGAGAAGCAGGCTTTACCCCCAGCTGCAAGACTGACGTGGGGCTCGATAGTTGTCTCGACACAGGGCTTGATCCCAGGGCACTGCAGGGCTCGATCCCAGGGTGCTGGGATCATGACCTGAGCCAAGGCAGATGCTTAATGACTTAGCCACATAGCACCCAGTGCTTTAGAATTCTTCAGCCAATTTCTGTTCCACTGTTAAGGATTAGAAAGTTATCTGAAAAACAAGTGGTTTTAATACCCAGACATCTGCATTTAGAATTTCCTGATATTTTTCTTTCCTTTACTCTAGCTCAGTAGTTCTCAACCTTTAGGAAATATAAGAATTAGTATAGTAGGGTTATAAACACAAAATTATGTGTATCATATTTTGTAGCTTGCTTAAAAAAATTCTTGAATTTTTTTGACCACACAAATTTGCTGGCTTCACATGATGTTCTCTTACCTCTCTACTAGCTTTGTTTTAGGTGTTTTCCCAGAGGATATGATAGTGGAATGGAATCTAACATGTTAAAATAAATTGTTAAAACAATTTAAATTTAAATTTTTTAATTTAAATTTTTAAATTTAAATTTAAAATAAGCTCATTCCAGCTACGATCAAAAAGACAAGAAATAACAAGTGGTGTTGAGGATATGGAGAAAAGGGAATCCTCATGCATTGTTGATAGGAATGTAAATTGGTGCAGCCATGGTGAAAAACAAGTATGGAGTTTGCTCAAAGAATTAAAAATAGAAACACCATATGATCCAGTAATACCACTACTGAGTACATACCCAAAGAAAACAAAAACACTAATCAAAAGATATATGCACTCTGTGTTTATAGTAGCATTATTTACAATAGCCAAGATATGGAAGAAACCCAAGTGGTTCCAGCAATAGATGAATGAATAAAGTAGAGGGGGTATGTACATATGATGGAATATTACTCGGCCATAAAAAAGAATAAGTTCTTGCCCATTTGTGGCATGGGTGATCTAGAGGGTATTATGCTAAGTGAAATAAGTCAGACAGAAGAAGACAAATGCCAAATTATCTCACTTATATGTGGAATCTAAAAAACAAATGAATAGGGGCACCTGGGTGGCTCAGTGGGTCAAAGCCTCTGCCTTTGGCTCAGGTCATGATCTCAGGGTTCTGAGATCGAGCCCCGCATCAGGCTCTCTGCTCAGTGGGGAGCCTGCTTTCCTCTCTCTGCCTGCCTCTCTGCCTGCTTGTGATCTCTCTCCCTCTCTGTCAAATAAATAAATAAAATCTGCAAAAAAAAAAAAAAAATGAATAAACAAACCAAAAAAACAGACTCCTATATACAGAAAATGGTGGATCCCAGAGGAGAGGTGGCCAGCTGGGCGGGGGAGTGAGGGGGGCGGGGATAGGGAGAATTGAAATAGATAAAGGGAATGAAGAGACACACACTTACAGTTTTAATATAAATAAGTCATGGGGATGAAAAAGTACAGCATAAGGAATATAGTCAATAATATTGTACAAGGTTGTGACTACACTAATCTTGGTGAGCACTGACTAATGTATAGAATTATTAGATCAATATTTTCTATGCCTGAAACTAATATAGCATTGTATATTAATTGCAATTCAATAACATAAAATAAACTCATTCATAGATCATTTAAAAGAAGTGATTTCATGCTTAGATTGGGATTCAATATGCCATCCCATATAATCTGACTGGAAAATGTATAAAATGTGATGTAATTCCCAGGAATTCTCATTGCTGAGTGCACCACTGGTTAAAACACATAAAACTGAAACTACTAAATAGTAATTTAAAGGATTTTTGCATGGACACAAATATTAACTTACTGTTGACAAAAATGGAAAAGTAGAAAATTACACACAAGTAATCATTTTCCAAACACTATAATGTGAAACACAAAACTGTTGAATTCCAACTATGTGCAGCATCCCTTTCCCAAAAATCTCTATACAGTACACCCAGACTTAGTCACAAACACACCTTTTTTTTTTTAAGGGCAGTTGGCTGGCACTACTTGCTCTGCATATTATGAAATCCCCCAAAGACATGATTGGTTCCATGAATATTTAGATGACAACAAGTTGAAGGTAGGATGTCAGTATAAAGCCATATTTCTGCTTGTTCTTAAGGACAAGGAAGGAAAGAAGGAACACAAAGATGGTTTATTTACTCCCAAGTCATACAAAACAGATTAGAATTTTCCAAAGTATGTTTTTAGAATACCAGGCTCTAGAGATATTTCATAAAGAATTCCATGAACAAACAAATGACTTTGGTAAATAACACACAGCATAATCCCTTCTTAGAAACTCACAAAGCACATTAAACTATTAGAAAACTCTTATAAGTCTAATAGTAAAGCAATGTGTTTCACTCTGTTTAACCAGTATTCCCAGACTTAATTTATTATGGAACTGAAGGGTGGCAGAATATGCCATCCCAAAATATGTCATTTGCTCATAAGGATTATTTTGAGCTAAAGGCACTTAAAGAACAATAGAAAATACTGCACCAGAAAAATAAACTATAGGAGCTATTTTTCAAAGTGTGTCTCCCATTTTTAGCAGAAATTCTTACTTTATAAAATGGGTAAACGATGGGGTTGTTATTCCATTTTCATGAACATTCACCATAGAATTACCTTATTAAAACTTCCCTTATACATTTAAAGTGAACTAACTTTTAATTTGCTTTTATTAGTTAACTCTCATGCAATTCTTTCAGAAAAATAATAATTGATGTGGGCTTCTTAAAACTATTGAATGTCAAAATGGTTCTACCCACCCAAGTATAATATGATCATAAAAATTGAAGACCCCAGAATTCAGCAAGACAGTAACTAATGAAGTCTTCTGTTAAGCATATTTATTAAAGTAGCTTGCACAGGGGTATCTGGGTGGCTCAGTTGATCAAACAGCTGCTTTCAGCTCAGGTCATGGGTACTGGGATCAAGCCCCACATCGGGCTCCCAGCTCAGTGGGGAATCTGAATCTGCTTCTCCATCTCCCTCTGCCTCTCCTACATTCTCATGCTCTCTCTCAATCTCTCTCAAATTAATTAATTAATTAATTTTAAAAAATAAAGTAACTTGCCCAAAGTAGGCACTTATTAAATTCTACCTGAATTGAACTGAGCTGAATTGAATTGAAACACAGTATACTTAAGGGGGGAAAGCTAAAAAAATGAGCTATAGTCTTCTCCAACATGTTTCTATAAACCAATTATTTCATAGGTAGAGGAATTTTGCCAGTATAGAATGCAGAACTTGTGTTGGCTGATATGCATTGTTTTTTCAGATGAAAATAGTGGAGGAAGAGTATTAACCTTTAGCAGGAAAGGAAAACAGTCTCAGCTTGGTAGCTATGCAGACAGGAGCCTTTTCACTTATATTATGTCAAATGCATGCCTTCTCCTTTCTCCAAAGAGGTGCACACCAGCCTTGAAATGCTCTTCTTCCTTTGTTCTGAGCTCCAGTCCCAGTTGCACTGTCGCCATGCTAGCAAACCAGCATTTTCATTCTTTTTCACTTGTGAATTTGTAATATCTCCTGAGGCAACCCCCAGCTATTTAGTCTTCAGACATGGTTCCTGTTTTTGCTTAAGTTCTGGTTCCAAAGTTGCGTAGCTTTTAAGCTGTCTGCCCCAATTCCATTTTCCCATAAGCCTTGATATTTTTAGAACCCAATTTTTCAGAATAGGAGGTTTTTGAGGAACATAAATTTCATGTTCTATTAAAAACTACTGCAGTTATAAGTTACTGTCTTAAAAGAATGAATGAGTAGTATGTTTTGATGAGACAGCCGTTGTTGTTTGTTTGTTTCTCAAACCCCAAGGGTATTGGGGGAGGAGAAGAGTGAGGATGGGTTGAATGACTTCAATATCCTCCATTCCCTTCCATTTGCTCTCATCTGGTCTCTTATCTCTTTCTAGAAAACATCATGCCAAAGTCAGGGCTTCTGTAGATATTCTTTCTATCCATTCAAGTCTCAGCCCAAATGTCAACTTCTCTGAGAAATCTTTCCTGACTACCTTACCTAAAGCTGTACACCCTTACACTTCTGTTCCATACACCATTTCTCTTTTTCATTGCCTTTGTAATACTTAACATTTCCTGACTTTTGTGGCTTGTCAGTCTCATGAAAGCTTGGACCACATCTGCCTTTTTGACAGATAAAGCCAGAGACAAGGGCACTCAGCTGAAGGGATATGCAAGATGAAAAGGCACCCCCATCTATGCTCTTCAGTCCACCCACCTACACTTCTAGTCCCATCTCATACCGCTCTCCCTAACAGCTTCTCATCCCAGCCCTCACCATATTGAAAAGTTAGGAGGAGCCACAAGACTCCTAGCTTGATCTCAGGTCATACCCTATCCTTACCAGTTCATTGATAAATCCCGTGTCTGAAGACATTGGCTTCTAGGAGGCACTACAAAATTACTTCTTGATGGTATGGCATAATAAAAGAAAAAAATACTAATCAACGAATTAAGAGATTTTTCTCTGGATGCTTAAAATAATCTTTAAATCATTGAATCTTGTCAATTTGTTTTGTTCTCCCCTATGCTTTTGGCTCACTATCTGATGACCTGTCAATGCATATAGATGAACATCTACCAGACTTAAAAGTTATTTTTATCTCCTTTGTTTTTTTATAGACCATTTTCCACCTGTTTTCCCTGTTGACTTTGATATTTTTTAAAAATCTATATCGTCTAAAGACAATGTAGTATAAAACCAAGTAGACATGAGTTAATGGATGCTTTAATTACTCAATCTGAGTGCATTATGTTCTAGTGGAAAACCTGGCTTCAGAGTGGATTATACATAACAGATTAGAGGATCTTAATGTCCATATTTAAAGCAGTTTCAAGTCCATAAGGTCTTACGCTTTTTATCACCATAAGGTAAGTGAAAGTAAATAGTGTCTAGGATTTTATTCTTTTAAGCATACCATAAAATGCATTATTTTTCCCTTTCTCCTAATCCAAGCTCTAATTTCAAAGAATGATTCCCCAGTGAAGAGAATTATCTCTGTTCTCAATCTGTAAAATCAAAACTATGCTGTAGTTGGAATTCATATTTAGATAGTTTTTCCATAATAACAAAATTACTAATTAAGACATAAAAAATTTAAACCAAACAAATAGGTATTTTGGTATGCATGGAACCATATGCTATGAATATATATTTTAATTTTTTGATTAATTAGTATTTAGGTTGGTGTCATATAGCTACAATTATAGTGATAGATGTGGGCACTGCGATAGTCGGTACTTTTGTTCATTCATCTGACATCACTGAATCATTTGAGTCATGATTACAATGTTCAGATTTACTTCCAATGAATATTCCTATCAAATTCATATACAAAAGTTCAGGTATATGGCACCTTGTTCTAACATAACAGGAGCCTGAAGCCTCATCAGCTCTCACAGCTGTGTCACTGTCACATTCTAATGGGGCTACAAAGCCATTACCCTGTACCCTGCCTCGCAACTAGGAAGGGCCTTTGTTTCTCTGAATAGTAATTTCAAATGTAAACAATGTCTTTAAAACAAAATATCGGAAAACTATGAGCCTAATGCTGCTGCAAATAAAAAAAAGACTAGGAAATTGAATGTTCCCACTACAATAACAAATGAATTCACAGTAGATGAAGCAGTTTCTATTAACTGGTGCCATGGGAGCTAGGTGGCTTAGCTGTCAAGAAATTTCCCAGGGGGTTGCTACGCACAAATCAGGCCAACACTAATGAATCTCATCCTATTTACCTCACTTCTAAAACCATTATATAAATTGGTTCAGTGACATAGAGGATAAACACAGTTAGCAGGCTATGTGATTAAAAAAGGACCAGGAGTGAGCTCAGCATTAACTCAGAGAGGAAATCCCACACAGAGAAGTTTTCACTAGCTCCACTACCTAAATACAAGCTAAGAAACAGTAGTAATTGTTGTTACTATTATATGATGATGATAAGTAACATTTATTAAGCTGCTAAGATGTATCAGGCTTTGTTCTACCAAGTGCTAAGTGCTATGCATGTCAACTCTCTACTGCTATAAACCACACTTTAGAGCTAAAGAAGGTAGGGAAGTTAAGTAACTAGTCAGGGATTCCATAACCAGTAAAGAACAAACCTTGGACTCCTTGCTCCAACTCCATGTTCTTTTTTTTTTTTTAAGATTTTATTTATTTATTTGACACAGAGAGAGAGATCACAGGCAGAGAGGCAGGCAGAGAGAGGGGGGTAAGCGGGCTCCCCGCTGAGCAGAGAGCCCGATGCGGGGCTCGATCCCAGGACCCTGAGACCATGACCTGAGCCGAAGGCAGAGGCTTTAACCCACTGAGCCACCCAGGCACCCCTCCAACTCCAGATTCTGTCTTGCTCATTGTCATACAACTGCATGGAACAGATGAACAATAAAATACAGTAGGAATGGGACGCCTGGGTGGTTCAGTCAGTTAAGTATCTGCCTTCGCTCAGGTCATGATCCTGGAGTCCAGGGATTGAGCCCCACTTTGGGTTCCCTACTCAGCCGGGAGTTTGCTTCTTCCTCCCCTTCTGCTTCCTCCCCCCTCTTGTGTTCTCACAAACTCTCACATGCGCTCTCCTTCTTTCTCTCTCAAATAAATAAATCTTCAAAAACTTAAAATAAAAAAACATAATAGGAGTGAAAAGTGTTAAAGTGTTAGTTTCCTTCTAGTGATGTCAGCGCATATGGTTTCCTCTCTTCAGTGGGTTAAATATGAACAAGTATAATAAAGAGATCTCAGAACTGATAAAACTCTTCTAGTGTATGTTATTCCTGCTTTCAGAAACTGAGATTAGGATGATCTCCAAAGTCCTTTCCGGTTCTCCAGTTCTTCCTGACTTCCGTTCTGAGTGTGTTTTGGTATAATCAAGTCCAGCTTCTTCAAGCACATCAGAAACAGAGAGCCACTGTCCTGCTCCATGAAGCCTTCATCATCTATTGAAATAAGGGACTGCTGTTGTGAAAATTGCTTCCCCGTGAATATTTTCTAAAATCCCAGACATTTTGATTTCCTTGTGCTTTTTAAACTGCAGCCTTATCTCCTTGTGAATTTCCAAAATCCATAGGTCAAATTGTAAGGAAAGTGAAATCTGGCCATTGATACAGAGCCTGAGAAAGATCTGTAGGAAGGCCTAGAAAAGGCCTAAAAAAGGCCACACGGCCCGAGAAAGCAAACCAAGAGACAGAGAGGTGGTCAAGGTCATGGGCCTGTGACTACTGATTCATGAATATAACAAATTCAAAAAGAGTTGATTACAGGATGCTCTCAAAGCTTCTTTGGCTCTGTAAATCAAATTTATCCTTAATAACTACTTTAAATCCAATAAATATTCAATTGTTACAGTTGTTACCTCCTAACTGAAAATCAATTACTCAGTTTAGTGAGGTTTTGTCACTTGGTCTGATCTACCTGAAAACATGCAGGGCCAGGAAAGTCATGGTCAAGGAGGCAAGCCCTAACAATTGCCTCTTTTTGTCTTCTTTGCAGATAAAAAAAAAAGCTAAAAAGAAGTCACTGATGCTGGGAAAAGACCATTTTTTAGATTGAAGTATAACACATTATAAAGTATATATATTTGCTATAGATAGCTCAGTGAATCTTTACATACATGTAACCCCCTTTTAATCACTACCCACACAATCACACTGGAGTCTGGGGTATCTCCAGCCCCACAGAAGGTTCACTTGTATCCCCTCTAGGGCATTACCCCTCACTAAGGATAACCACTGTTCTGACCTTCCCTGATTTCATGGGGATCCATCCTATCTGTCTGAATTTTTTAAGAAATAGAACCATACAGATACAGTGTGTATTCTTGTGTATCTGGATTATTTTGCTCAGCATTATTTTTAAAATTCATCCGTATTATTGCTTGGATCAATAGTTCATTATTGATTGTTACACAAGTATTCGATTCTATAGAAGGATATGTAAGTTGTTTCTAGTTAGGGGCAACTCCGACTAAAGGCCGTATGAACACTCTCATACAAGTAATTTCTGTTGGCTAATGCCCAGGACTGAAATTGCTGGACCAGAGTGTAGGTGTACATCTGCCTTTCGTAGATACTGCCAAACAGTTTCCCAAGGTAATTGTACCAATCTGACCCGCACCAACAGTGTAGGAGAGTTCCAATTGCTTCATACTTGACTGGTGTATTGATTTTAAAACTAGCTGAGAGTAAGGACCTTTTTCAAACTTGTCTATGACCTCCAAATTTCTAGTCATCCCCCAAATCCAATTACTATTTTTCCCAGAATTAAAACAACCAGAAATGTTTGTTCAGATGGTTAACCTGAACCTCAATGAAATGCAAAGAATTCTTTTATTTTTTTTTTTACTTTTTAAAGATTTTTGTTCATTTATTAGAGAGAGAGAGAAAGAGTGTGAGCACAAGTTGTGGGGGAGGGGCAGAGAGAGAGGAAGAAGCAGACTCTCCACTGAGCAGGGAGCCCAATGCAGTGCTGGTTGGCTCCCAGGACCCTGGGATCATGACCTGAGTGGAAAGCAGACACTTAACTGACTGAGCCACCCCACAAAGAATTCTTTAGATCAAATATTAAGATTTTCTGATAACAACAAATGTTTAATGGAAAAAATGTTGAGGTTTCTGTTGTTGGTGTAGGCAAGAGTTTTATCCCTGATTCTTTACAAAAATCTGTATTTGAGCAGGTTGGCTAACAATGGCTTTCACAAGCATTAAGCAATTAGGTGATTCAGTTTTTATCCTTTGCAAACAAATTTGCCTTTAGCCAACACAGTGGGGAATGAAAGCTCCTCCTCCACAAAGTGCAATCCCTGCTTTATCCCATCCGTCTTCATTAGCTGTCACCAGGGTTAATGTAAGAAAGTTCCATTTTCAGCAATTTATTCTTGAGCCAATTTGATTATGAAGTTTATGCACAAAAGACCCATTTGTCAAAAATATAGAATGTTCATGGTTGGGAGATAGAAGATTTTGGGAAAGTGAAAGATAAATAAAACATTCACTGAAATTAACACAGGAATGTGCATGCCTTCACACACTAATTTGAATAAATAAACAGTGTTTCTTTAAAATTCTTACAAAATAATTTGCTTTCTCCCAGCACATGTCATATACAAAACAATTATGTTTATCAATCCTACTCAGCTTCAACTACTTTCCTTCTTCGTGTAAACTTTGTTTATGACCCTACAACCTCAAAGTCTGAGTGTTGCTTACATCTAGACATTCTTTACCACGCAACACTTTTTGTCATAAAAATGTCCAAGACCATTCTTCTAGGTAATCAAGCAAGATAGCTCCTCAGATGTTTGATGTCTCCCCATCATCCACTGTCATTTTGAAGGAACTGTTTGCTTCTGTAAGTACAAACACAACCTAAGAACTTACTCTCCACCTTTTCCCTGGTGTGAGCTCACATTCTGTGAACTTCGTGAAAGCACCTACCATAAAAAACAGTCACAGAAATTGCTTTTCTTTAGATAAGAGCACTTTTATCTTCTAAAAGAGTATGTACCAAAATGCCATGATGGACTTATTTGGGCTCATTATGCTATGATCCCTAATTTTTCATCTTTCAATTCTAGAATGTTCTTAGGGGCCTCTCAGCTCTAATTTGTCTTGACTTGCTTCTCTTTAGTTACTTTCTCTCTACTTACTACATCTCTAGTATCTTCTCCACACTTTCTACTTTCTACCAGTTCCTTATCTTCATTTAAATATGCTAATAAGCCCCCATTTTTCAACATAAAAGAAATTGTCTTTTCTCATCTCCTTCTTCTATCTCACCTTTCCACAGCCAAATTTCTTAAAAGGGTTGCCAGGATTCTATTGGCTCACATCCTAATCAGCCTTCAATCCACTCAGATCTTCCTTCTGTCCTCACCACTCTCTGGAAATTTCCACTCTATTGTTCATTAATATCCTTGTTGCTAAATCCAATTAACAATTTTTAACCATTATATTATCTTACTGTCCATGGAACCGTTGGCCATTCCCTCCTTCCTGAAGTACCGAAGTACTTGATCTGTCTTCCTGAAACCACTGTGTCCTGGTTTTCCTTCTAGTTACAACACACTTCTCCTCTACAGCATTCTGAACCTCTACCTGCCCCTTAGAAATTGGTGTTCCAAGGGTTCCCCACACCATCTTCCATACTCACACTGCTCCCAACACAGGCTCATTCACTCACATGGATTAAATTAGTAACTAGAGCACTCCACTTTCCATAGACTAGAGGGGGAAAATGCAACATGAACTGTGGAGTAAATGCAATGTGAGGAAATAGAATCCTGCTATTTTTTTTTTTCAAGAAATGTAGGTAAATTTCAAATCCTTCGACTGAATTCCAGACCTACAAATGCAGATTCCTTCATGTTTACTCAAACATATCGTCTCCTCCCTCCTCAACACCTGCTTCTGAATTTCAGTGAATGGCACGACTATCCACTGGGTAAGGAAGCCATAATTTGGATAACGTTATTATCTCCTCCGCTGCACTCATCATTCCCAGTTAACGAACTGTGTTGATTCTAAAAATAACAAGTAATTGTTTATTGAGTTCTTACTATATACCAACCACGGTGCAAGGAGCTTTTACATGCATTATCTAACTGAATCCTTTAAAGTAAGAATTGCTATTATTGCCATTTTTAGGGATGAGGAAACTAAAGCTTAGAGACGTTAGGTAAGTTGCCAAGGTAGAAAATATGAAGCCAGAATCCAGAGAGCCAGAGTTCTGAGCAAGTCCATTGTACAACCTCCCAAACATTTTTCAAGTCTGCACAGCCACATACTCAGTTTAAGCCATCCACCATTCACTTATTCATATTCTCTATCTTTATTTTATCTCTCCAGCTCACTTGGACTCCTAAAACAGACTTTTAATATATCCCCCTAAATTTCTTCTATCTCCATCTTCCACACCAAATGAAAACTGTCAAAACATAAATCTGATCAAATCATTCCCTGTTTTAAAATCTTTCAATGGCTTCTTGCTATCTTTCAGGGAAAAATTCAAACTCCTAAGCAAAGTTTGCAAAAAACTTTTGTGATCAGACCTCTTCAGTATGTCTCTTATCCCTTTCCTCACCCTACACCAGCACTACCAAACTTCTTTCAAGTGCATTCTAACCACAAAACAACCACTTACTATTCTCCCTGTATAAAATAATCTGCCACCCCTACCCCACTGCCTCCTGGCTAGACCCCACACGTTCTTCAGATTTTCACTTCCTCCATCCCATCCAGACAGGTCAGACTCCTCAGTTGTGTCCTCACCACACTCTGTACTACTTCTATCGCTATTTTAATTGTTTATTACATGCTTTCTCCATTTCATTTTAAACTTTTGAGAACAACAGTAAAGTTCTCTATAACATTGTAGTGCCTAGCACAGTATCCAACACAGAGTATCTATCCAATAAATAAGCATTATATGGATTAAAAATTCACTAATTAATGGTGAAGACAATTACAATTGTTCCTACATTTTCCCTCCAGAAGCAGGTTATCCTCCCCCAAAGTAATTTGTTTGAATCCATTGGCAACTGCTAAATAATCTTCCAAATATTCATGTCTCATGCAAGACACTGCAAGACGTACAGAGATGAACAAGATAGAGCCAGTGCTGAGAGTGAGCCTACAGTCTGGCAGGCAATGAGACAAAGTCCGAATTAGCTGAAGAAAAGGAGTATATGTGATTTTCCACCACAGTACAGGAAGACATAATATGAACTGATGCTTTGAATATGGTTTTATTTTCCATACATGGCAAAGCAGGCAAGGGTCCAGACAACAGAGCCTAAGGAAGACAACAAACCTGGCAAATGAAGACTACAAAAACTTGAATGGCAAGAAGGGTGAGGAATGTGGATAGCCTAGTTTGTCTAGATCTTAGGGAATGACATTGGGAGTAGATAAATCAGGAAGATATTTTAGAATCATTCAGCCTTGGAGTCATGGAGACCCTTGACACCAAGGGAAGAACTGTATGTGTGTGTGTATGTGTGTGTGTGTGTGTGTATATACATATATATGTGTATATGTGTGTGTGTGTGTGTGTGTGTGTGTGTATATATATATATATATATATATATATATATATATATATATATTCAGTAATCAGAGTGGAGCCAACAAATAGTTTGAACAAAAGAGTGACATAACTGGAGCTGAATTTCAAGATTGAAATGGCTTGTGGTGTGTATAGAATGGTTAAGGCAGGAAGACACTAGAGGTGGGGAAATTCCCATACTTTGGCAAATCAAGTTCAAAACACCAATAGCACAAAGCACCATTGTTTGGTTTTGCATGGAAAGAGAAAAATAAATGTCCGAGATTGCGAGTCTATTAGGAAACTGAAAGAGGGCAATGTGGCCTCCGCCCTTGAGGAGCTTCTGTTGTACTGGCAGAAGCAGAAAGAGTAATAAAATGAAAATAAAGTATGATGGGGAAATACAGAATGAAAGAACAAGCATGAGTCAAAACTTTGGCACAGGTCTAGGAGAGAAAAAAAAAATTTCCCTAAAAAACTGAACTATAATGCAATTCTTAAATAAATTGGTGGTATGAATCACATTATCAGTATGATCCAAAAAACGTCAGGCAAAGAATTTAAGAGAAAGGACAGAAGAGACATTGTAGAGCTGGAATTTATACAACTTGGCAAATGGTTTGATGTGGTGGAGGATGAAGGAGAGGGAGAGGTCAAAGACAGGGAGAGTTTGATCCACAAGGGCTGGGATAACAGTAGTGCCCACAGCAGACATAGAAGTCAGGAGCAGCTGTTGTTTGGGAAGGGACATGAGTGTACTTTTGTACAGGCTTCATTTTAACTTATTGTTGTCCATTATCCCAGATGAAGATTTGTAACAAGGAAATAAAAATGCAGATTAAGAATTTAGGATTATGGGGCACCTGGGTGGCTCAGTCGTTAAGCATCTGCCTTCGGCTCAGGTCAGGATCCCAGGGTCCCAGGATGGAGCCCCACACTGGGCTCCCTGCTCCATGGGAAGCCTGCTTCTCCCTCTCTCACTCCCCCTGCTTGTGTTCCCTCTCTGGCTGTGTCTCTCTCTGTCAAATAAATAAATAAAATCTTTTAAAAAATAAAAAAGAATCTAGGATTACATTTTTTAAAAAACCAAATCTTGTATGTTGTTTGTTGGTTGGATACAAATGCAAAGGAAAAGCTGTATAATAACACATGCTCCACCCTCTACACCCAGGAGAAACAGCAGATGTTCTAAGACTAGATGTTGGGGATGAAAGAAACTTCCATATTTTACTCTCTAGATATTTACATTATTTGAATTTTTCTAATGAACATGAAGTTGCAGCACCTGGTGGTGCAGTTGGTTGAAGGTCTGACTCTTGATCTCAGGGTCCTGGGCCCAGCTCCTCATGGAGTCTGCTTGGAATTCTTTCTCTCCCTCGGCCCCTCCTGCTTGTGCTGTCTCTCTCTTTCTCTCAAATAAATAAATAAAATCTTTTTTAAAAAATGAACATGAGGTCAAGTATTATGTAATTCTTAAAAGTTTCGGTTTAAAATATTTGGCATTAAAAACAGAGATTGAGATAGCATGGGTACAAAGCTGCTAGCAAAAGTTGCAGAAGAGGATATAGTTGGACAAAGACACAAATATAAAAAGATAAATGGTCTAAAGATTAAGCCTGGAGACATACTCTAAAAGAATGGATGGGAGATAAGACCAAGGAAAAAGGAACACATCTGTCCAAAAAGTAAATGGAAAAACCACAATATGCAACATCACGTAAAATAAAAAAGAAGTTGGGGATGGGAGTCAGACACAAATTGCTATGTGTCAGACATGATGTTAGTGACATAACAGAGACAGTTGCTATTTATTGAAGATTCACTATACTTCAGAAACATGCTAAGAATTTTTTGATAATAATTTCATTTCCTCCCCCTAAGTAGCCTAAAGGTATA
>CM053605.1:66569074-66589604 GCA_028646535.1 Procyon lotor
GCTGACTTCTCACAGTGTCCCCACATGATGAAGGGGGAAGAGAGCTCTCTTAAACCTCTTTTAGAAGAGCTTTAATTAATTAATGTATTAATCATCACATTCACGAGGGCGGCGCTCATCACTTAATCACCTCCCAAAGTGCCTGCTCTATCACCGTGGGGGTTAGGGTACAACACGTGCACGCGGGGGTGGGGGGGACGGGACACCCAAACCACAGCTGTATCTTTCTTCCACTCTAGCTACGTATTAGAAACACCTGTGCACCTGTGGCGCCATTTAACATTCTGTGCCCGGAACGAGACCAAATAAATACAAATGGGTGGGAGGAGATAGGCATCCTATGTTTACACTCTTCTCAGGGGATTCCCAGGAGCAGTCATCGTGTAGCACCAGTCAGGACAAGGCCTGACCTCCAGTGGGATGCGGTTAAGTGGCTTGCCTGGCGCTCTGATAGGCTCTTAACGTTCCAGCTTTGATAAGTGCACTCCTGCCTCCATCCTCCACACAGGCCTGAGTTTTGTTCACCTGTTGTGGTAAAGGGGCTTCTGCTAATACATCTGCCTTGTTAAACTGACCAGTGCTGTAGTCCCACGGGAAGAGGTGTGCTGCGTGTGACAAGCTGCTCACTTTGGGGTCAAATACAGTTGGTCAAATACGCTGAATCCTGGCTCTTCCACTTACCACCTGTGTGACATTTGCCAAGAAACTTAGAGAGAGTAAAAATCACCTGAAATTCCGTTACCTTGAGAAAACCACTAAATAATATTTTATGACCAGCCTTAATATTAATGACCGAAATTTCTTTATACATGTATATACAAATGTGTACATACACATATATAAAATTCTCTATAAATGAAACTCTGTAACACATGCTCTTTTTATTAGTGTGGGAATCTTCCCTAGTCCCCCCTTTTTCTCCCTCACTCCATCCTTTACATTCTACTTCTTCCCTCTCTTTCCACCAGGAAATTATTGTTCACAACCTCATGTGATCTTAATTCCTTGTCTATGTTCACATAAGCATATACAACTTAATATACTTTAATGTATTAAATATTAATATATAAATATAGTTTGATAAATAAGTATTACATCATATATTTTATATATGTACATCTTCTATTTCGTATTTAAAAATACATAATGCAACCCCCTTCAAGCAACTAGTACAAATCTAAATAGAACTAATTAACATATTCCTTTTATTGGTTACATACTATTCTAGCCTATGAATTGTGTATCTTTATTCATATGTATTTTTCATATGTATATCCACATATTTATATGCATAATCATATGTGTGTTCATATGATTATATTAACTCACTTCCAGAAAAATGTTGCAATAAACATTCAGAAGGGCAGCTTGTACCTACATATATCCTTACACACTAGAGCTCTACCTTACACGCTGGAGTAAGACTGGTGAGTCAAATCATATGAATATTTTGGCTCATTGTAGATACGGTCAGATTATTTTCCAAAAAGGCTGTAACCACTCACATTTACAGGAGCAATATATGAGAGTGCATTCCTCACATCCTTGCCAGCAGTGGGTGTTATTGGTCTTTTTAAGTTTCACCAATTCAATTAGTGGTTGAAAAATGAGAACTCATTGGTTAATCTGCATTTCCCTGATGATCACTGAGGCTTAAAAACTTTTTCATGTTTATTAGTCATTTTGGATTTGCTCTTCTGTGAACTACCTGTTCACAACTTTTAAAAGTTCTTGTACTGGAGTGTGTGCCATTTGTTATAAGAGTTCTTTGCCAATTACAAATACTTACCTCTTGTCCATCTTATAGAATGCATATTTTTCACAGTGCCTCAGTTGTCTTTTAATTTCATTTATGAAATTTTGTCCTACAACTTCATAAAATAATCACATATGTATATTTTTTAAAACTGCATTTTGACTTCCATTTCTTTTTTTTTTAAGATTTTATTTATTTCTTTATTTGACAGAGAGAAATAGTGAGAGAAAGCATGAGTGGGGAGGAGAGGAAGAAGCAGGCACCCCTTCAGTAGGGAGCCCCACGCGGGGCTCAGTCTCAGGACCCTGGGATTATAACCTGAGCCGAAGACAGAAACTCAATGGGCTGAGCCACCCAGGAGCCCTTTGATTTTCATTTCTTGGTTAAAATATCTGTTTAATCTAGATTTTACTAATTTTCATCAAAGATTTTCATTTTTCAAAAGTCAGTTCTTTGATGCAGCTGGTATTTATTTTTATGTATTATATAAAGTAAGAGGCATTTAGCAAATGCTGTCAGTATTTCCTCCCTCCCCCCATATTTTTAGAAACTTTCCGTGTGCCCCGGCAGATTTCCAGTTGCCAAGGTCTAAAACTCTATGCCTGAAAGCTTTTTATTAGACATACAAAAGGCCAATGGATCCACACTCCCCAGGTCCAAAGTGCTGGCAAATTAAGACCATGACCATCTTCACCCAGCAACCCTCCACCACCAATGACTCTCCAGAGTTGGTGTAGAAATACCCAGTTCCCTTGACCAGAACCAGCTACATAATTGCAGGATGCAGTGCAAAATGAAAATTCGAGGCCCAGGTTCAGGGTGTAAAAATCAGTAAGATAGATCCTAAATCCCTTATTTTTTAGTCTTTGTTCTTTATTAATAAACATCATTGAGATTATATACATTTTCCTCTGAGTACAGGTTTGGCTGTATTCCATGGACTTTTGGGATTCACATTCTTTTTACCATTTTCAATGTTGTCTATAATTAGCGGCTTATTTAAGAGTGTATTTCTTAATTTTCAAGGTTTAAATTTTTTTTTAATTTTAGTTTTATTAGATTATGATCAGAAATATGGCTCATTCGGTTAAGCAGCCTCTTGATTTTGTCTCAGATCATGATCTTGGGGTCGTGAGATGGAGGCCCAGTTGGTCTCTGTGTTCGGCATGGAATCGGCTTGAGATTCTGCCTCTCCCTCTCCCTCTGCCCTTCCCCCCTTGCATGCTCACGCACACTCTCTCCCTCTCTCAAATAAATAAATAAATCTTTTTAAAAAATAGAAATATGGCATACAAAACCCTGCATTATTAAATGGGTAAATGTTAAGGAATTAAATGAGAAAGTGATTGGCCTACATACACAGCCAGGAGCTCAATATATATATGATTGTGATGAGATGGAAAATGATAGAAGAAAGAAAATTCCTGCTTTACATCATGTCCGCCTCAAAGCATTTTATATTTGAAACCCATATTGTGGCTGATGCCTTGTAACCTACTGACAGATGTCTGGAGGAATGACAGCATAATGCCTGCCTAGACATTAGAATTCTTCCTATGGTCCCCATCATGGAATTGTCTTTATTTATCATGCAGGCACTATTCAGATGTAGTTTAACTTAGTGGAAAGAGCTCAGGTTCTGAGGTCAGAGTGACTGGTTTCAAAATCTGACCATGTCCTTACTGGGTATATGTAATTTCTCAATGATTTATTCAACCTATCTCTTAGTTTCCTTTTCTGAAATGCAGGGGTAACAACAGTCATTCCTTCGGAAAGCTAAAATGAGAAAATAGTGAAATAATATGTGTGTTAGTAATCTTTGAAATCTAATTCAAGAAATAAAAAAGGAGGCCAATAAAATCGCTGATTTTAGGTACAAATGGATCTAAACATTCAATAATGTCATCAGTTCCTCTTTCTACCATTTGCCTCTGATTCTCTGGGCACTAACCTCATTTCTCTTACTACAGAAGAGTTTCCCTCATCTACCTAGTGTATATAGCCACAAGCAACTACAGACTCAAATTATTACAAGTAGCAACCCGGAAAAAATAGAGATTATCTTCCTTCAAAAATTTCTATGTCAATTCCAGGGAAAAACTTTAATTTACCATTCGTGGATCAGATGTGCACCTTTTAACAATCACTATTAAATTAGGTCCTGCTTAATATGCCAATGCCTGCGTCTGAAAGGAGTGAGGAAAAACCACCTTGACTGTGAAAGGACCACTTGCCCAAAGGAAAAGTACCAAAAGAGGGAGGACAAAAAAACAACAAAAAAGGACCTCTGTTACAATTTGTGAAACACTTAGCATAGTGGTTAGATATAGTAAGGATTGATTCACATCATCTCTCTTATCATGACCACATATTAAAACTTCCTGGTGCTATCGGATACCAAGTAATACTTGTGACCTCAGACTAAATTTTTTTCTAGCACCAGATCAAAGGGTGTTCCTCTGCCCATGGCCAACCTACCATTGGATTGGTTTTTAGCTGAGTCTCTTCCAAACAATTAAGCAATTAAGTTCTCCAAAAGCAGGTGCACTGCTTTTCAAACTCCTATAGGTGATAATTTTTTTTTAAGTTTCTCATATGCATGCCCCTCATAAACTGCTTCATTAATATAAGGTTTAATTATCCAAATTTAATTGAGGGGTGCCTGGGTGGCTCAGTTGGTTAAGCATCTACCTTTGACTCAGGTCATGATCCCAGGGTCCTGGGACTGAGCCCCACGTCAGACTCTCTACTCAGTCAGGAACCTGCTTCCGTCTGTGCCTGCCACTCTGCCTGCTTGTGCACTCTCTCTCTCTCTATTTATATATATGTATACATATATATATATATGACTAATAGCTCAAGAGCAAAAGCCAAAAAAAAAAACAATTAAAAATGAGCAAAGGACATGAATAGACATTTCTCCAAAGATTTAAAAAAAAATAAAGGCCAACAGTTACATGAAAAGATGCTGAACATCACTAGTTATTAGAGAAAGTATATTAAAATCAAAATGAGATATCACCTCATGACTATTAGAATGGCTATCATCACAAAGACAAGAGATAACAAATTCTGACATGGATGTGGAGAAAAGGAAACTTTTGTGTACCATTGCTGGCATAGTGAATTAGGACAACCACTATGAAAAATGGTATGAGAGAATCCTCAAAAACTTGAAAATATGATATGATCCAGCAATTTCACACTGAGACTATATTCAAAGGAAATAAAACACTAAACTCAAAAAGATATCTGTACCATTTCATAGCAGTGTTATTACAATAGCCAAGACATGGAAACAAACTAAATGTCCATCAGTGGATGAGTAAATAAAGAAGTTGTGGTATATACATATTCAATGCAATATCGTTCAACCTTAAAAATGAGAAAATCCTATTATTTGTTACAACACAGATAGACCTTGAAGGCATTACGCTAACTGATACATGTCAGACAGAGAAAGACAAATACTGTATGGTCTCAATTATATGTGAGGGGGAAAGATTCATGGAAAAATAGGTCAGACTTGTGTTATCAGAAGCAGAGAAGGAGGAAAGGGAAATTGGAGGAAGGTGGTCAAAAGGTACAAACTTCCAGTAATAAGATAAATAAGGGCATAGAATGTACAACATGGTAACCGTAGCTAACTTTACTGCATAGGAAAGCTGTTAAGAGGGTAATCCTATGAGTTATCATCATAAGGAGAATTTTGTCCCCTTTCTTTTTTTTATCCGAAACTATTGTGGTTATCATTTCACAACATATGTAAGTGAAACCATCATTCTGAATGCCTTAAACCCTTAAACTTATATAGTGATACATGTCAATTATTTCTCAATAAATTGAAAAGCAAAAATTTATAATCCAGAGGAAACTGATTTCTTTGCTTAGTTTAGACCAAGCATCTTAAAATATCAAGTAGCATGATTCTAGGCATTAATGAAAACTTTGTGTAAATGATTTTCTCCTATAAGTCATTTGGGATCTTTTTCTTGACTTTGCCTATTGCCAAAATTTTTTATTCCACTATAATTGATCAGTTGGTACAAAAAAGAACAGTATTTAAATATCATTATATGCATATGAAGAATTTATATTGTAGAATTTATTTTTGTATAACCAGTAAGTATCATCTTTTCTATTTATTCAGTTTTTGGCTTTGTTGTTTTTGTTTTTGTTTTTAGAAAAGAAATTCTTTTTTTTTAAGATTTTATTTATTTATTTGACAGAGAGAGAGATCACAAGTAGGCAGAAAGGCAGGCAGAGAGAGGGGGGGAAGCAGGCTCCCTGCTGAGCAGAGAGCCCGATGAGGGGCTTGATCCCAGCACCCTGAGATCATGAAGTGAGCTGAAGGCAGAGGCTTTAACCCACTGAGCCACCCAGGCGCCCCTGGCTTTGATGTTTTATAATGTGCAGGTCTCAGACAAAAAGAAGAGATTAATTTTATACTATGTGAATTTTTCCTCAATAATAAAACCAATCAATAGCAAAAAAAGTTCTAAAATTCTCAATTATTTGGAAATCAAACAATATAACTGTAAATAACCCTTGAGTGGAAGAAAAACTCAATGGGAAATACTATATTTTGCGTGATTAAAAAAAATCAGAACTTATGAGATGCATCTATAGAAGTCCTAATATTTATATGTTTAAGTGCTTACATTAAAAAGAATAAAGTCTAAACCAATGATCAAATCTTCTAGATTAATAAGTGAGAGTAAGAAGAATCTATAAAATCCAGAGTAAGAACTTTTTAAAAATTATAAAGACAGGAATGCAAACCCATAAAATAAAAAAATGAAAAAAATAGAGATCATCACTGAGGTCATAAGCTGATTCTTTGAAAAACTGAATAAATTTTATAAAGCTCTAGCTAGTCTAATCAAGAAAAAAAAAAGAAGACCAAAATTCTCAATAGGAGTGAAAGAAGGGACAATAATAGAGATCCTACTAATATTACAAGAATACTAAGAGGTTATTATGAACACTTTCATGCTAATAAATTTCATATTTTGATGAAATGGACTTTTAAAAAGATATTATCAGATTGTATTTTACAAAATTAGTATAATGATTTTTACTCTATATGCTCTTTCAGAACTTACCTCTCCCTCATCAAGAGATGGAGTCTACATCTCACAATCCTGAGCCTAAGCAGGGCTTGGTAACAGAGATGTCACTAGGTGACTTCAGAAGTGAAGTCATAAAAGTGAATACAGGTCTAACCTTACTCCCTCCAAATTTCAAAGTTCCATTCTTCAAAACAGCATTAATAAAACAAAAAGACAAGACGCAAACTGGGAAAAAATATTTGCAATACATATATTCGACAAAGGATTTGAATCCAGAATATTCAGAGAACTCTTACAACTCAATAAGAAGACAATCAACTCCAAAATTGGGCAAAAGATTCGAATGGACACTACATAAAATGAGATATACAAATAACCAATAAGCACATGAAGCCATACTTATAAAAGAATATTGTATTATTCCATTTCTATGAAATTCTAGAACAGGCAAAACTATAATTTCAGAAAGCACAGAAGTGGTTGGCTAGGGCCAAGAGCTGCAAAGGCAATTGACTGCCAAGTGGCATGAGGAAACTTTCAAGAGGATGAATATTTTCTCTATTTTGAATGCAAATAATTTTACACTTAAAAGTGGTGTTCCATTAAAAAAAAAAGTGGTGTTCCATTGTTCTATTGTAATAAATTTATCTTAACCAATTTGTTGAATGTTTACATCATTAAAGTGGTTTAAAAGGTAAATTTAGGAATTTGATATTTAACTTTTAAAACCTAATAAACGGATGGCTCAGTTGGTTAAGCATCTGCCTTCGGCTCAGGTCATGATCTCGGGATTCTGGGATCGAGTCTCGCATCGGGCTCCCTGCTCAGTGGGGAATCTGCTTCTCCCTCTCCCTCTACCCCACCCCCTGCTCATGCTCACTCACTCTCTCTCTCTCTCAAATAAATAAAATCTTTTTTAAAAAATAAATAAAATCTAATCAACTACTATAATGTTAGCACATAGCATTTCCTACATATAAATGAAGTTTCAGAATATCTAAGGTCTTTTTTAGTATAAAATCTATAGTTTCCCATAAAATGAAACAAAACAATTATCTATAAAGAAATCAAACACCTCAACTGTGTTCTTATGTGTCCCTGATCTTCCTTTATATAAAAATTTGGCACATGACCTAAATAAGGAGCTGAAGAGAAAGACGTACTTTCTAGACTGAGCGGTGAAACCTGTTTGGTGGGTCCCCCTGACGCTGCAGTAGATCAGATCTCAGGGTCATTGAAGGAATGACAGGTGGTTTTTCAGTAGGTTCATGCATCACAAACTACCAGTACTACTTAAAATCTACTGTTTTCCCTCTTCTTCCACTTTCTTAGAGTTTTCCTACTGGTGCTATGAGATAAGCTGGCCTACATCAAACTCAGAAGTTAGAGGGAAGGGTGCAATGACTTAAGACTAGCAGTTTCAGAATAGGTGATTATTTATGTTATTAAATGGAGAGACACCAAAAAATGGATATCATTAACTGTGTCTTTTAGTATTGAAAAGACCACTGTATTACCTTATAATAATAATAATAACAATAGCTAATTCGAATGCGGTACTTATGAGGAGGCTTTATTCTAAGTAATTTATGCATATTAACTCATGTTGATTCTCACACTAACCATGGGAGACAGGTACACTGTACTTATCCCTATTTGCAGACAAGCAAATTGATGCATGAGAGATTGATGAGAGATTAAGTAACTTGCCCAAAGTTGTATAGCTAATAAACAGCATAGCTGTAATTTAAATCCAGATAGTGTGGCCCAAAGTTTGAGTCCATAACCACTACTGTATATCACCCCTCAATGTTTATTGTGCTAGCATTTTACCACTGTTAAAAGCAAGGATCTAGATTCTGACTTGTGTGATTCTGACGTAAGAGTTCTAGATTATTTTCTTGGCTCATTTTGTGTATGTAATATGTATGAACAAATATACCTTAGTCTATATCTATACACACACACACACGCATATCATATCAGTGACTTGAAAACATAGAAAGAAAGCAAGATAAAAGGTTATTGGTAATAGCCAATAACCACACAGTTTACCCTAGAATTCATGCCACACATCCTAAAAGATCTCTTCCTTCTCTCCTCTTCTATAGAACTTTCTTTCTACCATGCTCATGATACATCACAGACACTGTATGTAGTAATGTGCTTATTTGCATGTTTCTCTTAATGCCTCTACTCCAGTATAACCTGGGGCCATGTCTAAGACATGTAACATAGTTCACTGTCTTTCATATACCAGTTGCTAATAAACATTTGTTGATTTTTTCCCTTCTGATATTCATAGATCATGACCCCAGCCGAAAGCAAGAGTCAGACAACCAACCAACCAAGTCACCCAGGAGCCCCATTAATTATCCTTAGTTAATAAGAATCTCAGTATTTTCATGTAGGAAATGTGCCTTGATGGTTTTAAATAAAATAAAGAGGACAAAAGTCTTAGCATAGTACCAAGCATAAAATAAGGACATGATAAATGTATCCCTTCCACATCTCACCTCTTTGTCTTATCCCTCCAGGATAGGCATCACAGATTGAATGTAGGTAAAGAGTAAAATAATCTGAGTATAAGAGACAGCATGAGTGCCACGTGGGAATAAAGACAAAATGTTGCCATATTCTTTCATGATGGATGTGAAATAGAGATCTGGAATTTTACATGGAATTTCCCCACATTTAATGGTGATAGGGATGTCAAAATTGTGGAAACACTGTATTGCCTTTACTATGAGGTCAAACAACACTTGCCTACTGTTTTTGACATCCAAAGGCCACAAGTTAGCTATCCTTACTCATCGAAAAGGGCAAAAAATGCTAACACTTGCAACACAATTTGAATGCAGGTATGCATAAACAAATATATCTCTACACATATGTGCACGGAACACATTTCATGGTGCATACACAGCTCTTGGGACATATTGTCAGAAACCACCTGCCTCACTTTCTCTTCAAACTGATAATTTCCCAACATGATGACATGAATTTAGCTAATCCCATCAGGGGAAATTATCATATTAAGTCTCTCCTCCATTTAGTTAGACAACAGTTCTTGAATACAAGGTCAGAGTCATTCCGCCTTAACCATTCTCCTGTGTTTTTAACAACTGCCTCTGTGTCCAGATGGTCTGAGTCGTGGCCTTCTTCAATACACATGTGCTTTGCCATTTCTTCGGGATCCTTTCTTAAGAGTGGAAGTCACAAGATAAGTGACAATTTTTTAAAGGCTAATTAAGAGCCTTTCTGCACATGTCCTACTTAATTAGCTTCTGTCAACCTTGATTATACTCCAATTTTTAAAAATTGCACTTTACTTATATTTATTCTGCTTGTGTGAATAATGTGAAATCACAGAAGACAGCTATTGTTCTTGCTTTTCCAGTGAATGACTACTACATCGTAATAAAGGAATTATCAAAATAATATAAATGCTAACCCAGAGACTCTCTAATGTGAATATATTTCATACTGATGAACTTCTATAATTGCTGCACATGTTTAAGGGAAGAAAGGTAATTTTTCTCTGGCATAATAGCTTCTGGCAACTGCGTTGGAATTTCTTAATATGAAGGTGACCAATGGGGAGGACAACTTCTCTGCTCTGTATTAGTGCTTCTCAAACTCTGGTGTGTTATCACTCATCTCTAGAGCTTGCTAACTCTTCAGACTCCCTGTACCCCCTACCCCGGGACTTGTGTGACCTTTATCCTGAGTGTCCCTTATCCTCTCTGATCCTTAGTATTCTCTTGTATAAAATGGGAATTATGTCTACAATACAGGTATTTAAGAGTTTGATAATGAGCAAATTACCAAATATAGAGTTCCATCAGCATACTCCTGATTCAGTGTGCACCTTCCTCCTGGTAATCTTGCTACAGGTGGTCTGGAACTAAGCATATTTTTGAGAAACCCTTCCCTTCTCTCTAGACTGTGATTCTCAGCCCAGGCTCTACAGCAGAATTACCTGTGCCACTTTGCAAACTATTAATCTTTGAATTTCACTCCCAGAAATTCTACCACTGCATGTCTAACAAGGAGCACAAACATTCTAGATGTTTGAAAAAGTGATTCCAATAGTAGCCAGGGGAGAGAAGCATTACTTCACAGTACTGGTCTCCAAATATTTTTACTCAGGTGCACAGTGGAAAAAATTCAGCGTATATCTGTAATAGATATAGATAGATATCTGCTTATGAAATGTTTGCCAGTTTTACTGTATTATGTATTATATGCTTAGAAAATAGGCAAAGGCAAAAAAATTTTAAATAAGATAAAACAAAAAATGTATTATATTTATTAATGTCATCAAAGGTCTTTCGCCATTTGTTAAAAAACTTTTTTCGTGATTTTTTTTTTGTTAAAAAATTTTAATAAGATTCCAGAAGCTTAGTTCTTAAATATTTGCTGACCACAAAGGCTTCTTCGTGCCACTAGCTACAATTTCATGGCATAATATACATTACCTCTCAGAATAGCTCAAAGCAAAATGCAACCCAATATGTAACCATGTCTCTGAAAACATACATCATTAGTGATGGTAGATATAAATTCATATTTCAAAGAGTCTTCTCAATAATTCTAATGTTTTTTGCTGACTGCTTGCTGATTAGACTGCCAGTGTTTTACCTTGCAATGCAGCTGATGAAGAGCATGGATAAGGAGTCAAAGAATTGGCATCGACATTTTCTTCTTGTCAGCCTGTGTTTGTATTATCAGCATTACTTCTAATCAGCAAGTTTTTTTGCAGGAATCTTTTGAGGCCATTGTAGTGCTTACTAGGGGGTCTTAAGGCTTACTTAAGGCTCTACTAAATATTCATATTCCCAGACTATCACAAGTCACATTTGGCTTCAGATTCATTCAGAAGGATGTAGGCTAGGAACCACAGCTTGCCAGAGAACAGAACTAAGCATTCTTTTTCTGTCAGAGTCCTTGAGCTGTTCTTGCTGCAGTCCAAAGGGTGGCCTCTGACCTCCCTAGGTGACAGCTCAGAATCAAGATTATGAGATCCTCCACATTATCTTGTTTCAGAACCTGTCCTGATAGTCAGTGTATCTTGTAGCAATCTGTAGCCATAGATCTCGGATTCCCACAGGGACATGCTCACCCCTAAGATCACCACTTAGCCAAAGGCTATAATGTCCCCTTTAGGAACATATAGTTCCCCCAGGCAAGCTGCAGCCTTTTACTCCGTCATTTTTGCCAATAAGCAACGTTGCCTAGCAACCTACTTGACATATTACCTTTATCAAAACTCTAAGGCAAGTCCTGGGAAGCTAACAAAAGGGCAAGTTCTTATTCAGAAGGAGAAAGGGTTTACTAACCCTCTATTCACACCATTGTGGTTATCCAATTTTGTGTTGGTTAGTTAAGTAAAAACCAAGAATATGATTTTTAGATTCACTTAACTGAGCACGCAGCACATATCAAAGTGCATTTTTTCTAAAAGTCAGCCAACATGTGAGGGTGCCTCTGTTTTCTCTGTCTTGGGGATACTTATATCCAAATAATCTCATGCACTTATACATGACATAAGTATATGTCATGTGAACCTCTGAAGCATGGACAGGACTAAGGAAAGAGTGCTATCATATTAAATACTATATTTTCTTATTTTTTAAATAGATTTTTTAGAGTGATTTTAGGTTCACAGCAAATTTGAGAGGAAGGTATAGAAATTTCCCATATACTCTCTGCCCCATATATGTACAGCCTCCTTCTTTATCAGCATTCCCCACCACAGTGGTACATTTGTTACAATAGATCAACCTACACTGACACATGGAAATCACCCAAAATTCATAGTTTACATTAGGGCTCACACTTGGTGTTGTAAATGCTATGAGTTTGGACAAATGTATAATGATATGTATCCACTATTATAATAAAAAATAAGGGCCACGGAGAACATGTACAACTCTGTTGTATGAGGTTTTGATGCACATTGTAGAACATTAAGCTTCCTTGGCTCGAGCTCACCAAAACCAGTAGTGTTCTCCCTCTATGGAACAATCAAAATATGGTGGACACTATTTTCTTATCATTTTGGATCTAAAAAAATAGATGATGGTAGGGAGGGAAAGAGGGAAGGAGGGAGATAGGAAGGGAAGGCGGGCGGGAGGGAGGGAGGAAGGAAAGGAGAAGAAAGACTACCATTTTGTTTCTGAACTCCAATGAGCTGCCTCTTCACACTCAGTGAGGAGCATCAGTCTTCTTTGGAGATCTGTTCTTAGCCCTACATGATCTGAGCTCTGCTTACTCCACCAGCCTCACCAATCATTCTTTTCCTTATTCTCTGTGCGCTATCTTGTTTGTTTGTTTGTTTGTTTGGTTTGGTTGTTGTTTTTTTTTTTTCAGTGTTCCAAGATTCATTGTTCATGCACCACACCTAGTGCTCCATGCAATACATGCCCTTCTCAATACCCACCACCAGGCTCGCCCAACCCCCCACCCCCTCCCCTCCAAAACCACAGTCTGTGGACTCTGTGCACTGCCTTCAGCGCACTTTTCTTTTAGTTTCTCTAGCCATTGCTTGCCAAACTGTAATATAGAAATGAATCTCCTGGGGATTTCAGTTTAGCAGATTCCGACTGAATCTGAGGGAAGGGCCAATAAGTTCCTGGTGGTGCTGATGCCACAGGACAAGGACCACATTTTGAGTAGAAAGGCTCCAGGCCAGTGGTTCATATCCCTGGGTCCACATCAGAATCACCTGGGGAGCTTGTAAATCAGCTGACCCCTGGGTCCACCTCCAGCAAGGCCATCCTATTTCTCCTCTGAAAACTTCGTCATATACCCTTCCTTCTTCTCTAAGGTACTTCACCCAACAACTCCCACCCCACTGCTTCAAGTCACAATTGAAACGTCACTTCCTCACAGGAGCCTTTCCAAGCTCTCAGCCTGGGTAAGACCACCATCTTGGGCTATTTGGACTGCTATAACAAAAATGCCGGCGAGTGCTCTAGATGGTTCATAAACAGCAGAAATTTATTTCTGGGAAGTCTAAGATTGAGGTACCAGCAGACTTGGTATCTGGTGAGGGCCCACTTCACTATAACTTCACATAGTAGAAGGAGCAAGGGAGCTCTCTGGGGTCTCTTTCATGAGGGTCAAGTCTAAAGGACCTACTTCCAAATACCATCACATTGGGCATCCTTAAGTTTCCATATATAAATCTGGGGGGACACATTTGGTCTAGAGCAGCCCTCAGTCACAGTCTCTTTTACCACCTTAATCTTTACCTCGTGATGCTTAGCAGCATTACAATTAAATAATGAAATGCATACATCCCTATTTGCTTTCTGTCAAAATTCCTTTACAGCAGGAATCATGCCTGCTTGCTTTGTTTTTTATATCCCCAGCATCTGGCAATGTGCCCTACACATGATAAGAACTGAATTAATATTTAATAAGTAAATGAATCAATCTTTTAAAATATATATCTTGGTATAATGCCAAGCAAACTAAAGAAATATGAACCCTACATTTCTAATCTATATAAAAATATTTTTTTTAATTTTTAAACATTTTATTTATTTATTTGACAGAAAGGAAAGAGATCGAACAGGCAGAAAGGCAGGCAGAGAGAGAGGGGGAATCAGGCTCCCTGCTGAGCATACAGCCTGATGTGGGGCTTGATCCCAGGACCCTGAGATCATGACTTGAGCCAAAGGCAGAGAGGCTTAACCCACTGAGCCACCCAGGTGCCCCTATTTTTAAAAATTTTTAATCACAAAGATGACACTGTTAACAATACTACTCCATTAGTCAGAACTCATATATTAAGCACTTATCTTGTCAGTCAATAGATGATGGGGGACATATGTTTGGCTAAATCAGTAGAGCATACAACTCGATCTCGGGGTTGTAAATTCAAGCCCCAGCTTGGGTGTAGAGATTATTTAAAAATAAAATCTTAAAAAAAAAAAAAAAGATGATGGTAAAGAAGACAGCTAAAATCCCAGACCTAGTGGTCTAGTAGGGTAGACAGATATATTTAAGGATTTGGGATTCCAACAAATCTCAAGAGACTAACCTCAAGCACCTCCCTCTTCTCCATATTGGCAATAAAACTGAAAAGGACAGGTGCTGCACACTGGTCTAAGCCAATTCATAAAAATAATTACATTCATTAAATTAAATAACCTCAAATGGATTAAGTGAGCTATTATGAAGCTTATAATGAGGGTCTTAAAGTTAGTCTAGGGAAAGTGGGAAGCTTCCCTGGGGAAATGCATTTAGCTTGAGACCTAAACAATAGTTTAGACGGGCAAAGGGTGAGAGGTATGGAGATTTTCAAGGGAGGGAACACTATCTTCAAAGATCTTATGGCAGAATGCTAAGGAAAAAGACCTGAGTGAACAAAGTCCAATAGAGCTAGAGCAGATGTGTGACATGAGGCTGGAGAAACAAACAGGAAACAGGTCATGCAGGAGCTTGTAGAAAATTTTGAACTTGATACTGAGTTCAATGCTAAGTCCCCAAGGAGTTTTAAGCAGGGAAATAATGTGTTCTGAGGCAGCACTGGGAGATGTTCCTGGCTCCAGCTACCCCAAATACATCAGAATAAACCAGATAAACCTGTCCTTCTCCTAATGATTATTATTTCATTCTCATTTATTTATTCTTCTGCAGTTTTTTGAACCATAAAATATCTCTGTCCTTTGTAAATTACTTGGTGATTCATCCTGAGCCTTATAAAGCTTAGCTGGAGGCATTCTGATGCTTTTAGTCTTTATATTTTCCCAGAATCTAATAAAAAAGCCATAATTCAATCTTTGATTGTTCTCAGTAGGGAATGATACCTTAAAATATTACTTTATCCATTTTGGTAGCAATATTTTAATTAAATATTAAAGTTACAGGAATTAAAATTATACAATTATACTCTATTTTAGAAGATATGGAAAAGGTTATCTTAGTGTCTGGGAAGCAATACAAATGACTATTAGGTTTGAAGAGAGAAAATTTACTTATTAATAACAACACTAAAAATTTTGTAACATTTGAGGTGTGTTAGGTGATCAATGCTGTACATAGCCTCCTCTCCATACACAGAACATGTACTCTGATTTAACTTGGATTTAGATGCAACCAATAAAGGAAACCTGTCTCTTAGCAGCACAATTCTTCCCAAGAAAGATATTTTTTTAATTGAAATAATACTTTTTAATGATTTGAATGAGTAGGAATGGGGGTGGTAAGTGTGAAACGCTCTGTCCAAGGAGTATGCTCGTAGACGATGGGTAGTTCCTCCCTTGCTACATGTTTTGCACAAAACCAGTGGTTTTAAATTCTATCAAGCTCCACTGACCCCTTCTAATGATAACTATTGGATGATATCTCCATAAATTAAATTATTGTGTATTTCCTATCTATACACATTTTAAGCAATTCAAGAACATTCCCTAAAAGTCTTATAATTAGGGTTGCCAGATAAGGAGAGTGGCAATGCTTAGGACACACTTACATTAAAAAATAATTTGTTGTTTATCTGAAATTTGTTGTTTATCTGAAATTGGTCTGCCAATCTTTGTATTTGCTAAACCCGACAACCATAATTATAAAAGAAACAATAATATAATAGTTATCTGAATGTACAACTGCTCAGCCTTGACTACACAAAGATGCATAATGAGGGAGTTGGATGCTTCCATGTATGATGGAATCACTAGAGTAATTGCAATAAATGCAGACTGATATTGGTAGGTCACTGGCTGTTCCACTACCATAAATAGTGCAGCACTAATGATGTGATTTTCTGAAATGACAAATACCCTCTTAGACATTTTAAGACAAACAAGCCCCTGACTTCTTTTGATTTGAACAGTAGTTGCACTGCTGCAAAATCTGGTGTATATTAAAACCATGCCAAACACAAATGCACACACACACTCCCACAGATTTCCCTTAATGGATAGGAGCAGTCTCATTGAAGCTACTAATTAAAACCATACACATAGGGAGAATGAGGGGAGACTTTTTCTAGAACAAATTTGAGGAAAGAACATAGATGAATAATTGGAATTTGATCAATTTTCTTCTCTTGCTACAGCATGAAACCACTGGTTGGCCTACAAAACCCATTTCTCTGTTTCTGAGAGCTTGGAATGGGGGAGGAAATAGGCTCTGAACATATATTTCCCCACCCTCTTCTAGGTCCCATAACCCATGGGGTGGGGCAGGGAGGAAGGTTGAGGAGGCAGAGGTCATGGAAGACTACCTGTCTTAGTATTAGGAAGGGCTTCCCGACCTTGCTCCTGTTCTGCTGGGTAGTGCTGTAGGCCTTAGCTGATGTCATGGTGCTGCATAAAGACTATGTGTGTTTTTTCTTGCACTAATGTAAAACCTCACTCTGGCCCCCTCCATAATGCATAAATCCCTTCTCTAGCCCACAGCCTAGAGCTCCTGCTCCTCTTGTAATCTCTGGGTTCCTTCATTGAAGTCCTCTTCTACACCCTCCAAGGACCTTGGGAAACTGGATGTCTGGGCTACTGCCTCCCCTTTCCTTCTTAGACACACTATAGTATGTCTTCCAGTTATTTCAAGAAGGATACTTACTCCCTTGGCCTCCCTATGTCAGAAATCTCCAGACCTCAGTAGGCAGTAGTCTCTAGGTTCATATCTCAAATCTCCGAGGATTAATGTCAAGCACTACCACTTTTCCACAGTGGGGGAGAGGCTAAAAATGACAAGTGGTGCACATAGGTCTAAGCCAATTTGGATCTTCTTGGAAGATATCTATGGTTCCTGCAGTTAGAAATACATAAGGACTGTAGAGGTCCCTCTCCTCAACCTTGATACCACATGCTATGCTATGATAAATGTGCTACCCATACTGGCAAGTATGTGGAAGGCAAGAAAACAGTCTTACCACCTATACTGTAGGCTTAATAAAATCCTAGCTTTCTGCCCAATCATGCATGAAGGGTTCTCTTGAAACAGATAAAATGATGCTCAGTTAGCCATCTGGTCAAAGTCAGGTAACATATACCTTCCTTTAGGAAACTGAACAGTCTCCTGATTTCCTAGGAATCCTATATTTAAGGTGTTGTTCCAAATAGTATCAGTTCCTGAATTCCCTGAGTAGTTATATCCTATTCATATAAGGGGAAAAGTGGCTGTACAATATTGCCAGTCCAGTCACACATCTTGAGAACCACTAATTTCACTAATGAAAAATTTCTAATATTCATTTGCTAATTAACAAAGATAAAGCCAGGTTGCCTTAAAGAGAGTGGGTTTCCAATTCCTTAATCATTCAGATGTTAACTAACCACTTTCAAAGTGTGCATGCTCAATTAGGGGGACTTAAATATTATCTAAACACCCACAGAGTTAGTAGATTAAAACAAATTAACATACATATGTCATACTCTCTGTGATGAGAGAATAATCAGACATCCTATTTGACCTGGGAGAGTTTATATACCTGTTGTCTAGAAATTGTAAAGAGTATCTCCTTTCACCCTCAAATGTGTCCCAGTTTGGGCAAAAATTTCATAATCACCATATAATATAAGCGAATTCTAAGAGCTCTCTCTCCATACAACTCCGAAGACATTCAAGTTCTGCCTGCAGTTTCTACAGCTCGTTAAGCATTCTCTGGAAAACAAAATGCCAGACTCCCTGCTTGGAGGATACCCCCACCAAATATGAGTGAGTTTTTAGGAGATCCCATCCCTTGGCTTTGCAGAGGAGAGATCATTGGCCCCCAGGAAGAAGGGAAAATAAACCACTTTTACTGAATATCATAAAAGAACATGCTCTCCATCTCCCTCATCCTCTTCTTGACTTTGAGATGGGAGATGTGAGGAAGTCAGATGGCTAGTGATACTGCTAATTCTACACTGTCCACTGGTTGTGAGTCCAGCAAGCAAGAAACTGGCCCTAACTGCTTGCACTCTTTGGGGAATATGCTGTACTTCCCATCTTTGGTCATCAACCTTGGACATCCCAGTTTTTAGCCAGCCATTTCCATAGCTCCTGCTCTTTCTATAAATTCTGGGTTCACTAACACCTTTTTGGTACTCTTCAAGAATGCTGGAAAATAAAACTTGGATGCAAAAGGATCTGAGAGATCAAGAAAAGCACCATTCAACATCCTGTTACACTTGCACAGACCCACAGTCCCAAAATTCAAGGGAAGACATTCCAACGTGGCAGACTGTGTGTTCATTCCTTTCCCAGCTTTCTGGTGGCTGTGCCCACAGAGGGAGGCACCCTGGGACAAGCAAGATGTCATATTTCTCAAAACCACTGTTCAGAAAGTGGATCTGAATCTAATCTTGGTCTCACGGGTTGACTCAGTCCTTCCCCAGCTCTTTCCCTGTGAATGTCTCCTCCGTGGGAGAGTGGTGGCAGTGAGGGGTGGGAAGGCAGATTCAAATAGATGGCTGCAGTCTGACCTTGAATTCCATGTTTGAAGGTAACTGGGCACCTCACAAAGGGTCTCACCAACCCAACAACTGTCCTCACACAGCCTGAATTTTTTGCAATTAGCCAAGTACTACACTTCTTCATTTGTTGTAGTTGTTTTGACCACTTCGGACCTAATTTTCACCCTGGGCACCCAATCCCTTAGAGTAAAACATTTGATGCCAACATATTACTGACTGAAGGGGCCATACAGTTTATATGTTTAACTCTTTCATTTAAGGATCACTGTGACAGAAAGACAAAAGAATCAGGATCTAGCCTTAGAGAAGTTGTGTTGAAATCTACATCCACTATGGACTAACTCTGTGATCTTGGGCAAGGTAAAAATCTGTCTGAATTTCCTTTTAATAATGGACAATACTTACCATGCAAAATTGTTTAAAGATTAAGAGATAAAAACATCACAAAATAAAAATAAATACAACATAAATGTAAATATTGGTATAAAGGAATTACAGAAGTATGGTCCCTAACTTGTGATAGTTTGACTTACAATTTTTGACTTTACAATGGTGTGAAAATGACATGTCTTTGGTAGAAACTGTACTTTAAATTTTGAAAGTTGAAGATCTGGCAAGATGGCGGAGGTATAGGACGCATGAAAAGCACCAGGTCCCAGAAGCCCAGCTAAGAAGCAGAAAACCACTCTAAAAGCCAGCAAACACAACAGGAGAGAGAAGAGAATAAGAACAGCAATTCTAGGAGCAGAAAATCAACCACTTTCAGAAAGGTAGGAGTGGAAAAAGTGAATTTAAAGCGACGGGAAGAGTGACCGCAGGGGGAAGGGCCAGCTCCCAGTAGCCGCAGAGCTGTGGAGCACAAAATCCAGAACTTCTAGTCTGCTCCGCTGAGGGACATCGCTCTGGAGGCTAACCGGGGTTCAGCCCTCGCGGGAACAGTGTGGTTTCAGGACCCGCGGGGTCACCGAGGGACCAGGGGAGCCCGAGTGCAGTGGAGCTCCCAGGTATTGGGGCAGAGAAGCCCGCGTCAGAGAAGGAGCCGCACAACACTGCATAGGCCTACCTTGGACTATAGGAACTGAGACATATAGTTCACATAGGGCGGCCGTACTTCAAGCACAGACTCCACGGGAAGCTGCTCCAGAGACACCCCCTCCTTCCTCCTCCAGGAGGAGCACTGCGGGAGTGCGCAGCAGGAATCTGCTGGTTTGGGGACTCCAGACGGGGCCGCGCGTGCCACACATAGAGGCGCTCCGCCACAGGCTAGCTGAGCACAGAGCGCCGGC
>CM053605.1:66599997-66757053 GCA_028646535.1 Procyon lotor
GTTTTCTTGAACTGGGCCTCTAATCTGACTAGATTTAAAATACTAAAGATTGAGGCACCTGGGTAGCTCAGTCTGTTAAGCATCCCACTCTCGGTTTCAGCTCAGGTCATGATCTCAGGATCAAGAGATCAAGCCCCACACAGGCTCTGTGATCAGTGGGCAGTCTGCTTGAAGATTCTCTCTGCCCCTTCCCCCACTCATGTGCTCTTGCTTTCTCCCTAAAATAAATAAACAAATAATAAAATAAAATACTAGAGATTATTCAGTAGAAAAGAAGGTATTTGTAGGTTTTTTTTTTTTTTTAATATTTTATTTATTTATTTGACACACAGAGAGAGATCACAAGCAGGCAGAGAGTCAGGCAGAGAGAGAAGGGGAAGCAGGCTCCCCGCCAAGCAAAGAGCCTGATGCGGGGCTCGATCCCAGAATCCCAAGATCATGACCTGAGCTGAAGGGAGACGCTTCAACCCACTGAGCCACCCAGGTGCCCCGGTATTTGTAGTTTATAGTGTGATGTGGCAATAGAGATATGCAAAAATATCACCCCTGGCTACTCCTAATGAAATATTTATAAAAGTTGAGGTTTTTGATGTCTATGTATTTGATACTTTAGAACACTTTAGTCAAACTAAGGAGTATAACAAGATTTGCTGGTTGTTCCCAACTGCATTAGAGAAAGTGGGCAGGAAAAGGATGAGCTCAGGGCTTCAAACTCCTGGCTCAAGTTCTGCATAAATGACCTGAGAAGTCTCTGTGTCTAATCTGAAAAAAACCCTCATCTCCTGCAGCTTCAATGCTGAGACTTCTGAAAACTAAACCAGAGTTTTATCCTGCTAATGGCTGAATTACAATGCAAATTGAATCCCCAACCTTGCTATGAGTCTTCTGTTAAAGTGAATGCATTGACTTGCAAAGGAATAGGATCCTGATAATTGGAATAGAGACATCTGGGAAGATCCCAATGACGTTGGGGATATAGAACTCGAAATGCTGCTAGTAGAGGCAACACTTTTACCCTGTCTACCCTGTTAACCAGGGAGGTTAACCCTGCTGTTCCCAAAGAACCTCTAATAGCCTCTTCTGAGGTAGTGGCTCTGCAAGGCAAGAATCTGTTGATTCTTCTCTGCACCTACCACTGTCAGTCCCTGTGGTTCTAGATCTAAAACAAGACTCAAGTCTCAAAAAGCTCTACAGGGTGAAATTTAAGTGTAACACAGAATAGTTTTTCTACACAACAAAAGAGATACATGAATTTTCCAATTTATAAAGACAAAAATCTGGGGAGTGGGTATTAGGATGTGGGTAAAATGGAGGAGGGAATAGAAGATTAGATCATGGCAAATTGATTGATATGGGCCCCTAAGCAGGGATTCTAGAGTGAATGATTTAGTTTGAAAGGTTAAAAAGGGCTCTAACAGGTTGTTTGGTTGACTGAAACATGAACCAAAATGTGTTCTACACTAAAGTTAAATGCCTGAACTCCTTGGTATAATGTAGAGGAAGGAATTAAAAGGCTTAGGGAGATTGGGATGTTAGGTGGATTTGTCATTAAGACCTGGCTCATCCACATCGGGAGAGTCCAGAAGAAAATTTCTATAATCCAATGAATAGGGTGACCTATTCTGTGCCTATCAGTCCTTCCTCAGCCTGTACCATCATTGTCCAATGGGTTTATGAATAAAGTAGCCATTCTAGCAGAGATGGAGGTGAGGCACAGATTCAGCAGCATGGACCCCCACTCAACAAAACTGACCTGGCTACAGCCACTGCTGAGTACCCAGGGTACTCTGCCAGCAGCAGAAACCAACACTAAGTCTTTAATATGGCACCATTCCCCAGGGTGATTAGCTGGTTAACAGATGGCAGGTTGATGTTTCTATCATTGAATAGGCAGCATTTTGTTCTTATGGGGACAGACACTTACTCTGTATACAAATTTGCCTTCAGTGAATACTATCATTTTCCAGAACTACTATCTGTGCACTTTCAGAATGCCTAATCCACCATCATGGTATTCCACACAGCATTGTTTCTAATCCAGATACTCACTTCACAGCAAATGAAGTGTAGCAGTGTGTCCATACTCATGGATTTATTGGTCTTAGCTGCATCCTGAAGCAGCTGGCTTCATAGAACAGTGAAATGAACTTTTGAAGATTCAGTTACAATGTCATCTACGTGGTAATACCATGCAGGACAGGAGCAAAGGTTCTCCAAGAGGCTACGTACATGCTCTGAATGCCATCCAAGAAAGTGCTGTTTCCCCTGTATCCAAATTTCATGGGTCTGGGAATCAAGGGGTGGAAATGGGAGTACACCACTCCTTATTACTCGAGTAATCCACTGGTAAAATTTTTTGCTTCCTGCTCCTGTGACTGCTTGTTCTGCTCATCTTAAGGTCTTAGTCCCAATGGTAGGAATGTTTCTGCCAGGAGAACCAACAACGATTTTGTTGAACTACAAGTTAAGACTGCCACCCAGTCACTTTAGCTCCTCATGCTTCTGAATCAACAGGAAAAGATGGTTGCTTCCATATTGGCTGGAGTGAGTAATCCTGATTACCAAAGGGATATTGGGCTGCTACTACCAATGGAGGTAAAATTGGGGCTAAAATGCAGGAGATTCCTTAGGTGTCTCTTAGTACAACCATGTTTAACGGTTAATGTCAATGGAAAACTACAACAACCCAATTCAGATAGGACTTTTAACAACCCAGAATCCTCAAGAATAAACATTTGTGGGACACCTGACAGGTACAATAGTTTAAGTGTCTGATTCTTGGTTTCCGCTCAGGTGATGATCTCAGGGTCCTGAGGTCAAGCTCTTTATGGGGTTCCTCACTCAGTGGGGAATCTACTTAAAAACTCTCTCCCTCTGCCCTTCCTCCCACTCCCCCTTCTTCCTCTGTCTCTCAAATAAATTAAAAAAAAAAAAGAATAAACATTTGGGTCACCCAATGAATCACAAAAACAGTTACCTGAGTGCTTTCTAAGGACTAAGGGAATATGGAATGGATAGTGTGAGAATGTAGTTATAAGTATCAGGTGACCACTGCTGAAAAAAGGATTATAATAGTTAAGAGTCTTTCTTATATATAGGAAACAATAAAATGGTTTAATTCCTTCTCTTATTCCTTTATTATCTAATATAATATGTGTTAATACTTGCTTACTTTGTTAATATTTAAGTTACAGAATATCAAGAGAAGAGTGAAGTTCACTGAAAGACTTTGCATCCTCCTCTAGGGAAAGGGTTAGTGCATTTTAACTTGTATGCAGGATTGTTCAATCATGTTAGGGGGAAGCATGACCAGTTATTGTCTTTATTTGAGGATTAAGTATCATAAGGAGTTATTTAAATATTAAGTATTTAAGGAGGTATGTACAGATGCCAAGTTGACAAAGGGTGGATCATGATGTCAATTTAATGTGTCAACTTGCCCAGGCAAGAGTACCCAGTTATTCAAACACTAATCTAGGTATTACTGTAAAGGTATTTTGTAGATATGATTAACATCTATAATCAGTTGACTTTAAGTAAAGGGGATTATCCTTGATAATCTGGGTGGACCTGATCCAGTCAGTTGAAAGGCCTTAAAAGCTGGACTGAAGCTTCCTTTAGGAAGAAGAAATTCTATTATAGACTGTAGTGTCACCTCCTGCCGGAGAGTTTCCAGCCTGCTCTAAAGATTTGAACTTGCCTAGACAGCATCCATAATGGCATAAACCAACTACTTGCAATAAATCCCTATGCCTCCATGGGCCTGCATGTGTGTGCACACACACACATTATATATATGTACACATATAAACATAAGTATATATATATGTAAACATATATATGATATATAATAATATATATAAAGAGATTGCAAGGAATAGGCTTATATATAAGATATATAGGTATCGCTACATGTATCTCCCAGTGGTTCTATTTTTCTGTTGGAATCCTGATACAGTATCTGTTAAAGAGATGTTTGCTGTTTTTGAGTTCAATTTGTAGCAAGTAATCTGACAGAAATGTTTGTGGATTGCTACAAATTTGCCAAAAGTTTGTACTGTAAAGAAAATAATGATTTCTTTAGAGTGCAGGACCATTGTTTCAAAACAAAGCAGGATACCAGGAAAGGGTAAAGGCTATTAAATTATATTTATTCAGCTTCTTTTATTTCAGGGAAGCCAGAAAAACAGCCTTGATTTATTGGCAAAGTCCTTTTAAAACATCTTGAAATTATTTCTTCATTCCCTGAAGAAATAGACCTCTTCCTTCTTTTATAGACCTTTTTAGTTTCAAAAGCTCCAGAAAACTCCATGTCCATGGTCACTTAAAATCATACTGTTGTTTTGGGGAAAAAAAAAAAAAAAGTTGTATAAAAGTATGAAAAATTCCTTCTGCTTGCTTAATTTTAATATGTTTACACAGACACACACACACACACTTTTATTTTTTTATTTTTTAAAGGGATGTTTGGTCTAGGGTTTTTTGTTTTAATTTTATTTATTTGACAGAGAGAGAGAGCACACAAGCAGGGAAAGCAGCAGAGAGAGAGGGAGAAGTAGGCTCCCCACAGAGCAGGGAGCTTGATGTGGGACTCGATCCCAGGACCCTGGGATCACAACCTGGGCCGAAGGCAGTAGCTTAACTGGCTGAGTCATCCAGGCACCCAGCACCACACATTTTTAAACAAAATGTTTAAAATTAAATAAATGAACTACAAACACCTAACAACATTATCATGAATAACTTTCAAGGTATGTAAGTATATATCCAACTTACTCTTTGAAAGTTAGTCGTATCCATTGTAAAATTAAATTAGTTAACTAGTTCCACATTGAGACCCCAACCTCTTTTATTCATCTTTATTTCACTGATCCCAACCACATACCCTCCACATAGTAGGCCCACAGTAAATACCTGTTTACTAAATGAAGAGCAACAAATATGTTTTCTGGAAGCAGTGACTTTGTGCAGGATTGTATACAACTGAACAAACAAGTCCTATTGAAAACTGCCCAAGGTTGCCGGAAAACTACTTGCTCAGCTCTTCCATCCTAAGTGTGGCCCCCCAATTTCACAAATGCATTATAGAAATCAACTCTGTCTCAAAGGGATTAAAAAATCTTTTTTCATTATTATGGAAACATAACTTCCCCTTGAACGGGAAATAGTAAAACAATATTGTGGTGAGAAAACAAGAATGGAGTTACAAATATTTTGCAGGGCAAACTGAAATGGCAAACGGTGGGGGGACAGTTTGAACTTTACCTTTCTGTGTGACCTTTTTTGAATAAAATTAATGTCCTTTACTTTCAATTCGAAAAGCAAGTAAGAAAAATAGCTATGTGTCTTTAAAAAGAAAAGGAAACACTGCCAGTGGGGTGGTTTCACTGACTTAGCCTGTGCTGCTTCTTTCCTCTGGGCTCTGATCTTTGCAGCAGTGCTTCTAATCCTGCCTGCCCATTGGACCACCTAAAGATTCTTAAAACATCTTTATGTCTGGTCCCACCCACAGAGATTCTGATTTCCTTAACCCGGGGCATGCTCTGAGCATTGGAGGTCTTTGAAGGTCCCCAGATGATCCCAGTTTACAGCCAAGGTTAAGGAGAGGCTGCAGTGGGACAGCCATCCTTGCACGGCTGCCTGCCATATTGCTAGTAGAAGAAAAGGAAGGAGGTGGATGGAGCTTCAGAGTAAGGGGACCCAGAGAGCATGAGAGAGAAGAGGAAATCTGCATCACATGACCGGGAGCAGGTTGAAACAAGCAGGGCCATTCACAACACGGATTCCCAGCAGACCTGGCCGATGGCTCTCAAACTGAGTGTGAAACTCACTGAAATTGAGGAAAATTCCCTCTCCTCCACCCACCCTCTCTCTCTCTCTCTCATTTTTGTCTTAGTTCAGGTTGCTGTAACAATATACCATAGACTGGATGGCTTCAAGAACAAAATTTCTCACAATTCCGGAGACTGGAAGTCTGAGATCAGGGTGCTGACAGATTCAGTGTTTAGTGAGGGCCCGCTTCCTAGTTTGCAGATAGCCATTTTCTCATTCTAGCCTCACAGGCCTGGGAGAGCAGGCTCTGGTTTCTTTCTTATAAAAAAAGACACACTAATCCCATAATGGGGGCCCCACTCTCATATCTTCATTTAAACCTAATTACCTCCCAAAGAGCCTACCTCCTGATATCATCATACTGGGGGGTGGGGGGGTAGGGCTCCAACATAGGAATTTGGGAGAAAGGAGGACACAAACATGCAGTCATACTTGTCATAATCTAAGAATTATAGATATTGGTACCATGACAGTTCTACGTGTATATCATTCAGGTCTTCCTTCCAGATAGACCCTGTGGTAAGAGTTGTAGTTACTTAATTCTCACCAGTTAGCTTTGGGATCCAGAGCAGCGGTCCTGCTGAGACTGCACTCTTCCTGGGGTGCTTCTAGCTAATGACACGGCGGGGTACTGAAGCCAGCCATCACAGGATTCTTCTCATGGGCAACTTTGTTCTGGGACCCCCTGGGACATTGTTAGAGCTACACTAAAGCCTGAGTATTACTAATGAAACCTCCTTCCTCTTTGTCCAGGTTCCTGTAAGAGAAGAGTAACTGTATCTTTTGACAAACTTTCAGGGTTCCTATGACTAACCTCAGGCTTGGTGATTTGATGGGACTCACAGGACTCAAAGGCTATTATACTCAGGGTTATAGTTTAGTAAAGTGAAAGGATACAGACTGAAATCAAGAAAGGGAAAAGCATAAACCAGGCATAAGCTTCCAAGTGTCCCCTCCCGGTACAGTTGCATGGGGACCCACTTAATTCTCCCAACACATGTTGACAACACAGGGACACTCACTTGAGCCTCTATTTACTGACAACCAGGGACACTCACTTGAGCCTTGGTGTGCAGGGTTTTTGTTAGGGTTCAGTCATGTCTGTGTGCAATGCCTGTGTGACTGACCACAGCTACTCAGATTCCAGCCCCCCCATCTCAGAACAAAAATAGGCATTCACCATAAATCACGTCGTTAGAAGGAATTTATCTTGTCAAACTGCTACAGCATGGCCCAGGGCCTCGGGCAAATAAAAACACTCTTATCAGGAAGAATATTCCAAGACCTTTGTATTTCAGCATTTGTTTCTGAGAGATTCCATTGCATTGTATAATCAAGTAGTGCCCAGGTGTATTTCTTTAATCTGTACCCAAAAGTCTTCACAGATACTTTAATCTTAATAAATTACTGGTGTCTTGTAATACTATAAGTAAAGATATCTAGATTATGCTGATTTTAAAGTTAAAATCTTAAATACATTTGGGCACTTGAGCCAGAGTGTTTTCCTGATTTTTATATCAGAAAATATTGTCATGTCACCTGTTTATCCCCTTAAGACTACTTTATCAGACCTATTAAACGTAGAATTTTTTTCCCTCATTTTGTCTTTGATAAAGCCAGGATTATACACTAATCCTATTTTGCAATTTAGCTTTCACTTAAAGCTATACCATGGACATCTTCATTTTTAATGCCTACATATCTATCTCATCTTTTGTAATGACTGCCTAGTATTCCATTGTGTAAAAAAACAAAATCTTTAATCTTGTGTTGTGATCATTTAGGTTGTTTCCCGCTGTTCACTATTAAAACAATTCTTCAATTAATATTCCTGAAAACGTGTACAATTAGAGTGACAGGATTTGACTTTTTGCAGCTTGCAAGAATTTTTATTACTATTTCCAGACAATACAAGAACCCTCATTGCTAGACAGGGAAGCCACCTCTTCTCTTATTTGCATTCTCTTAATTTGCATTTCTAAGGCAGCACTTAACATGTTCCAGAGAATTTTACCTCCACTATCTTATTTAATCCTCACAAAAACTATACATAGCTAAATTTTTAAAAGTTTTATATTTTCTAATTATGGAATAATATATTTACTGTAACTTTACATAATGTAGAAATCCATAAAGAAAATGAACACTACCTATAATTTAACTGCTCAGAGAAAACCTGACAGTATTTCAATGAATGTCCTTCATAATCTTCTTTCTGTGAAGTTTTTTTAAAAAATATTTATTTATTTATTTGACAGAGAGAGAGAGAGACCACAAGCAGGCAGAGAGGCAGGCAGACAGAGAGGGGGAAGCAAGCTCCCTGTCGAGCAGAAAGCCCGAAACGGGGCTGGATCCCAGGACCCTGGGATCATGACCTGAGCCGAAGGCAGAGGCTTTAACCCACTGAGCCACCCAGGCGCCCCTCTGTGCAGTTTTTTTACATAGTTCAAACACAGCTTTATACAACTCTGTGTCCTGCTTTTTAAGATTATAAGACTATATTTCCTGCTACTCTTAATAGCCATATTTTTTTAATGCTGTGCAGGATTCCACTGTGTTTCTGTACCATATGTTACTGATCTTTTAGTATGCTTCCATTGTTTCCTACTCCAACTTATTTGCTGTGAAGGGTATCATTAGTATATAGAGGATTACTTATTTAGGGAAAAGCTCTAGAAGTGAAACTGGGAGATCAAAGCTCTTGATAATATTGCCAGACAGAAGGTTTCATTAGTCACTCATTGAATTGTTCTTACCAAGCCTTCAAAAAGTCAACCAGGAAGGAGTATGACTTAATAGTTTTAGCACTCCTATATCCCTCTTGCTTCATGTTGTCAACATCAACCATTTACTACATATTTTTTCTTCTTGTATTACCAGAAAAATATCCCTTAATATAGGAATATATTAATAAATATAACACATTATAATAAGAGTTTTGCTATAATATACTTTAAAAACTTGTCCTTTGGTTTCACTATTCATATTTCATGGTGGGGTGTCATATTCTTTGTATTGCCTATACCTTAAGATTGATGTTTTAAATGCTAAGAAATTTACAATTGTTTAAGATTTTATTTGTTGGGTTGGAGGATTATCTGCCTGTTTTGGGTAGCAATAAATACTAAATTTATTTAAATTTCTTACCTAAGATTTTTTTCTATGAAAAACTAATTTCTTTTCACTAATTTTATTTCTGAGACACTTCCACAAAGTAAAATTTAGTTCTTATTGGGAAACAAATAGGAACTATTAATGGTTTTGACTTATATAATAGACATCCATGATTCTTTTTGTCTCTGTAGACTTCTAACTACCATTAGCTGAAGCATAAAAATTTGTTTATCAAGAAAGGTTTTTAAGGGGCACCTGGGTGGCTCAGTCGTTAAGCGTCTGCCTTTGGCTTGGGTCATGATCCCAGAGTCCTGGGATCGAGCCCCGCATTGGGCTCCCTGCTCCGCGGAAAGCCTGCTTCTCCCACTATCATTCCCTCTGCTTGTGCTCCCTCTCTCGCTATGTTTCTATCAAATAAATAAAATCTTTAAAAAAAGAAAAAAAAGAAAGGTTTTTAAGAAACCTTTTCTGAGACTCACTCTAGTGGGTCCTTCAATCTAAAACCATTCTATCATGGGGCACATGGGTGGGTCAGTCAGTTATGCAACTTACTCTTGGTTTTGGCTCAGGTTGCCATCTCACGGGTCATGATCTCCTGGATGCTGAGATTGAGCCCCGCCTCCTGCTCCCAGATCAGCAGGGAGTCCACTTGAAGATTCTCTCCCACTGCACCTCCCTCCACTCACACCATGCAAGCTCTCTAAAATAAATAAATAAATCTTTAAAAACAATTAAAAAGGGGGCACGTGGGTGGTTCAATTGGTTAAGCATTTGCCTTTGGCTCAGGTTATGATCTCTGGTCCTGGGTTCGAGGCTTGCACAGGGCTTCCTGCTCAGCAGGGAGTCAGCTTCTCCCTCTCCTTCTGCACCCTACCCTTCTGCTCATGCTTTCTCTCTCTCAAATAAATAAAATCTTTAAAAAATAAAAATAAAAAAATAAAAACAATAAAAAAAACTATCTTATCAGTTTTAAGAAATTTTTCTTCTTGGATGCCTAGAGGGTACTTTAAAGTATGATCCTCATTTTGTTTCTCCAAACCTGAATACAAATGGAAATTTGCTCAATCTGAAAGTGCAATTTTATATAAAAACTGATATAAATGTCATGCACTCTATATTTTATATCAATATGAACTTATAACATCCAAGTTGTTATATAAGCACTAGTTGTATTTAATGTAAAATGGAAAATTATACTCTCATTACTCTCATATAAGCATGTTCTATAACATCCAAGTTATATAAGCACTAGTTGTATTTAATGTAAAATGGAAAATTATACTCTCATTACACTTTTAGATTCAGCATACTGACTTTCACCTTAGGTAGATTTGTACAGCACTAAGAATTATAAATGATTATAACTTGCCTAGAAGTAGTAATTACTTTCTCAGTATCTAGGTAAAATACAGATATATAAAGTCCTATCTTTTGATACATAAATTGTGCTGACAGAATTTAGAATGGTAGTTAAAAAAAAAGGCTAACCTTTCAGCTGCAAAACCAATACCTACAAAAGTTGGGAGGTGGAGAAGTGGGAAGTCAGGACTTTGTTTTTAATTTTGAACTGTTCTTAGGAATTCATAACTTCAGGGTGCCTGGGTGGCTCAGTTGGTTAAGCATCTGCCTTTGGCTTGGTTCATGATCTCAGAGTCCTGGGATGGAGCCCTGATCAGCAGGGAGTCTCCTTTCTCTCTCTTTCCCCATGCTCTTTCTCTCCCTCAAACAAATAAATAAAATCTTAAAAAAAAAAAAAAAAAGGAATTCATATCTTCCCTGACATATACTGAACTGATTGTCCAGGTCCATTATGGGGCTGACCCAAAGCCACTAAATGGTTGGCCTTGTAGTCTTCTCTAAAGAGAAGGAAAATATGATTTCAGAGAGTCCAGGATGGGCTCATCTCAGTAGTTAGTTCCATGTAAGTAAGTGTAAAACACTGTTGATTTCTGAGGGGAGAGAGAGAAACAGGGAGTATGGTACTGGAAGAGGTGTCAAGGAAACGGTATTATTTTGTTGGAAAGAAAAGGCTGCCAGGGTAAATGTCAGCAATTTCCATGCACTTCAGTACTCTTTCATAGTGGTAACACAAACAACTCTTGGTTACTTTCCAGAACTTTTCCTAGAAAATTAACTATTTCTCTGAAGCATTGTACCTTTGAAAACTTCACCACTCATCATTCATCGTCTTACTAACCTTTCCCAAAGCTACCTAGATTTTTTAGCCCATATTGCCTATAGGTAGAAACTCTATATCCTAAGTTTGCAATGCATTGAGGAATTTTTTCTTTCTAAAACTATCATATGAATTCTAAGGATTTTTTATTTAATTTTTATATATTGGGAATTTGCACACATCCATTTAAATTCTATTCCTTTGTGATTTAATGAACCACTAGTGACCCCCCACACACACACTTTTAAGCTTAAACTTCAAACAAAGGACTTCTTTTTTTTTTTTTAAAGATTTTATTTATTCGACAGAGAGAAACACAGCTAGAGAGGGAACACAAGCAGAGGGAATGGTAGCAGGGGAAGCAGGCTTCCTGCTGTGCAGAGAGCCCGATGTGGGGCGCGATCCCAGGACCCTGGAATCATGACCTGAGCCGAAGGCAGATGCCCAACGACTGAGCCACCCAGGCGCCCCCAAACAAAGGACTTCTTACACTCAATTTTGGTCCACCTTTTCAGCATGGGTTTGAAACATTTCTGACTTTTTCTTGAGTATTAGAGGACAGAAGTTTAATTCAAAGTATGTACTTTAATTTGTAACACTTTTCCTGGTGGTCTCTTACATACACATTTGGATTTATTTTTCTCATAATTTCCCTTTTTAAAGATTTATTTATTTTATAGAGTGTAAGAGTGTGTATGAGTGGGAGGGGCAGAGGGAGAGCGAGAGAGACTCTCAAGCAAACTCCATGCTGAGTGCAGAGCTGGATCTCACGACTTTGAGATCATAACCTGAGCTGAAACTAAGAGCTGGGCGGATGCTTAACTGACTGCATCACTCAGGTGCTCTTTTTCCCATAATGTTATCAAGTTGTCCACTATCAAATATGTTATTGTTCTGCCTATTTGTATGTCTTTCTGGGATATTCTTACAGTTTTTTCCTAATTCCAGTAATAGAGTTCAGCATCATTGTGAATTTGGAAATTTTGTTTTACATAACTTCTTCAGATTATAAGTAAAAAAATATTACCATTCTAAGCACTGATGTTTGACAAACTATCTCGTATTGCTGGATACCTCTTTATTCAGAGCAATGACTTAGAGTTTTGTATAATTTAGTACTTTACTCTGGAGGCTGGTTCTGATATTTTAATTTATGAAAATCTAAATAAATTATCCTTTAATTTTGGATATAAAGGATAATTTTGATTATCCTTTAATTATACCACTTATCTGCTAAATCCAATGGCAGTGCAAATGGTCAGATCTAAAGAAAATCCAAGAACACATTTTAAAATTACACATACATTCCTTTTAGCCTTTCTTATATTTTTTTAAAATTTCAGTATTATACAAAAGAAATCTTTTTTTACCAGTGTAGGAAACACTCATGTGTTTGTAGTAAGTTTTCTTAGTGTCTATTTATGTAAGTTACACAAGATCTGAGGTCAATTCTTTGAAAATTATTTTTCATTTTTCCTTACACCACTTTGTAATTTTATGCAGATTAAACGTTCAATAAATGTCATAAAATTACCGTGCATCTGCTGTAAGCTTCAGCCTAAGTGTTGTGTACATTAAAAAGAGTCAGATTCTTTAGGAAGATGAGTCATTATAAAATAAAAAGGCCAGAGAGTATGAGATAGTTTTTAAAATTAGGGTCGCTAGGTTATGGACATTGGGGAGCGAATGTGCTATGGTGAGTGCTGTGAACTGTGTTTAAGACTGATAATTCACAGACCTATACCCCTGAAGCAAATAACACATTATATATTAATAGAAAATAAAATAATAAAAATAAAATTAGTAGTAATAGCAATGGATCCAGGTGGCAGAAATCACTGTAGAACAAAGTTTTTTAAAGAAGCTTTGTGGACAGGTAGTGGTGAAAAGCTGATATATGATGAATTCTTAGTTCTTGATCTTAAACATCAGAATCTAATTTTAGCCAGGTAGTAATTAAATAATTTTATTCTAAGATTAGGGAGTAGCCACAGAACTGAGGATCAAAAAATGACAGAAACCAAGGAAACCTTGGTAGCAGAGATTATAGCTAAGATAAGCTTCAGAACAGCCTGGTTAGAATTCTATTACTGGCCGAGTCACTGTTGAACACTGCTAGAAATCATTGCCACTGCCATAGAAAGGCACAACTGTATTTCTAAACCGTTATTGTATCATTCATTCACAACTCAAAACTTGAGTAGAAGCATACAAGTGGTGGGCACCAAGTTTACACACTAACCAGTTGGAGAGAAAGAAAATATCTAATCTCAGCCTTCTCTAATGTAATGTGGAGCCTTGTCTCCCACAAACACATAACAAGGAATTCTCCCAAAATAAAAATGGGTTGTGGGCTGAGAGGTCAATAAATGACAAAATACCCACTAGTGTACACTCCTTTGCCTGTCCAGTATACACATGGCCACAATTTCCCATGGTTATACTTCTTCGAGAAATTATCCCACCTAATAGTACAACTATTCCTCATTCAACTGAGAATGCACCCTTCCTCACAGGAAGGCAATCAAGTCTCATAGGTTACCATATTCAACTCCATATCCAGGATCTCAGGAATGTCCCTTCCTCCTCAGTTGTATAGTAATCCCATTCACAATATTCTGCAATCTATGCACTAAATTGCAGTTAACCAATGTAAAAAATCCTACATACAACAATGGAAGAAAAAAGCTAAATTTGGTTAAAATACACACATGCCATAGAAAGGAATATAGGTAGAGGCTATGTAGCTCTGTTTTTTTAAACTGGTCAAGAGACCCTAGATAATATTTATGAATGTATTTTGTCCATTATCTATTCCATGTTCCCTTGACTTTCAGCCAGAATTCTTAACAGGTGTAGGTTTTTTATCCAGTGGGGTAACTAAAACCTCATTCCCAAGGAATTTGAGCCCCTGTCTATGTAAGGCTGTTGAGATCTTCTAACTTGAGAGTCTAAGAAGGAAGCAACTCAGGGCCTCTGGGATCCATACTCATTATGTAGCAGTTACTTGAATTCCCCTTGGTGGATTATCAACCACTCCAGCATCTTAACACCCATTTTGTCAATGCCCAGTGCTTTAAGGACCTTGAAATGGCCAACTGTGGTCTCAGCTTCCAATTCAACAATAGCATTGTTGTATATAATCTTTATGGAAGCCTTTCTTCCGTCAGTACAAAGTGGGCAGCATATACAGATGGGAAGAAAGACAGACCTTGCCAGCCTGAGGTCAAATGGGTACTGGCATAAAGATAAGTCCTCTTAGGCTAATAACTCTTTGCTCTTGAAAAACAGTTCATTCTATCTGGCTTTTTGGAGAATGAACACCTGAGCTCAGAACTCCAAGTAACCCTGATCCTGGCTGTCCATTCTGAACAGGTTGTTATCCAACTCATCTAGACATAAATATAAATCAGAGGTTCTCACCTTGGTACTATTGGTATTTGGGCCCAAATTATTTTTTCTTGTGGGGAGCTGTCTTGATCTTGAGCATTGTGGATGTTTAGCAGCATCCCTGGCTTCTTATCAATTAGTTGCCAGTAGCGCCCTGCAATTGTGACAATCAAAAATGTCTCTAAACATTGTTAAATATTTCATTAAATTGTTAAATTTTATCCAAGAAGCAAAATTGCCTTCAGTGGAGAATCACTGACCTAAGCGCATCCTTTGAGTTCTATTATCCAGGAAAAGTGTCCTGAGCCAGTCCTAAAGGCTTGAGGAAGTTGAGTGATCACATTCCCGGTATGCTCCCCTGCCATGCTGCTTCTTTTCATTCAATTCACAACTGTGGCCTCATAAGAGCTCCACATGGGTAACTGATATTGGAAAAAAATTCAAGATTGACTTAGAGGTGGTTCTGTGTGTTATGGTACTACCAGCCACAGACGAGGTGGTGGGAACCATTAAACCCTTTATTCAAGGGTCACAGCAAAGGGCAGGAAAGGGAAGTTCTCCTAGAGAGCAGAGCTTTGAGCAATTCATTTTGTCTCTTTGGCCTGAAGATATGGTATGAAATAAGATTGTGTATATTCATGGAAAGTGAACATGAAGTTTGGCTGGATTCTCAGGGGCTCAGAAAAGGATTGGTGTCAACTTAAGAAAGGTTGTGGAAGGGGTACATAGATGGATCTTTTAAAATGGATCCAGAATGTGAGAATATTTTTGAGCTATGTTAATACTCACAGCAAAGCCCTCACTGTGAATGAGGCTCTGAATAATCAGGTAGAAAAACAATTTTTTCTGTAAATGTTGGTATCTTGTCAAGCTGGTGCTAAATAAAAGTGTAGATAAAGTGCCAGGATGGCAAGGATGGAGTATACAAACAACCACTTTCAGATGATTTTCTGACTGCCCTCTCTCCTTCTCTACCTCCTCCTCTTTTCTTTGCCAAGACCCCTTCTACTGGTACTATATGTTGGGGATGGGGAAGGGGTATCAGCCAGCTACCTAGTAGCCAACTAACCCCATTAGAAGAGGTAATGTTTTAGTTTTGTCCTCATCGGTAGATATTATGGTCTTTTTGCTTTTCTTATCTATGATACTTCTGGCAGCAGCACCATTTTTGGATTTACTAAATAATTTACACATTATCATGGATTCCCACACCACATTGTTCTGGCCAAGGAATTAATTACACAGGAGAGGTAAGATAAAGTTCTTAAAGACTTACTTATGAAGCCAACTGAGAGCATTTACAGTTTGGGTCTTTCCAAATGCAGTACTTATTTATATCCAACAACTGATTTTTAATGCTATTTCTCCTATTCCTATATAAGCGCCAAGAACTAAGCCTCTCACTATTACACTTAATTAAGCTCTCATAAAGTTTTTGCTTTTTGTTCCTCTGACTCTAGACTCTACTATTTTTTTTTTTTAGACTTTCATTTATTTATTTGACAGCGAGAGAGAGAGAGAGAGAGAAAGAGAGAGATATCACAAGTAGGTGGGGGATGGGGGGAAGCCAGCCCCCCTGCTGAGCAGAGCGCCTGATGCAGGGTTCGATCCCAGGACCCTAAGATCATGACTTGAGCCGAAGGCAGAGGCTCCACTGAGCCACCCAGGTGCCCTATACTCTACTGTTTTTAAATATTTTAATATTTAAGAGTTCAAAAGAAATTAGTTGAAAATAAATGGAAGTTCAAACTGCCACATAATTTTGGATTATTTATGCCACTAGGTAATCCGGCAAAAAAAGAGGGTTGCCATGTTAGTTGGGGTGTTTTAACCCTATAATACAGTTGCTGTCACATATAAGAGCAGGGAAGAATATAGAGGGAAAACTGAAGATTGTTTGGGTGTGTTCTTGTATTACATATTTGATGGTAAAAGAAACAAGAGTCTAGTCCTGTCTAAAATAAACTTGGTCACTCTATTAGGGAAGAAACCTAATTGGTCAAGGTAGCCAAGACAAAAATAAAAGAACAGATGCAGAAGTAAAGTCTCATGACCTGGTGCATAAATAAAACAGTAACTCCCACCTATATTTTCTTGCTGTCATATGTAACATGTATTTTAACAAACTTCCCATCTCTTCCAGTTGTGTTAATAAGTATTAAAATGACTGTTCAGGGGGAGCCTGGATGGCTCAGTCGGTTGAGTGTGTCTGACTCATGATTTCAGTTCAGGTCATAATCTCAGGGTAATGAGATCAAGCCCGCATCCGGCTCTATGCTGGTGTGGAGCCTGCTTAAAGATTCTCTCTCCCTTTCCTTCTGCCCCTCCCCACTCATGTTCCTCTCTAAAACACACACACTGTTCAGTGTAATTTGTAGAAAATCAATGAGAATGTGGTAAAAATAGAAAAATGAACATGGCCTGAAGGCCTTGGCCTTGGATGTAGTAAATGAGAGCTGCATTGTTAGGCATGAGTACATTTGGAAATTTAAGTATAAAAGAAATAATATGTGTGTGGAAATTGAATAGCCAAGAGTGAAGTATAGTGAACATTTGTTTTTGTCACTACCTGGTCACTCACCCCCAAAGAATTCCAGATGCCATCCTCAATTACAGAAGCCAAAAGAGTAGACACAAAACCCAATCTTGGCCAATTGTGCACTCTCTCCAAGGGCTCCAAACCCTCTGCTGATTTTGCAAGCAACAAGAACAAATGATAGGAATGATTCATTCGATCATCTTGACCAAGCTGTTTGCACTATCAAACAGTCCCCTTGCTTCCTCCTTGAGTACTTTTCTCCTCTAGTACTTTCTTAGTTCCTGCCCACCAGTTCTGAGAATGACTTTCGTTAAATTCCCCTTTCCTTTAAGTTAGCCAGATGGTTTCTCTTGTTTGCAATATAGGGTCCTGATACAACCAAGAACAGAACAGAAATGGAAAAACAGACAAATATAGAAAATCTTTTAAAATGTTTTACTAGAAATCTATCTTTTCGAAGAACCTACTTTTGATATTGGATATTTTTATGGACTGCAGGTTTATCCCCTCCCTGAATTCATTTGTTGAAACTCTAAGCCCCAATAAGATAGTAGCATTAGGGGGTAGTGCTTTGGGAGGTAATTAGGTCATGAAGGTGAAGGCACCATGATGAAATTAGTATCATTAGAAGAGGAAGATTGCTGGCTCTCTCTTTCCACCAAGTAAGGATATAGTAAGAGAGTTCTCTGTAAACCAGGAAGAGGTCTTCACTGAAATCCAGTCTTTTTGGCACCCCTGTTGCAATCACTGTGGCCCAAAGAGATGAGAAGCTAGGACTGACCCAGCTTTGGTTACAAACCTGTCCTTACTCAATCACTCTGCTATGGAAGTAGGATGGTTTATATTTGGACCCTATGATGAACTGCAGAGAAGAACTTCTCAAGAAAGAGGAGTGCTAGTCCAGAAGAAATAGGGTTCCAGAAGAAATATCTTACAGATACCTACATATAGGGAGTGTACTGCAATATTTTCTTAGTCATAGGACATACAGAATCTGGAAGGAGCTATCCAAATTGGGTGAGGGGGTAGGAAGGTTTGGAAGGGTGGAGAGGGCGAGGAGAAAGGGAGTGAAAATAAATTCATTTCCACCTCTGGAAGGAATACTTTAAGCAATGGGATTTGTATATGTACATAAATGTATATATACACACACACACACCCCCTTTCCCCCATATTAATCTAACCACTTCAGATAATTTTAAATTGGAGCAGCATTTGTCATTTCCAAAGGAAGGTTTTTGAGTAGCAAAAAAGTGTTAAGACTTAGAAATATTATTAAATCATTTACTCAGTAACAACACTTAGCATATAACAGGAACACACTGCACATATTCATTTCCCATTTAGTCTGAATAAGTATTTTTGCTATACAATGCTTTCCTAATATAAATTCTTCTATGGCCAGGGAACACAGAATTTTAAATAGATCATCCTTCTAAAATTGAAGCAAATTTCTTAGCAGGTATTTAGAAAAGAAGTGGGAACAATCAAGGTTAATTACTATGAAAACAAAAACAAATACAATTGTAGAACATTTAAATATGAAAATTATGAAACTATATATAAAAAGATTATACATATATACACTATCAAAATACCTTTTCTGTTTTGGTAACTAAATCTTTGAGATTAAAAACAAAGTAGTTCAAGCATTTCTAAATATAAAAATTTCAGATTTATACTTATTAAAAACGAAATAGTATCAGTTCTGTTGGAGCAATCATATACAAACCAAGACAAATATTTGCAAATGTGGAAACAGAAATAGAAAACAACTTCAACTTTATCAATATCTTAGTGGCTAAGTAATTTACTTTTTATCAGATTTTTTTGCTAAAATAGGTTTACTTAATTTTAAACTCAGATCAATGTATTTGTTTTTTGTGGGGTTTTTTTTGCCTTTTTTTTTAAAAAAAAAAAACACAAAATACTTATTTAAAATGGTAGGTATTAGGTTTCCACCGGCTAAAAAATAACATATACATTTCTCTAGATGTAGCAATTTTAAAAACATACAAATTCAATATGCAGTAGGAAAATATATAAAAAAAACACATGAGGAATTATATACCCCATTAAAAAATATAAATGCACCTTCGTTGATTATGATTATTGAAAACTAATATTCTGATTTCAAAGTAGCTTCTCTAAAATGTCGTAGTAGGCATTGTTTGCTTTTCTAATATCATGAATAAATAAGAAGTATTTCTATCTCATTTAAACAGTCTACTAGTATTTCTTAGCAAAAATGTAGTATTATAACATAGCATTATCCCATATTCAAGTTTTCATGTTTGAATTCCATTAAAATGTTTTCTATAATTTATAAGGACAATGCACACAAAAGTAAAAAGACGAGGTAAACATCTTACATTTTTAAGAAATTACTTGAAACTTAATACTCGGATATTCTCAATGCCTAAGTTCTAGTGTGGTGCTTACGAAGGTCCTCCATTAAAAAAAAAAAGGTCCTCCATAATGACGATGATATGACACATATCTGAACCACATAACAGCAGGTTTCTTGGTCTTCTGAGTAGACAAATGATGAAATGATGTTCTTCCCTGTTATTACAAAGCAACCATGACTAAGTTTTGCCAAAAATATTGCTTCGGTGTAGGTTTACATGAGGCACCATGCTACAGTAAGAGCAGCAACAATGCCATTCAAAATTGCCATGCTATAGCCCATGTGGAAAGAATGTCCAGTCAGTTTCCTGGGGGAAAAAAACAAATGAAAAAAGGAAAATGTAATTTGGTATAACAGAAATACCATCAGTTTTTATTGAAAATGCTTACAACATAAAAATGTTTCCCTAATATTTTACACATTAACACACATGTTAAAAAAGAATATTAGACATTTGCAAGATTAGTAAATACAGTGACCTTAAATTCTCTGTCAAAAACTATGCTGGTTATCAAATACAATTTTTCAGTGTCATTAGAGCAAAATGTTCAGTTTAGTCCCTTACACTTTTTTACTGTGCTTCATAGTGAGTGTATCATAACCTAATTCTATGGTTTAAATTTTATTATACTACAAGCATATTCTTTCACTAATTAGCACTGTTTAGAACTAAAAATACATATTACTTCAGGTATTTGTCCTGTCTGTACCACTTTTAGGTTACATGAAGAAACTACTCTTTCTGTAAACACTAAAAACAGCACTTGTCCATATGTAAGTCATAAATCAGATTATGTCTTTTACAGACATTTCAGTTCTCACCTTAATAGGTCACTTAATTGAAGTAGCTTTCAATGAGTTCCTAAGTATCAGCAAAGACACATCTCTTGTTTTATGATTACTATGACTGCCAACTAGCTTATGTGCAGATTTCCCCTGACATTTGATTCCTCTATCTTACAGCAATTTTGCTACATTTTCTTTAACATTCCTTCACTAACTACTGCAGTAATACTCTTTGTTTATTTTCATAAAGATGAGACATGGTAAAAAAAAAAAAAAAGAAGCTAATATCCAAATGGTGCCAGAGGAAGAACAGTATCTTTTCCTCAGCGGAACAATCCAAATTGAGGACATACAGGGAGGTGCACTGCAGGAATAAGAGCCCAAAGTCATTAATACTAAGAGCTCTGGACTGAGGGTCACCATACCTATGCCCTCTCATCCTCTCTTAAGGACAGTCACAGAGAGGGAGGTACTTGGATTTCAACTAACATTTGAAGGATTGTAGCCCTAAAAGATCTGCGGCAGGGAATAAAGAAGATACACTCCTCGAGGTGCCTGGGTGGCTCAGTGGGTTAAAGCCTCTGCCTTCAGCTCAGGTCATGGTCTCAGGATCCTGGGATCGAGCCCCACATTGGGCTCTCTGCGTAGCAGGGAGCCTGCTTCCCCTTCTCTCTCTGCCTGCCTCTCTGCCTACTTGTGATCTCTCTCTCTGTCAAATAAATAAAAAATCTTAAAAAAAAAAAAAAATACACTCCTCGAAGAATACCATCTCTGCATTCACCTGAGACTATAGAAGGCCCATGTACTTTCTGATAGACACTATTATTATTCATTCTCCACTCAACCTCACTCACCCAGGGACTAGTTTAAGATGCCTCGTGTGTACCATTAAGAGTTAATCTACTTCACTGTGTTACCTACTGTACGGTAAAATAAAATAGATACACTAGATGCTTTACCTCTTAAAAAAACTTCCTCAAATATATACTGGCTAGTGAACAGAAAGCTAATTATAAAACTGAACTACCAGCCTGTCTTTGATTATAAAAAACCACTAATGATCCAAGAACATTTAAATTCATACTAACAAAATGAAGTTAATCATGGAGCAGAATTTCAGGAGTTAATTGGTCTCTTTTACTAGTTTTTGACCCTGCACTCCCATAAAAATAGAAAAAACTCTGAAGTTACAGTTTACAAAACTACAATATAGGTATGTATAATTGAATTTTATGGAGATGCACGTGTTCAAATGTTAAATGATCCTTATATAACAGGCAAAGCAAGGAATTTTAATGGCAATGAAGAAATGCTCTAGAGAAGTGATTCTTAGCCTTTCTACCATCTCAAATGTGCCACATTCCCACTAGGAACATGTATCAGTTGTCACACATGTACTGTTAGGCAAGGGACAAAATCTTTGAGGAATCACTTGCTTTAAAACTCCTTTTCAAAATACTCATCATGATATTCATCTCTGGTTAAGAAAGACAACCCCTGCTGGCAGGTGTTTTCTCCTATGACTTGTTTCTGATCTTTGAAGTACTGAAAAAAACTGAAGATATCCTGGTTCCCCTTTGTCAACACCCTTATCTCTTATAAAGGGCATGTTTTGAATTAAAAAACTAGGACCAAGTAGAGTACTTATCTTATTCAGTCTCTATATATGCATGTTACTTTCTAAATTATACAGAGTAAATCGCAAATGCCTAACATGCATACAGATCAATGAATCTTTATCATAGTACACCCTCATGTACCAACCATCCAGATCAAATACAAAACATTTCCAGCACCACAGAAAGCTCCTTTGTTCCTCTTCCCCACCAATATCAACTTTCCCTCCCCCAGATCTTGACAACCAATATAACCATTTGTTATCATGATGCCTGGTTTCACGTCCCCATCTACATGCCCTCATATAATACATTTTCTTCTGTGTCTGGATTCTTTCGCTCAATATTATGTCTGTAAGAATCATCCATGTTGTTATATGTAGCATTGGCATGTTCTTTTGTATTATAATTCAGTACTCCACTGTATAAAAATAATAAAATTTATTCATTCTACTACTGAGCATTTGGGTTCTTTCTAATATGGGGTTCCTATACATAGAGATAATAGGAATATGATGGTACAAATCTTTGTTGGGTAGGAGACATTTGCACTCATTTCCCTTCGGTAAATCCTAGGAGTGGAATTGCTGGGTTATAAGACATGTAAATTTGGCTTCAGTAGAAACATCAAACATTTTCCCAAAGTAGTTGACTACTGTACACATCTATAGGCAATGTATGAGTTTCAGGTGTTCTGCTCTGTCAGATAATTTAGTATTATCACTCTTTTTAATTTTAGTGAGTCTGCATTATGTTGTTGTTTTAATATTTATTTTTCTGATGACAAACATACTTATTGCCCATTTAAATATTCTCTTTTTTGAAATTCCTGTTCATCTTTTGCTCATTTTTCTACTGGTTTACAGAGCTCTTTATATATTCTATATACAAATTCTTTGTCAATAAGACATGTCACAAATATCTTCTTCAGTTTATGACTTTTCTTTTCACTCTCTAATAAGATCCTTTGATGAACAAGTTATTAAATATAGTCCAATTTATTTCTCTTTAATGTTTAGTACTTTTCTGTGGCCTTTTTAATAAATCTTTCACTACTCCAAGGTTAGAGAGATATATTATCTTTTAGAAAAGTTTTACTGTTCTTCCTTTGACCTTTTGGTCTGTAATTTATCTAAAATTTTCATATATTGCATAAGGTAGTGGCCAATGTCCATGTTATTCCTTATGGATATCCAATTGTTTCAGCACAAGTTACTGAAAAGACCATCTTCCCACTTCATTAAATGTTGTGGTGCCTTGTCCTAAGTCATATAACCATGTTTGTCTGGGTCTGTTTTTAAACTTTCTATTCTATTCTTTGGGTCTATTTGTTTATCCCTGATAAAATCAACAACTTTCCTATATAGCAGCATTGGCCAATTAAAAAAAATTTATGCTACATAACTGAAATTAACATAACACTGTATGTTAACTAAATGGAATTAAAGTGAAAACTTAAAAACCCAAAAAGAAATTTTATGCTAAAAGTAAAAGATATCCTTAGAATGAAAACAACAAAATCTTAGAAACACAACTAACAATGTGCAAGATTCACATGAAGATAATCATAAAATGTTACTGAAGAAGATCTAAATAAATAGAAACACATCCTGTGTTCTTTGGAATTGAAAACAATATTGTAAAAGTGGCACTACTCCCTAAATTGATCTATAAATTCGGTACAATTCCTCAATTTTCCTTTCTAACTGCCTCTTCCTGCAGATATGGGCAAGCTAATTTCAAAATTCATATGGAAGTAAGACACACTAAATGTCAAAATAATATTGGAAAAGGACAAAGCTGGAGAACTCATACTTCCCAATTTCAAAACTTAACACAAAGTAATCAAATGGTATGGTACTGTTATAAGGATAAACATACAGACAAATGGAACAGAATTAAGAGTCCAAAAATAAACTCATAAATCTACAGTCAATAAGTTTCAACATGGGTACCAAAGGCCACTTAGTAGGTAAAGAGTCGTCTTTTCAACAAACGGTGCGGGGATAACTGGATGCAAAAGAATGAATTTGATCCTCTGGCTCATATAACATACAAAAATTAACTCAAAATGGACCAGACCTACATGAAATAACTAAAACCACAAAACTCTTAAAAGGAAGCATAGGCAGAAATTTTCACAATCTTGAATTAAGCAATGATTTCTTAGATAAGCAACTAAAGAAAAAATAAATTGGATTTTATCATACTAAAAGCTTATGTGCTTCAAAGGACAATATCAAGAAAGTTAAAAGACAACCCAGAGAATGGAAGAAAATACTTGCAAGTCATATATATAACTAGGATCTGCTATCTGAGATATAAATTCTTATGACTCAAAAAAAAAAAAAAAGACAAAAAAATCCAATTTTAAAAAAGAGCCATAGCATTTGAATAGACAGTTCTACAAAGAAGATATACATTGGCCAACAAGCACATGAAAGATGCCAGACATCATTAGTCACTCTAAAAATGCAAATCAAACTGCAATAAGATAACACTTCATACCCACTAAGATGGTTATGACACAAAAAAGTAAAGAAAGAAAAGGTTATTGGTGAGGATGTGGAGAAATCAGAAATCTCACACATTGTTGGTACAATATAGAATGGTATAGCTACTGTAAGAGTTTTACAGTTCCTCAAAAAGTAAAGAAGAGCTACCATATGATCCAACAATTCCATTCCAGGTATACACTCAACAGCTAAAAACATATTTTTACACAAACTTGAACCTGGATGTTCATAGCAACATTATTCCTAAGAACTAAAAAGTGGAAACAAACCAAATGTCCATCAACTGATAAATTAAACAAAATGTGGCATATCCATACAATGGAATGTAATTTAGCCATAAAAAGGAAAGAAATACTGATACTGGCTACAACATGGATGAACTTTAAAACCACTACACTCAGTGAAAGATGTCAGACACTAAAGACCACATTTCTGGGACTTGTATGATTCCATTTATAGAAATGCCCTGAATAGATAAATTCATAGACAAAAAGTAGAACAAGGGTTTCCCAGGGGTGCCTGGGTGGCTCAGTAGGTTAAGCTACTGCCTTTGGCTCAGGTCATGATCCCAGGGTTCTGGGATTGAGCCCCACATCGGACTCCTTGCTCAGCGGTGAGCCTACTTCTCCCTCTCCCTCTCCCTGCTACTCCATCTGCTTGTGCTCTCTCTGTCAAATAAATAAATAAAAGAAAAGAAAAAAGAAAAAAAATATATATATATAAAGAATAGGGGTTTCCCAGGTCTGGAGGAGGGGATGAGAGGAGTACTGGTAAGTGTGGGGTTTTCATTTTGAAGTAGTGGAAATGTTCTGGAATTAGAGAGTGGTAATGATTGTACAAAACAGAGAATATACTAAAATCACTGAGTTATATGCTTTAAAATGCTGAGTTTCATGTTATGTGAATTATATTGTAATTAAAAATAAAACTTTATTAAAAGACATTAAAAGAGTATCTGAATAAAGAGAAATAACCTACCATAATCTGGGAATACTCAACACTGTAAAGATACCAATTACCTCAGAAAGAAACTATAAATTCAATGAGATCCCAGTAGTAGCTCAACAGAATTATTTTGGTGGGAAACTGATACTTTGATCTCACACAGTAAACAGGCAAAAGGAGCAAAGAAAAATTTTGAGAAATCAAGTCACAATATAAAAACAAAGTAGTTTTTAAAAAAGAAGTTTACAGAACCAGAAAAAGACATTGGAATAGATTTTATTAGCATCCAGAAACAGATTCATGTTTATAAGTTATATAGGGGCTGGGGTAAGAAGTGAAGAAATATATGTACAGAAATTTTACATTTTACCAATAGGCATTTTTAAGACAGAAGGAACAAAATTGACAATTATTTCAAGTTCCTCCCTCCCTTTCCTAATCATGGTTTTTCATTTAACAGTGTAGGAGAAATCAAGATTCAGCTTATCTTCAAAAGAGGGATTGCTATATTTACATGGAATAAAAAGAATTGATTTTAGGCAGTTTTCTTTCAGCTTTGGTTTTGTTTTTTGATCCTTCAAGTTCTATGAATATTAAGAAAAAACGAGTAAGATTAAATGGGGGGAGTGCCTGCAATTCCTAGTGTTTGTAGGTTCTTGAAAGGCTTACTCTCAGTGTGAGGCTCAGAAGGTATTTATGGTCTAGTACAAATTCTTTCTTAATTTTATTTATTTTTAAGATATTATTTGAAAGACAGAGAGCACACATGGCTCACACACACACACGCGCGCGCGTGTGCGCAGGGGGGCGGGGGCGCTAAGGGAGAGGGAGAGGCAGACTCCCTGCTGAGCAGGGAGCCTGACACGGGCTCAGTCCCACACTGTGAGATTCTGACCTGAGTGGAAGACAGATGCTTAACGGACTGAGCTCCCCAGATCCCCTCTTTCTTAATTTTAATTTGCATGCATATATAAGACAAGGCACTACTGTTCTTACACAAAATAAAAATAAAAACAAGGGGCGCCTGGGTGGCTCAGTCGTTAAGCGGCTGCCTTCGGCTCAGGTCATGATCCCGGAGTCCTGGGATCGAGCCCCGCATCGGGCTCCCTGCTCTGCGGGAAGCCTGCTTCTCCCACTACCATTCCCTCTGCTTGTGTTCCCTCTCTCGCTGTGTTTCTCTCTGTCAAATAAATAAAATCTTTAAAAAAAATAAAAAAAAATAAAATAAAATAAAATAAAAACAAAAACCCTACTGGCCCAAAGCATCTATTGTGTGTTGTTTCATTCAGTTTTATCATGAGGTTTACTAAGGATTTCAAAATGTTTCTTATTGTTATAAGTCATTCATAACTTTCATTTCATAACCTGAAGCAATCACACACCGCAAGGCAAATGGTAATAAAACACAGGGGTGGAGGTGATTGGGAAAGTTGGGTAGAGTATATATAATTTTTGCTCATTAATTCTTCTATAATTTCACTAAGGAAAAGGTATGGAAAAGGAAAATGATAAGTCTGATCAAGGGTAGCACTTTCCAAGGGCACCTGGTTAGCTCAGTAGATGATGCATGCAACTACTGATCTCCGGGTTGTGAGTTCAAGTTCCATATTGGGTGTAGAGATTTTTTTAAATAATAAAAAAAAGAGGGAATGTGCTATGGTGAGCGCTGTGAATTGTGTAAGACTGATGAATCACAGACCTGTACCCTTGAAACAAATAATACATTATATGTTAATAAAAAATTTTAAAAATAAAAAATATACTTGCATCCTAAAAATAATAATTTTAAAAAGGGTAGCACTTTCCTCTATTATATATTTTAGACCAACAAAGAAAAATAACTACAGTTTTTAAATCCTATAATAATAAAGTATAATATGGGAAACTTGATCAGATATAAAATAAAAAAATTTCTATCCAGAATAAGTAAAACTTCAGCATTATTTAATATTAATATTGTCAAATTCACAAAAGTAGATAGGTAATACCTAGCCCTGTCCATCTAATTTGATTTTGTCATGCCATACAGAGTTCTAATTTGGACTATGTTACTGAATAGGTGGAAAACACACACCACAAAGAAATCAAATCCTATCACCTCATAGCACTATTTAATGGAAATGTTTAACTTTGAAAACCTTTCATTTTATTTCAACATTCACATAGTCTCTGGAATGGGCTTAAAGAAATTTTGAAAATGACATGACTATTTTTAGAGATTTGCTACAATTATTATTTCCAATATCAATGTGACCAAGAAAATGAATTCAAGATAAAATTCTTTCCAAGCCACTCACACTCTCTCTCCATATACCTAAACACATCGTAACAAATTAATTTTCCTAAAACACCCTCTTGTTCAAAATGCTTGTGTCAGGGTGCCTGGGTGGCTCGGTTGTTAAGTGTCTGCCTTCAGCTCAGGTCATGATCCCATGGTCCTCGGATAGAGCCCCACATCAGGCTCCCTGCTCAGCGGGAAGCCTGCTTCTCCCTCTCCCACTCCCCCTGCTTGTATTCCTGCTCTTGCTGTCTCTCTCTCTCTGTCAAATAAATAAATACAATCTTTAAAAAAAAATACTTGTGTCAATTGTATATTAATACATAAGTGTGGGACAGGTGGCTCAGTTGGTTAAGCATCTGCCTTCCACTTGGGATCAAGTCCCGCATCAGGCTCTTTGCTCAGCAGGGAGCATGCTTCTCCCTCTGCCTACCAGTCTCCCTGCTTGTGCTCAATCTCTTTCTCTCTCTGACAAATAAATTAATAAAATTAAAAATAAAATAGAATAGAGCTAAAAAACAATACAGTTAATAAGATCAAGTTTTGTTATATAAAAACAAAACATATCTTAAAAATATGAATTCTGACCTAACCTTCCAGAAATGGCAATGGACCAAAAGACAAAAGAGGTACCATGGTGTAAAGGAAAAAGGACGGAACCAGAAGTGAACTTACATTTAAGATTTCATGCATATTAGGTGAAGGGCAGCACCAGATTAACATAAGGTCCATTCCAGTTAGTTCTAAATTTTGATTTAGCAGGGATAAAATAACATTTGAAAGACATTACATAGGTTTTTTTCTATCTATTAAATGGGTTATTGACCAACATTACTTGTACTTAAACTAAAACAATGACCCAGGGAGTATAATTACATAAATATTTTGGTCCCAAGGAGTCAAAGAGACCCAAAATATAATGAAAATTAACATGGTATCATTTAACATAAGAATTCAAAATAATCTGACCATTTAAAAATAAGTAGAAAAGTAGAACTTAATGACAAAACCAGAATGTTTCTTAAAGGAAATGTCAAGACTCCTAAATGCAGATTTTATTATGCTGAGATAAACTTCTATACCGCAATAAATTTCTAAAATCGAAATGGAAATAAATGGGAAATGCTGTTCAATAAAAATAAACATATTGGAAAAAATACTGTGACAAAGATAGCTTTATAACAGAACGACTTCCATAACCTAAAAGATAAGTTATAAAAAAGATACCATTTGGTTCTGGTTCTAAAGAATTTCTTTCCAATAATAAAGAATCCTGCAATGAAATACTTATTTGATTCCTGTTAGCATTTAATCATTTAAACTCTGTAGTTAGCGATGTGTTTGAGTGCCAGCTTTGCCACTTACAAGTAGTATGAAGGTAGGAATTGTCTGACCTCTCTGAGACTCAATTCCCCAAAATGGAAATAAAAATGGTCTTCCCTGCACAGCTGAGAATCAGGTGTCTGGCACATAGTAAATAATCAATAAATGTTAGCCACTATATAGAAATGAAAGTTGGCTACAGATGAGATTTTTAAAAAATTCTTCTGATATTCTCTTTCACTCTCCCTTTAAGCAAAATACCTATAACTAGACCTATCTCAAAGCCAAAACAAAAAAAAAATAAGATTATACAAACAGACCCAGGAGGTGGATAGAAGAAAGAAACTGAAGAATCATGGGTTTGTGTATGTATATGTGCATTTCTGCTTGTTATTACTCTCTTCCTACAAATTCATAATCATTTCCCTTTGTAATTTTCTAAAGAACTTGGACTTCCAATATCTGTATCCAGATTATGTAGTCTGGAAACATACTTTCTAGCAATATATTTATATTGATATTTAATACTAACTTATAAAGTGAATAAATTATAGAAGATTTATATTTTAATTATTTATATTTTATAGGAATATTTATGTAAAACTTAAGATTCAAATGACTTCAATGATTCTGGAAATTAAAAGGAAGCACAAATTAAGGTACTGAACAAGACACTGACAAAAGTTTCAAATAAATTGCCTTTATTTAAGAGAGAGGCCAATAGGTTCAAGCAGGTCTCCTCTCTTATTTCACGTTGTTTATTGTTTTTGCTGTAGCTAGCACTCACCGGTTGATTCTGAAATGAATCTCTATACTACATACCAGACTACACTCTATAGAAATCTTCATTCTTTTTTTTTTTTTTTTTTTTTTAAGATTTTATTTATTTATTTGACAGAGAGAGAGAGAGAGAGATCACAAGCAGGCAGAGGCAGGGGGAAGCAGGCTCCCTGCTGAGCAGAGAGCCTGATGCAGGGCTCCATCCCAGGACCCTGAGATCATGACCTGAGCAGAAGGCAGAGGTTTATTAAACCCACTGAGCCACCCAGGCACCACTGAAATCTTCATTCTTAGGTCATCTTAATTCCAATATTTCCTCTCCCTCATCTATGTTCCCGCATTTAAGACATGCTTTTACGACAGAATTCTCCCCAATTTGTAAGTCATTTCACCGCTAACCAATTTTGCTCTAAGCAGAAAGCTCTCTGTACTTACCAGAATAAGAAGTTATATTAAGGGCCTACAGTAAGAACCAACTACTGGCTATTTGTTTTCTGTGTCTGACTGGCTCAGTTGGAGACAGGATGAGTTAGTTGGTACTAATTTAATCCCCCTTTACACATCTGAGTCTCCTTTTATTTTTCATTCTATTGCAGGCCAAGAAATCCCCAATTCTCAAAGAATTTTAAGCTGTGTGAGCTTTGGTTGGAATAACTATCAGTTCTTTATCTGGAATCAAAAGTTCTTAACCAAATCCAAAATCTGAAAGAAAATACTAAACACCACTACATTTCAATTACTTGCAAAGTATTTCCTTCTATGTTTCTTTCAGAAACACAAAATAATTAATTTCTTTTGTATTCATTTCCCTAAAAATTACTTATTAGAAATTGCAGAGAGAATAAAGTTGTATATAGTCCAACTAATTTTACCAGTGCTATTTAGGACATAAGGGTTAGAATTTTAAAAAGGAAGCTTCCCTCCCTTGGGAAATGCTGTTTCTCATTAAGGAAAAAAACATATTCACCCCTTACTTTATACTCTGAAGTTTTTAGTTTATAATTTTCTCAATTCTCTATTCTTTTACTTCACCAAAATTTACATAATGAGTTATCTACATCAGGCATTATGTATGGGAGAGAGAGAAATGAGCAAGAATCAGTACTATCCTCAGTATTGCCCTCAAAGACAAGAGTCTAATGACATAATATGTTGAGTATTAAAAGTTTTGTGGACAGCATTACTGGAACATAAGGGAGTCATCTGACTTGAAGAAGGGGAGAGATTTTAAAGAACAGTTAATGCCTGATCTAACACTGAGTATGAGGAAATTAGAGTTCTAAAAAAATGACAACATGTGTAGAAGCAAGAGACAATGGAGAGTGCAAGAAGTAGTTAATGGTTTAGTATGTATGGTTAGAGTAAAGGATCTGGAAAGCCAACTCTCTTTCAACTGGAATCCAATCATGGCTCTAGTACTTACAAAACGACATTAACCTACCTGAAAATCTAATTCTTCATCTTTAAAGTGAGAATAACAATTCCTCTCTTTAGTGTTCCTGTGAACGCTAAGATAACATTAACAATATTTGTTTCAGTACCTAGCATTTATCGAGCACACACACAATAAATGTCAGCCTTTATTTTGTGTCCTTGACTGGCTGGAGTTACTGAGAGAGAGGGAAGAACTGAAGGCAATCCCAGGTTTCTAAGATGAGTTACTGGCTGGATAAAATATCATTCACCGTGATAGGGAAGCCAAGAGAAGAAATGGGTTGGTAAGTAGTGAGAAATAATGAAGTCAATTTTAGATAGACTAAACTGAAGGACACTGCCTGCAGGACACTGAAGTAAAAATTCCTAGCAAGCAATAGGAAATACAAATAAAAACCAAAAGGCAAGTTTCTCAGGAAAGAGCCTTAAGGCAGGCCAGATAAACTTGGAAGTCTTCAGCCAACTATAAGTAGCTGAAAAAAGTGATTCCACAAGTGAGAAGTAGTGATCAGAAGGCTGAAAGAAAACAGGAAGGAGGGGTGCCTGGGTGGCTCAGTGGGTTAAAGCCTCTGTCTTTGGCTCAGGTCATGATCTCAGGGTCCTGGGATCGAGCCCCACATCAGACTTTCTGCTCAGCAGGGAGCCTGCTTCCCCCTCTCTCACTCTGCCCGCTTTTCTGCCTACTTGTGATCTCTCTTTCTCTGTCAAATAAATAAAATCTTTAAAAAAAAAAACAGAAAGAAATATCATAGAAATTAAGAAAGAAAAGAATTCTGAGGAGGAATCATAAAACATCTCAAATAACGGATTGAAAAATGAAAGGGGCACCTGGGTGGATTAGTTGGTTGGGCGTCCAATTCTTATTTTCAACTCAGGTCATGATCTCAGGGTTCTGAGATAGAGCTCTGTATAGGGCTCTGCATTGGCCTCTGGGCTGGGCATAGAGTCTGCTTGGATTCTCTCTCCCCCTCTCCCTTTGGCCCCCGCCCCACCCAATGTGTGTGCACATGCATATGCACTGGTGTGCACACGCTCTTTCTCTCAAAAAAAACAAAACAAAACAAAAAAACCATTAAATTTTGTAATTAGGAAGTCTGCGGTCAATTCAAGGAGAAAACAATTTAGTGTATGGGTAACTCCAAGACATCTCTGCTAGCAAATGCAGTCAGCGTGGAGATAGGGTCTACCCCTTCTCTAATCCTTGAAGATGCTTAGAAGTGCAGAGAAGTGGGCATGAGGATTTTTTTTCTCTACCAGAGGAGAAACTCAAATGTTTTAGAAATATTCCAACAAGATTAGATACAAAGGGAAACCTGAAGTTATATGAAAAATGGAATGAAAAAGGAATTACAGGGATGGGCAGGGTAAAGGATCTAGAACAAAGGAAGTAAAATTAAATTTGGGCAGGTGGAAGGACACTTCATATTCTGAGAGAAGAGAAATAGGTAGGATAATGTGTGTATGTAAAGTAAGCTTATGATCATGAGATAGGGATGGAAGAAGCTGGAAGTTCACTCACAATGACCTTTCTGTGACTGGAAGTGGAGCCCACAGAAAAAGGGTGCGAGGTGATTAAGGATTTGGAATAGCCACAGGGGTAAAAAAAAAAGAGATGGATGGATGGATGACTGGATGGACAGTGCTAGCTAAGATTCTAGTTCAGACTTTGAGGGTTGTGAACTCTAGTTATTCAGATCTTAGTTTGGATTCAAACTTAGTTTGGATGATTCAAACTCTCCCTCATTATTCTCTTTATATGAACACCACAGGCCTTGGCCTGTTTTAGATGAATCTGAAGCCTGCTATTTTAACATTTCATTAAGCTTTGCTCCAGGCTCTCTCTCCTACTTGACCTTTCTTTTGACCTCCACAATTTTGCAATTGTATAGGGCAGGCACATCAAACTTTTTTTCTTTACACAAGGCCTGGTAAAAGGAAGCCTATTTTTCTTAGAGTTCGTAACAACTGAACACACAAAATTTGTATTTACTTTGGCTTTCCTAATGTATAATTTCAATTAAAATTATTTTCCTTGCCACTAAATTATATTTCCCACTCCATTCCTTAACCCTGAAAAACATTTCCCAAACTTGGCAAGGAAGTCACTTTGGATTTACAATCTAAAAGGAGAAGTGAGTAAAATAAATACAATACGTTTTAAAGCAGCTTATTTATTTTGTTATAATTTTAAACATCCTCAAGTTGTAAGCTTTCCTGCTTATTCAAATAGGCAGACTTCAGTTGAACTTTCATTACTACTTTAGTATCACTTATTCATTAAAACTCTGATATTCAGTAAAAGTTACTAAGTTTATCAATAAGGTATGAAGTAGTTATCTGTTTTACAAAATTGAAATGTCATTTTTAGAAATGCGTGTCATACCCTTATGGCTATAAAACTAATCAATTAAAACTATATGAACAGACAGGCCAACCCCATGTAATATATATTCTTTTGCCCCCAAATTAAAAATCTTCTGTAAGCACTATCTAATTTCAGAGTAGTTTCCTGAAGCAGAGGTTGGCAAACTAGAACACACTTGTCCTGCACTTGTTTCTTTTTACTGGAACATGGCCTCACTCATTCCTTTAGGAATTGTCTATAGCTGCTTTGGTGCTAAAAATCAACTTATTTCAACTTTAAGGGTATGTGAGAGACCATATGATCCACAAAGCTAAAAATACACACCACTTGGCTCCTTACAGAAAAAGTTTGCTGACTTCTGTCCTGAAACTCAGAATCTCAGACCACACCCTAGACATAATGAATCTTAATCTCTATTCTCAGCTAGATCTTCTAGGGATTCTAAAAGCCTCGAAGTAAATACTGATGCTCATTATTTGGAAATCTATAAATTAGCAAGATTTCTAACTAGACCATCACTTCAGAAATCTATCCCAATTACTTTCTATATGAAAACTTCAAATTTATCATAATTTTAAAGATTTTTAAAATTTTTTTTATTTGGCAGAGAGAGATCACAAGTCGGTAGAGAGACAGGCAGAGAGAGAGGAGGGAAGCGGGCTTCCTGCTAAGCAGGGCTTGATCCCAACCCTGAGATCATGACCTGAGCTGAAGGCAGAGGCTTTAACCCACTGGGCCACCCAGGTGCCCCAAATTTACTGTAAGTTTAAACAAAGAAATAAGTTGAATACACACTTATAAAATTTGTTTCACAGTAGCATCATGTTCTAAATAGATTTCATGACTTCTTTAAAATTTTCTGACAGGGAATTCAAGTAAGAAATCAAGTAAGAGACTACCTGAGGAAGAAAATTTCTCCTATATCTTTCTTCCTATTATATATTTACCTTGCTAGGACAGTGACTACACACTGGGTATACAAGTATGTTTATATATGTACATTCAAAATAACCTCTTAGGATAAAATATGGCAAAATATTTTTAGAATGAGGTATCGAAGAATAAGATTAAAACTATCTTGGGGCGCCTGGGTGGCTCAGTCATTAAGCTTCTGCCTTTGGCTCAGGTCATGATCCCAGGGTCCTGAGATCCAGCCCCGCATCAGGCTCCCTGCTCAGAAGGAAGCTGCTTCTCCCACTACCATTCCCTCTGCTTGTGTTCCCTCTCTCGCTGTATTTCTGTCAAATAAATAAAATCTTTAAAAAAAAAAGATTAAAACTATCTTGTTTATTATTAGTTTATTAGTATATTATAAACTATTATTAGTTTACCAGATTTTAAAGTATAATCATATTTGAGTGGAGTGATATATTTCAAATGCATACGCACATACAAACCATATACGTGCATATTCACATATATACACAGTCACAAAGTTTTACTAATCAAGAAGATTACAAATACAGAAATAATTATGAGCTAGTCTGTTAACACTAGTTGTATTTCAGGGTTATTTAAAATGAGACTTCGCAAGTCTTTGACCTTCAAAAGTATATAATTCTGTGCTGTTTTATAATGAGCTTGTACTGTTTTATAATGAGTTTATATTAATTCTATAATCACAAATGATAAAAAAAATCAATAAGGAGAAATTTTAAGTCATGGCCACTGTTCTAACAAATAAACTTCTAAATTACTGAAAAACAGAAAATGCTATTAAAATAAAAAGTCATTAGAAACATGTCTGTGTATTGACTTCAGGGTTTCATGATAAATCTGAGGTAAAGATTATCTGGATAAACATTTACTTAAAAGATATAAAAGGTGAGGGAAAAAGTATAAATATAAACACTGTAATGTATCATTCTTAAAAATACATGGGAGCTGGGGTGCCTGGGTGTCTCAGTCAGCTGAGCATCGAATTTTGGTTTTGGCTCAGGTCATGATCTCAGGGTCCTGGGATGGAGCCCCTCACTGGGCTCAAGGACTTACTTTATAAATTAAAAGTGTTACTAAAATAAAGTATGTACCATCTTAACGGAGCAAGTTGATTTACACATTAGTAAACTACATTATATTAGAATTTAAAATTTCAACTTTAGGGGTTTCCTCACTTTTAAAAAGACTTTATTCTCCTTAGCATTTTATTTTGTTTCCTAGCTGTACTACCAACTTCTCTGGTCCTACTTCCTCTTGTAAAGCATAATGATGGTTTGCATGAGGTCTTTAATTCCTTTTGGATCTCAATCCTGCAATTATTATGCTTCCCTATACATACCAGTCTTTTATCTAGAATCTTGCCAACTAGAAATTTTAATTGAGTTACAATCCTAAGCTTTGCCAGTGTGATATTAACTAATGTAATGACCTACAGGCATTGAAAGATCCTAAAGATGAGCAAAGATCTTTAAAATGGAATTACGTATGTATACATTTTAAGTACCTCTTATTGTACAATTCCTTGAAAATCAGTCAAAGGGAAATAAAAGTGTAACTGGCTGGATGAAAGTAGGTACATATTAACCCACAGTTTATCTATATATAGCAATCTACTAGGTTGCAAATTGAATAATGTCAGAAATTTTGACTTTATTCACCAGTGTGTTGAGGTAGAAAAATGCCCCAGAACATTCATCTGTGCTGAGTACGGCAAGTTAGGGCAAATAGTACAAAACATATATGAATAATGGGATTCCCAAGTCTTCAGATTTCAAGAGTCAGTTAAAAAAAATACTATTTTGAAAAAAGTAAGGTAACTGACACTATGTTTTGTTGTCAAACTTTTACTTTGCCAAGAACAATGTTTGCGAATCACTACTATCTAGAGGTGCCTGGGTGGCTCAGTCAGTTAAGTGTCTGCCTTTGGCTCAGGTGATGATACTGGAGTGCTAGAATAGAGCACATTCACAATGGGCTCCCTGATCAGCAGAGTCTGCTTCTCCTTCTCCCTCTGCACCCCCCAATCATGTGCTCTCTCTAATAAATTCTTAAAACAAACAAACAAACAAACAAACAAACAAAAGAGGGGCCCCTGGGTGGCTCAGTGGGTTAAAGCCTCTGCCTTCGGCTCAGGTCATGATCTCAGGGTCCTGGGATCGAGCCCCACATCGGGCTCTCTGCTCAGCAGGGAGCCTACTTCCCCCCTTCTCTCTGCCTGCCTCTCTGCCTGTCACCTCTGTCAAATAAATAAATAAAATCTTTAAAAAAAAAAACAACTATTGCTATTTAAAAGATTTTATTTATTTGACAGAGAGAACCACAGCTAGAGAGGGAACACAAGCAGAGGGAATGGTAGCGGGAGAAGCAGGCTTCCTGCCGAACAGGAAGCCCGATGTGGGGCTCCATCCCAGGACCCTGAGATCATGACCTGAGCCGAAGGCAGACGCTTAACTGACTGAGCCACCCAGGCACCCTGGAAGCCACCCCTTCCGTCTTATGAGCCCTTTCATATACCAGGCTGCCTCCTATGATTTACAAAGATTGCTGACACATGGAAAGTTCCAAGAACATAACTGGTAAGTACTATCTCTCAGGTATTTCTTAGCAAGGTTGTTCTATGCATATGCACACCGGCGCGTTTTCAGTAACCCAAACATAAAACATTGTAAATTAGCATAGGCAAAAGCCAAAGCAAACACATACAAAGCAAATACTCACTTGCTACATCACTTTATGAAAACAAGGAAACCAAGTTAATTAGTACGATTTCTTACAGGATTTTCTTACAGCTATTTAAATCTCCATTCAGAACAGTAATGGAATATACAAGACATGCATATATTTTAACTCTTCAAGAAGCCACAGTGCAGTATTATCAATATATTCATTAATAGTGACCACATTGCAACTGATGGCTCCAAACATTATCTACATAATGAAACTTCATGATACTCAAATATCAAGGCTTAAGTTCTTAATCCATGTCCTTCGTCAGGTTTTCTCTCTTATTGCAATTAGCCATCTGACATCTGTTTCATTAATCCAAGACAATAAATAATCCGATTCAACAAAGAAGCAGCTCTCCAAAATTTATACGAAAAAGTTGTAGAGTCAATTTATTGTGCTCAATGTTCAATCTAGTGTGCCTGGAAAAGGACTTTTATTTTAAATACGAAGTCACCCACTTACCTTCACCTCTAAGACTCATATTACTGCCAAAGAAACCACAACTCCGTTTTTCTTTTCTTTTTTTTAAAGATTTTATTGATTTGAGAGAGAGAGTGAGCAAGAAAGACAGCACAAGCCAGGGGAGAGGCCGAGAAAGAGGGAGAAGCAGACTCCCCGCTGAGCAGGGAGCCCGATATGAGGCTCAATCTCAGGACCCTGGGATCATGACCTAAGCCAAAGGCAGGCACTTAACTGACTGAGCCACCCAGGTGTCCCCATGACCCCACTTCTATTTTGATTTTGCTATTGTATTTGTCTGTATCTTCTTAACTCCCAAGACTTAAAGCCCCTAAAGTCAAGAAGGAAAAGAAGTTAGAGAAAACTCTTTAATAATAGAAAAATAAACCTAATGTTGAATAAAAAAAGAATATTCCAATACAGCAATGCCAATCCTAAAACTGGAATTTTCTAGGATTAACTACTTTACTTATTGTATGCTTCCCTTCTATAATAACATGTACTCATATATAAATGTAACGAAAATACAAATATATCAACATCTGCTTACATCCAGGACACTTTACATATAAAATAACACAGAGGCACCTGGGTGGTTCAGTCCATTAAGCATTTGACTCTTGATGACAGGATTTTGAGTTTAAGCCCTGCACTGGGCTCCACGCTGGGCATGGAGCCTACTAAAATAAACAAGCAAGCAAACAAAACACATGCTAGAGTATCAGATCATATGTGCTAATTTTTAGCCTGTAAAACAATTACCAAAAACTGTTTACCAAAAAGCAATTCACACAAAAAACAATTTTTCCCTTTTCTTTCTCACTTCTACTTTACTTTGCAGATTCCAAATAAGCAATGTACTTAAAAAACAAAACAAGGCTTTATAGAAATAAATTTAAATTAAAAGCGTGTGTTTTTTGCAACTATCTTCATATATACTGAGTATATCTTTGCAATTGAGTATATTCATATCACTTGTAACTGGAAAAAGATATAGAAAGGCATATTACTCAGAATGATCCTGACAGAAAAGACCAACAGTTTCAGGAAGACAGCAGATAGCTCCTGGTTGTTAATTAACTACAAAATACTGTAGAAATACTGTATATTCCACAGATAATGTTTAAAAGCAGGATTAGTGAAAAGACACTACTCTACATTAGCACATTCCTAGGAATCATGGCATAATACCAATAAAGTTTCCCTACTTTTGGACCATGAACTGTGCCTCAAAAAAGTCATGATTACAACCAATAATTCATTCTATCCTCAAAAAGACTCATCTTCACTTGTAATATTTATGATGATAAATGTCTTAGAACAGAAAACAGAGGATTTATGAAGAACTAAAATGTTCTCCAAAATCTATGAATATGATTTGTAGCATTTGTACATGCACGACATACTATTTGTACAATATTTCTCAAGAAGGAGAAAAATTATTTAAAATCAGTTTCTCAGCAAGAAATTCAATAATCCAGACTTTGGATTCAGATAGCCAATTAACCAGAAATTTTATTTTTTTATATTACCTTTGACCAGCATAAGGTTAAAATTTGAGATTTCCAGTAATACTCGATTTCTACAATACAGCCTATCCTTAATAATTTTAACACAAGCAATGATTTTTTTTCTCCTCGAAAATAAGTCTCTGTGGGTATATCTAGCACAAAATAATAACCCTATCCCTACAAAGTTAACGTCTTGGCTTGAAGGTTATAGTCATATGCTGTTAAATTTTATTTTTGATCTAAATGCATATTTTTTTCATTCCAACAATATGATTCTTGCTAACACTATTGACTGCAAATGAAGGAACACCCTTAACTTAAGAACATTGGTTGGCCCTTGACCCCTGACTGACTCTACATAAAATCACTACAAAGCAGACAAATTTAATGACCTCTTTCACTTTTTTAAATCACTGTTATTAAATATTTTGATTCTTAATTACAAAACAAATGAGCTTCCAACACTGCGCTGTTTGCTAAACCCATCACTTATATTATCATTTCCCACTAAATGTATTTCTAGACTGCAAAGTAACATTTCTACCCTCGGTGGGACCTATTATAATTGAATGGTTTTTATTTTTAGCATGCTGAATAACTGTAAGCCTGCAGCTACATCACTGCTCCACCAGATGGGGCATAGGTAATGTGAAATTCACCATTAGGAAAAATGCAGCTTCAAGGCACCTCTAGCCATACCTAACTTCCTCCCCAATCAGGAAGACTTAAATAATGAGTTATCTTTGGATGGGCAGGTCACATACATAGATGAATTAACTCCTGGAAACTATAATTATAGCAGATAACCACAATGTGAAATACTGATTACAACATATAGTTATATTTGCCTGCTCGGAAATCACTTAGAAAACTGAACGAATGAATGGGGAAAACTAATGTGAAGTGGAGATGTTGATTAAGTAGCCTGAAAGAGAAAAAATAATGAATCATAAAGTAGTGAGAAGTGGGGAAAGCCAATATAGACACTTTAATCTGAAGTTACTGCTTCTGTCTCATTATTTAACATGGTAACATATTTTCACAAGCAACTAAGAAAATAATTTAAAAGTTTAATTGATCCAAATACACAAAGAAAATGCTTCCTAATAGAAAAGTCTGTGTGTGTAACATTACAGTATACCTTTTAACTCAAAGTTTGCTAAGTCAGTATAGTAATTTTTCTTAATATGCCTTTTGAAGTCCATTAAATACCTGCCTGAAAACATACCTTGCAAAGTTCTTTATCTTATTTCCTAAAGGTCCTGTGCTTATATAAAAGTGAAAATTTCTAAATTTTGTTATGGACTATGCTTGTAGCCCCTTCCACACTTTCTCCCATTCATTGAAACCTTACCCCCCAATGTATCAGCAGGTAGGGCCTTCGGGGGGTAATTAGGATTAGACGAGATCATGAGAGTAAAACCTACTCTCAGCCTCGTGAGGATACAATGTGGAGGCCGTGTGCAACCCAGAAGATAGCTCTCATCAGAACTCAACTAAGCTGCCACCCTGATCTTAGACTATCAGTCTCCACAACTGTGAGAGGAACACATTTCTGTTGTTTATAAGCCACCAGTGTATGGTACTTTGTTGTACTGGCCTCAACTAAGAAAATATCTAACAAACATAAAAGAAAAAATACTTTAATGAATACAAGAAAAAGGTTTGATTTCTAATCTCAACTCTCTCAATAAATTATTCATTCAAATTGCTGATTTCATTAGACCTTTCGTGTAATATTTACTAAATATCAATAAATGTTGTTTTTTCCTTCTGTTGAGGAGTTTATATTTTTAGGGATAAACAATGAGAGCCACAGTAAACATGGTTCTCTCAATTTTTTCCCCCACTTTTACCAATTAGCCTATTTAGGGGGGAAAAAAAGCCAAATGTTTAAAATCTGCAAAGGAGAACAAAAGCTGCTTTTTAAACAAACCAATAAGAAACAAACCAATTAGAAACGATTACTTTATTCTCATCATGTTTGATATTCATGGTACTAGAAATTTAAAAAATGAAAAAAAAAGTTCCTTTCATTTTATGATTCTTAACTATCCTGCTTTTCTTTAGTTTCTAGTTAAGCAAATCCCTGTTTAATAAATTATCTTGCAATCTAGCGATAATTTATATTAGATTTCCCTTTAAAAATAAACTGACATCGGGGCGCCTGGGTGGCTCAGTCGTTAAGCGTCTGCCTTCGCCTTGGGTCATGATCCCGGGGTCCTGGGATCGAGCCCCGCATCAGGCTCTCTGAGCAGCAGGGAACCTGCTTCTCCCGCTACCATTCCCTCTGATTGTGTTCCCTCTCTCGCTGTGTTTCTCTCTGTCAAATAAATAAAATCTTAAAAAATAAATAAACTGACATCTATGGTGACTGGTCTTTAAAGCGTATTTAAAACACTGAAAATTCAAAAGAAATACTGAATGGAAAAATGTTCCAACATAAAGTTAAATAAAAAATGGTTTATAAAACAATTTGTGTACTATGATTCCAAGCTTAATTTTTAAAATATGCAAAGAATGGGAAGATATACCTTAAAATGATGGTAGTCACTTTTTGTTTATAAGTTTTCCCACTATTTTTTATTTGCTTTTTTGAATTTTCAACAAAGAATTTACAAAACTTTCATATAACCAGGAAAAATATTTATATTAACATCATTGTTTAAGTTATAAAAGAATAGCCTGTTACCAAGATATTTTTATAAATGCACAATATTGCCAATTATTGAAATATATCAATCTGATTTCTAAGAAAATAAAGTCTGGTAATTTCAACTTTCTCAAAAGGTAGAGAAGTTGTTTCCCTGTACAAGCTCTCACTCTACTGGTGACATAGAGAATATACTTGCTCTGATATTTCTGAGTACAGTTATTGCATTATTTTCTACAAGCACTAGAGGGCAGGGTTTTCACTATAAAACTCAGTTTCATCAATTAACACTATATCTGCCTTTGTTGCCTGGTTTCTGTTAATATGCCATCATCTATCATTATATTTATTATATGCCTTTTTTAGACTGTGTCTGTATCAACACACGGTAGTTTTAAATTACAGTTTCACTCATGGCCTTGAGTATTTAATAATTGATTTATCATATATAAAATTAAATTACCCAATTTACAAATTGATAGAAATTCAAATATATATATGTGAACATAATGTACATATTTCAAAACTGTGGTTTCAGGGCTGTATTAAGAAATATGCAATCTGAGTCTCTTATCTGACACTACCTTATATTAAAATTGAATGAGTAAGAGCAGCTGGCTGGCTTAAAGAAGCATGAGACTCTTGATCTCAGGATTGTGAGTTCAACCCCTACATTGGGTATATAGATTACTTAAAAAAATAAAATATTAAAAAAAAAAAATGAATGACTAATAACACATTGAAAACAGAGGTCTACCAATACTGGTTCCAGTTTAATAAAAAATGCAAAGATAGCACCCCTAGATGGCTCAGTCGGTTAAGTGTCCACTTTTGGCTCCAGTCATGATCCTGGGGGCGGTTGGGAATGGAGCACCACATTGGACTCGCTGCTCAGTCAGGAGTCTGCTTTTCCCTCTCCCTTTACCTCTCTCCCACTCATAATTGCTCTCTCTCACATTCTGTCTCTCTCTCCCAAATAAAATCTTTTAAAAAATGCAAAGACAGTTTTTTAAAAGGATTTATTCATTTATTTTTAGAGAGAGAGACCATGTGTATACACGCATGAGTGAGCAGGAAGAGGGGCAGACAGAGAGGGTAAGAATCTCCAGCAGACTCCCTGCTCAGCATGGAGCCCCACATTGGGCTCTGGGGCTGGATCCTATGACCCTGAGATCATAACCTGAGCCAAAAACAAGAGACAGATGGTCAATCAACTGAGCCACCCCAGGCACCTCAAATGGAAAGATGATTTTTAAGAAATTAGTTAAATACCCACAGAATTCCAGTTTTTTAAGAGAATACTGAAATACTTTTCTCTAACTCCAAAAGCTTCTAACAACTATAAGGCTTATGAATTCTGGTGGGGGTAGAAGAGAATCCACAAGGGAAAATGATATTCCAGGAAGAGAAAACAGCAAGAGTAAAGTCATGGCATCTCAAAACTACAGTTTATTCAAGGGATGCCAGGGTAATATAATTATGTGGCTAGAACAGGGTGCACTGGAGAAATAGCTAAAGATAAAGCTGGAAAAGTAGGGTAGAATCACTTGGGGCAGGACTATTCTGCTGTACTTGGAAGTTGACATTTTGAAGGCAGTGAGAAAACCACTGAAGACTTTTAAACAAGAAAAAGTGTGACTAAGATCTGCTTTTACAGAGGTAACAATATACAGGATGAATTCGAAGAGTGAAAGCTTGGAGTAGGGGAGATGAAGGACTGAAGTTCACTGGCCAAGGTCTTAAAAAGGGCAAAAACAGGAGCGCCTGGGTGGCTCAGTCGTTAAGGGTCTGCCTTCAGCTCAGGTCATGAACCCAGGGTCCTGGGATCGAGCCCCGCATCAGGCTCCCTGCTCGGCGGGAAGCCTGCTTCTCCCGCTACCATTCCCTCTGCTTGTGTTCCCTCTCTCGCTGTGTTTCTCTCTGTCAAATAAATAAAATCTTTAAAAAAAAAAAAAAAAGGGCAAAAACACTGAGGGTACAAAGACGAAGTATTCCAATAACATTCCAAAAGGCAGGAATGAGTACATTTGGCAAAGGATAAATACAATGAAAAAGGGTTCCAAGCCTTCATAAGTGAATGGAGTCTGATGTCTTAAAGCCAGGCTAGAGTCTTAAAAAATCTTAAGTGCAGGGTGCTTTCTGATATCCAGGCTGCAAGATCTACTAAATAGCTAGAAATCAAGAAAGAAGTGAGCTATAAAGAAATAAAAGGGGAAAAAAAAAAAGATTATGATTTTTGGTAGCCTATGAAAGGAGTCTCATTATATTATCAACATTAGATGCATACCCCTTGTTACCAAGTAATGTCATCAAGCAGCAAGAGTATAAATTTGAATTGAACAGAATATTGCATAGCACAATAAACTTGGCAACTGAATGGTACTTGTGTAAACTATGGGATGGTATTGAATTGTTGGGTGTAACTTAGTCAATTTAGATTATTAATTACTCATCAACCACTTCTAACACACATACACAAAATTTATTGGCAAGTATATGATTTATGTTTCATAGAGATTTATTAAGATGTTTAAAATACACACATATTACATCTGAAGTGAAGCCAAAAGTTTTAAAGATTGTAAAGTTTTAAAGATTGAAAATCTTTAAACAAGACAGAAAAATATTACTAATAATAAGAGCTGGAAATATAATGATTATTAAATATCATTAGTATTAAACTTCCTATTTGCAGAGTCCCAGATAGATTTTATTTGACCTCTACAAGCTGTCCATGAAGTAAGCTGGAGCTGGTAGTAATAACAGCAACAATGACAATACTCTGGTAATATACATATCTTAAACTAGAATTTATTTTCTACTCTTCACCTTTTCCCCAATCTCTTAGTTTGTAGAATAACTACAAACTAGTTTAGTTTACAACTAACTAGTTTAAGTTTACAAACTAGTTTAAGTTTACAAATCTTAGTTTGTAGAATAACTAAATTATTGTAGAATAAACTAGAGGTCTTAGATACTCTTATTTGGAAACTTATAGTAAATAAACTAGATTAGAACACTGCATACTCAATTTTCTGAAAGTCTGAAAAACAGAAAATACAGACCAAAGAAATTTAACATGGTTCCAAAATGAAATGGTTCCATCTCCTTTCATAAATTGGGTGCCATAAATGCTTGCTAATTATTAAATAAAACTGAAATCTAAGGAAAAGTCTAATCCAATTATTAAATTGATATTAATCTGACCACATATACATGCTGATATAAATCTAGTCTTCATAAACCTTCAAATTCCATCCCAAAAGGATAAATAGCAACCAAAGTTTATTACTTTTTAGATCATTTCTTGAATTTCTTTTTTTTTTTTTTTTTTAAGATTTTATTTATTTGACAGAAACACAGCGAAAGAGGGAACACAGGCAGAGGGAACGTTAACGGGAGAAGCAGGCTTCCTGCCGAACAGAGAGCCCGATGTGGGGCTTGATCTCAGGACCCTGGCATCATGACCTGAGCCGAAGGCAGAAGCTTAACAACTGAGTCACCCAGGCGCCCCTTGAATTTCATTTTTTAAACAACCACTACATTATTTAGGTAAGGAGTTTAAAATATTCTCCATTTATCTAAAGGCTGAGCCAAACTGAAAACCTTAAGTCATTTACATTTTATAGAGGCAAGGACCTTATATATAAGCAGGCTCTTGCTCCTATCTGTTTTAGCATTTCAAAAGAATTGGAATGGGTTAAAAAGAAGAAACAGGAATACTTACTTGAACTTGGCAGGTGAAAGAGGAGTAGGAGGAAACATTCCTGGTTCGAAAGAATCAAAATAAGTCACTGTCCAAGAAAAGCTACAGCAGGAGAATCCAGCAGATAAAGATATTATAAGGAGAGTCCAGAATCCTTAATGGGAAGAGAGGAGAAAAATTTTAATTATTAATACCGAAGCAATTTATTTTATTTTTTTTAAAGATTTTGTTTATTTATTTGACAGTAAGAAAGAGATCACAAGTAGACAGAGAGGCAGGCAGAGAGAGGGGGGGAAGCAAGCTCCCGATCCAAGGATCCTGAGATCATGACCTGAGCCGAAGGCATAGGCTTTAACCCACTGAGCCACCCAGGCGCCCATCACCAAAGCAATTTAAAGTAAACCAGTATCTTCATGTTCAGAAGATTATGTGTATTGTTGAACTTCTGAATTGCATGTAGGTAACATAAGAGATTTGAGCTTAGTACAAGCAAACCCATGCAAAAGCATAAAATACTAAAGCACAATTAGAAATCATATTATTTAGGGGCACCTGGATGGCCCAGGGGTTGTCTGCCCTCAGCTCAGGTCATGATCCCGGAGTCCTGGGATTGAACCCCACATTGGGTTCCCCACTCCACAGGGAGTCTGCCTCTCCCTCTCCACCTGCCTCTTCCCCAGCTCATGCTCTCTCTTACTCTCTCTTCAAATAAAAAAAAATCTTTTAATAAAAGTAAAAAAGTCATATCACTTAATGTCTTAAAATTTCAATTATAAGTTAATAAAATAATTAAAATATAAATAACATTTTAATAGTTTAGTATTTCTATTATTTAACATGGGGAAAAGAGTACAAATTCAACTTAAGAATATAACTTATCTTCAGCTTTATATTCAACTATAGGAAAAATGGTTAAAATACTTCACTGTTAAAATGTCTTGACATTTTTCATTTACTTTGTGAATCATAGCTTGCTATCTTTTATTACCTAGTATTAAGTGATTCCTTTCTTTCCATAACATGCACTTTTGACATAAGAATTAATTTGATGGTCTTTATAGTTTTCCTATAAACATTATAAACCTCATCTGATTCTTCAATTTTCCTCAGTATATGAACAAAAGTTAGCTCCCAATTTAAAATGGGTTGGGACCCTAGATTTTAGTTTCAAAGTGGAAGACTGCAAGATTTTCTCAAAGAACTCTGAAGTCAAAAGCATGGTATTATATTGAACTCAAGGAAAGGGTAAAAGATTGAGAAATGGAAGAACGAGGGAAATGAAAAAAGTGAGAATACAGCGAATAAATTGAGGGTTTTTTTTTTAAGATTTATTTATTTGACAGAGCGCGAGAGACAGCGAGAAAGGGAACACAAGCAGGGAGAGTGGGAGAGGCAGAAGCAGGCTTCTTGCCGAGCATGGAGCCCGATGCAGGGCTCATGACCTGAGCCCAAGGCAGACGCTTAATGACTGAGTCACCCAGGCGCCCCAATTTGACTGTTTTTAGATACATATTAACTGCCTCCTTAAGAGTTTCCTAAGCCAAGACCACTGATGAGTGTGTGTCAGTGGCCTCAGTTGTCCTGGGAAAGAGGAAAGGTTGAGAAGACTACAGTTGAGAATGACTTATGAATTACCAAATTTCCTGGCTACACAAAATGCACAACCAAGATGCCTTTTAGCAAGTAGTTAAGAAATATGTACATCAGTCTGTTTATAAACCATACAAAGCCCAGTAATAGATTGATAAAACAGCTAAAAGACAAACTCACAGCAATGGAATATTAAGAAGTACTGTGGCAATCTATTTTTTGAAAGATTAACATTAGTTTTTTCTCACTAGCTCCCTTTCCTTTACCCCCTTTTAAAGAAATAACGAACTGTGTATTCATGCCCCCAGAAGGATGTGAGAAAGAGAAATAGCCGCAGTGTCTCTTTGGTTTTTATGTTGCAAAATGATTAAGGGAACTAGGATAGATATACGCAAGAGGGTAGATCAACCAAAATATCTTGAATAGACAGCAAAGATAATGAGTTGACTAGGATATAGACAAAATGTTTGTGTAGAACAGGGAGAAAGAAAGTGAGAGCTTAATGCGCAGGTAACAAAGATTTCTCCTTGTTTGAAGAAAGCAGTATGTCTGTTTGCCCTTGTGTGTGTATATGGAAAAGGAGGGTAGTACTGCTGGTTCTTCCTGGTAAAGCCATGGAGAGGCCACACAACAGTACAGAGGGATAATAGCCATATACAGTATCTTGGCAGATGGGCTCAGAGCCAAGCCTACAGATGTCTTTCCCCTAAGTGGGGCACAGAAAGAGCAGATGGTTATATGGCTCTAACAGTGCGACATCTGAAATTCTTGCTTACCAGAAAGCAAGATGTTTCAGCAGTAAATAACTCATTTGAGCAAATGTTCTGAGGATTAGATTGCACCGCACCCCAATGTCCTGGCACAGTGTCACACTTTAGAACCTTAACCCAACCTGGAACTAGGTAGACAGAACCTCAGCAGAGACTGAGTTACAACCTTCCTGCCAACACAGTGAGACAGGGGATCAAAATAAAAATTGCAAGCATACGGGGGGCGCCTGGGTGGCTCAGTGGGTTAAGCCTCTTCCTTTGGCTCAGGTCATGATCTCAGGGTCTGGGGATCGAGCCCTGAATCAGGCTTTCTGCCCAGCAGGGAACCTGCTTCCCTCTCTCCCTTTGCCTGTCTCTCTGCGTACTTGTAATCTTTTTCTCTCTGTCAAATAAATAAAATCATAAAAAAAAGATTCTAAGCGTACTTAATGTACATTTACAACTTAAGGATGGTTATTCTGTCAAATAGCTATTACTTGTTATTATTTAGATCAATACTGCTAAAGGGAGAAAGTAATTGACAAGTTTACGCTGTTTAATATAATGTAACACATAGTCTGTAGAACGAAGATAGTAATTATGAAAAATCAACTATCTGTTCAGGGGCTGGTGTGGAATGATGGAAACTTCTACATTATCTAAAAAAAAGTGAGACACAAAATAACATTAAAAAAGTAACAAAGTGTGAGGCTCTCTAGAGCCCATCAACCTTTTCATTCAGGTTCTTTAACAGAACACCTGTCAAAATTAATACAAGAATATTCTTGAGTTTTCAAAACTGACCACTATTCCATAATCTAAGCGTTTGCTCATTTTGGGCTTTTTTATTTTATATTCACTTTGAACTGATCAACAGTTACACCACTGATAAAAGTTGATTCACAATAAAAGGTCTACAAAAGCACACTGTAATATCATGGTCTAAAAGTGCTTATGCTTCAGAAAGTAACTCAATTTGTTTGTGAACAAGCAGAAAAACCATACAAGTTGGCAACTAGCAACAACTGAATCTTAACAAGTCCCTTCCTCCAGAATCCTGAAGCTAAAATCTTGACAACTTATGTTATGTAAATCCATTTTACCAAGAGTTAACATAATTTGTAAACAGTACAAAAGCATATAATAGTCTTCCTACTTCAATTAACCAATTCCACTCCTAAAAGCAATCAGAATTCTCACCAGAAAAACTGTCCTGTGCTTTACTACTTTCACATAACAATGTTTGAGACCTTTTATATCAGCACAGTCACAATTCTATTGCATATTTTTATGATTCCACCATTTTTTTAAAAGATTTACTTATGCATTTGAGAGAGGGAGAGAATAGGGAAAAAGAATTGAGATATAGAAAAGATCACTAAAATCTCATAATGTATCTTAGATTTATAGAAGGATCCAACAAACCAATATTTTAAGATTAAATAAGCTTTATTCCATCAAAAACATAACTAGTCTCCGGAAGATGCCCCAAGAAAGAATGAAAGTCACAAAATACCCATTTTTACAAACAGTATTGCTCAAGAGAATTGAAAAATGGGTCCAATAAACCTTGATATTATATTGAGCATTAAACCATGAAGCCAATTAAGTGACTTTAACTTTTGAGTAGGTAAGGATAGGTTTTGAGATCTCGTAATTTCAAAAAAAGAAAAGCTGCAGGATTTTGTTACTAATTATGTCAGGTTTGGAACTACTAGACCAGTGGTTCTCATGAAGTAGGAGCATAAGCATCACCCAGAAATTTATTAAAAATGCAGAATTTGTGGGCTCCATACCATACCTACTGAATCAGAAACTCTAGAACAGGTGAAGTCCAGTAAAATAAGTTCTAAGTCTTACAGCTAATTCTAATGCCAGCTAAAGTTTTACTTCAATAGCCTAAGAAACATCCCCCCAGAGTCCAATTTCTTGAGATTTAGAGATCCAGTGTGGACTTCTCATTACACTTCTATGTAGTAAGGAGACCTGCAATGATTTTTAGGACTAATAATTTGGCTGTACAATGATAATTCTTGCTAATAACCCATACTATTTCTGCCTTACTATAGTGCCTAAACTATCTCGTGACATAAAAATTCTAATATACATTGTTGTGGATTTTGGTTCAGAAGATAATTTATATGGAGGAATGCAGGAAGGTTGGCAACACTAGGTGAAATAACACATGTAAAAAATTAATAAAGTTTGGCATACCATAAAGGTTAAAGTATTATTAATTAATGAATGTGTTACTTATATTTTTCTAAACTTAAATTTGTGCTTTTCTTTAAACAAAGTTTTTCTTTTTTAAAATTTATTTATTTAATTAACATATAATGTATTATTTGCCCCAGGGGAACATGTCTGTGAATCATCAGGCTTACACATTTCAAAGCACTCACCATAGCACATACCTCCCCAATGACCATGACCCAGCCACCCTATCCCTATCTCCCACCCCTCAACAACCTTCAGTTTGTTTCGTGCAATTAAGAGTCTCTTATGGTTTGTCTCCTTCCTTATCCCATCTTGTTTCATTTTTCCCTCCCTAGTCCCCACAATCCCCCACCTTGCGTCTCAAATTCCTCATATCAGAGATCATATGATAATAAAGTTTTTCTTATTGAGAGTTACAGTCATTCATTATAGAAAATAGAAAATAAAAAGATCTAAAACCCAGGTAAATTATTTAAAATTTTGGTTGCATCCTTCCAGTCCTTTTGGGCTTTTTTTCTCTTCTTTTTTGCCTTAGTCATCATTCTTTAACTAATATGACTAAGCAATACACGCAATTTTACAAACACCACCACAGAACAGAACATATTTGTGAAATTTTCAATGAATTATTTGAGTCACCCCACCCAGATGCAGAGAGCACTATATCATATCCTTAATACATATTGGCCTCAAATTACAACATTCATACTTTCACTGAAATTAGTTCAAGTCCACAGTTTCAGTCATTTTTCACTGTAAAGAAGAAACTGAGTGGCTGTTTTCAACCTGTGCCTAAGAGAATGGGTCACTTTTTTTTTTTTTTTAAAGATTTTATTTATTTATTTGACAGAGAGAAAGAGATCACAATTAGGCAGAGAGAGGGGGGAAGCAGGCTCCCCTGCTGAGCAGAGAGCCCGATGCAGGGCTCTATCCTAGGATCCCAAGATTATGACCTGAGCCAAAGGCAGAGACTTTAACCCAATGAGCCACCTAGGTGCCCCGCGAATGGGTCACTTTCCAACACATTCTTTCTTTTAGAAATCTTTACCAAGTTTCTCATGCTCTATAACACAAAATTATGAGGGTAGAATCTCACTTATCTCTCAGCAGAGTAAATAACTGATAAACTCTTCAAATGAGTTGGCTTTATCTTTGATTGAAATCAGTATATATCAGTCATCTCTGTAAATGTTCAGAAGCCTGTAAACATCTCAGTCATAAAGCAGAACTAGACGGGCAGCTTAAAAACAAGAATAGCCCTTGACAATGCAAGATGCTAGATATCTGGTCTTAGCCACAAGAGGGACTTAATGTTAACTATTAACTCGAAGATGTTAAGAATGACAAGTACCAAAAATCTTTTCTGACTGAAGGAACTCCATGAAGTCAATTATAATTCCTGTATGGCATACTTACAACATGTATATTAAAAGTACTAGTCCTACATTTAATTTAATGACAGTAGTCTTAGATTAAGCATTTTCTGGTAACAACATATCCTTCTATTTTTCTTTCTTTTTTTTTTTTTTTCCTTCTATTTTTCTTACGTACTTATTTCAGGTTTGCCTCAAATAAATGGTCATTTTATCACACCCTGTGGTAAGACAATGAAAAAAATGCAAATATTGGAAATAGAACTAAGTATGTGAGATGTTGTAAGACTTGGAAAATGTGACAGATATAAAAGTCAACGTACAAAAATGAAACAATTCCTGTGCTGTGTATTAGTGCAATCAATTTGGCCTGAGAATAACCTTTAGCAGGAAGGACTAAAATGTGATTTTAACTAAGTAAGCTTAAGTTTTATTTGTCTCCCTGAAAAACAGGCTTACAGTAGGGGATGGTTTGTAGGACCATTATAAAAGAAAAGCCCTTCCAATACTGCCTAGGGATGATTAGGGTAGATGAGTTCCAAAACCAGGTGACAGCATCTCTCATACCTCCCTGGCCCGTCTACCTCACCAATAAAGATGAACACTGATAGCCTAACCCTATTAACCATTAGGATCAATTAACTCCCCAAATGCACTGATACTATGCTCATCATGAATCTTTGTTTGTTTGAATTATAACCAGAGTTTCCCATAAAGACTTCTTTTAGGTAAAGATGACAAGAGAATGGCAGTGTTACAGATCCTTTCAAAGTTAGGTATCTTAAAAGAGGCATTTGCGCTTATAGATTATGTCTTTTTAGTCTATCATTAGTCAACTTGCAAGGTCTTTAACTGCTCTTAAACACACTTTTTAGGGGCCCCCGACTTGTTCAGTCAGTAGAATGTGCGACTCTTGACCTTGTGGTTTTAAGTTTGAGCCCCATGTTGGGCATAGAGATTACTTAAAAATAAAATCTTCAAAAACAAAAAACCACACACTTTTAAAAAAAAAAATGAGATTCTTACCCTGTAAAAGTATTTCTTAAACTGTGGAGCATCAAAACCACCTACAAAAAATGAAGATTCTAGGACTCAACCCTGGGCTGAAACAAAACCTAGAGGTACTTTTTAAAAGAAAGTCCAGGTGATTCTTAAGCATACTAAAATGAGACCTGTTGCTAAAATTTGCTCTTAATGAGCTATGCCAATCTTGGACTAGGCTTAAATTGCAGTAAAAAAATCTGCAGTGTGCAAAATTTTTATTAATCTTTCTAGAAAGAGAACTCTACCAAGGGAGAGTAGTTACTATGCTTACATTATTTGATTCAAAAAACCAGGTGATTCTCAAAGATTTAAGGCAATTTGCAATAAAATTTAAAAAGGAATCACTGAAATATAAAGATAACAAGTACAAACAATAAGTACAGCAAAAAAAAAAAAAGGGTAATACACAAAACAATCAAACATTATATTTACCTATGAGGTACCTAGCAAATAAGGCAAAATAAATGCAATGTAATACAACAAAATCAGTACGATTTAAAAAGGCTACATTCCACTTTTCCTGTAAGTAGCGGACAAATTCAACAGTTTTTATTAAAGATTGTTTCTTCATGTAAAAACTTTTATATCAATTGTAAACAGGTAAGGACATAATCCCGCAGGCATGGCTTCACAGATAAGCTAATGCAGCAAACCTTCTTCATATCTAAGTTTACTCAAGGTTGATTTGACTGCAAGTCAAAATTTGAAAAAAACAACTGGCCTATTTTCAACAATTAGCTGTCTCAATTAGATTTTTAACTGGAGGCTAGCAGTCAAATCAAAACATTCTTCTGTAAAGAGGTTGTATTGTATTTTTCTTCCAATGGAAGAGAATTCCAGCTTAGAACAATGTAAGGGCAAGTGTTATTTCAGTAATCTCAACTTTATAGGCGCTTAATCATCTTGGCACTGCTTCTCTGAGACAGGTTAAGAATTCTATACTCTTGCTATAGAAGAGCATTTTCTATTACACGTTATAATGGATATGAATATTTGTTATAAAGATAACTATGCCCACTTTGAAGTTATCCCCGGGAAATTGACTGAATTACTCCACTAGATGTTGAGTATACTCCCTATTTGACCACCAAAGCATTGGTTCAAAATAAGGATTTTTGTTTTGGCATAACTATTGTGTAGTAGGGGTTTTTTTTGCCACAAAGATAGAGCAATTTCTCCTCACTCCTGAGATCGTTCCTGAATCTTGAAAGTGAATTCATGCCATTAGCAAACACTTAATGATCTTCATATTTGTTGTCATAGTATTAGGTATCTATCAGGGATATCCAAAAGTAATACTAGACTAACTAGAAGTGGAAAAAGAAGTAGAGCAATTACAAAGCCTTATTATATTCCTTTTGATACCGAACAAGCTGTTTCTTCAGATGACAAGTGCCACTCTATGCTTTTCATAAATGTGAATGAAGTTTTCCACTTTTAAATAGCAGCGTAGAATTCATGCCTAGTTCTTAAGATTCTGTTCTATTCTTGTGTCATCAAGTTGACAGATCAATAAATGCTATGAAAACCCTCATAATCTAGGCTGTTTTTAGAGATGAAACAGTGTTAACAACATATGCTGATAAAATATGTAACTGTAAGGTACATTTTCTCATGCAAGAAGTTAAGACCAAGAAGAGTTTTCATGGGACTAATTTGTTTCTCTTTTTGAAGATAAAGGTATCCTCTTCTACAAAATCAGTCAGACTGTATTTTGTATCATTGTGGGGGCATTAGCCTTGAAGAGGTAGATTAAATAGATCAGCTAAAATTGCAAGGGGGGGTAACATGCAGGATAGGATCTCAACTATTTTTTTTCCAATTCAGAGTGATTATCAAAAAAATTACAGCAAACAGGAGTAAAATATCCCAAACAGGTAAAGCTCTGGATACTTCAAAATCATTTTGGCAGGAAGAAATAAATAAAAGATAAATAATAATCATTAAAGTTTTCACTAGTAATCTGTATGGCATTCTTTTTGTTGTTGTTGTTGTTAAGATTTTATTTATTTGACAGAAAGAAAGAACACAAGCAGGGTTAGCAGCAAGCAGAGGGAGAGGGAGAAGCAGGGACCCTGGGATCATGAACTGACCTGAAGGCAGATACTTAAGGACTGAGCCACCCAGGTGCCCCTCTGTATAGCATTCTATAGAAACTCAAGTCTGACTCTTCATCATCATTAACCTATATAACTATGCCCAATACTTTTTACATTTTTTAATAAACAAGTTGCTTATAAGGAGATATAAACATAAATTTCTCCTGAGGTCTGCTTAAGATGTCATCTTTGCTAAGTTCATGAGGAAGTTTTTTTGTATGTTTTTAATTCCTGGGAAAAAGGTATATGGTGGAAGACTTTTCCAGAAAGTGGCTAGAAAATGTTAAACAGTCTCTCTGGGTCTTTGTCACATACAGTTGTGTTCAAATTGTATTTCTAGTGTGTGGTATAAAACTACATACATCAAGTATATATAAAAAGGAAATCTAATAAAATTTATCACACACAAACACAAATAAAAAAATTAAGACTTAATGAATTGCACAGTGATTATATTAAGTATTTTACCCCAAATTTTGTAGTTTAAACATGATCTCGAAAAATAAAAATGAACTCAAAAGCACATGGGAGTGACAGTTAAGTTATACCTAGTAGCCCAGTGTCTATGTCCTCTTCAGTCTTTAAATTCTCAGCATGTAACTCTGTAAATACAAAAAAAAGGGGCTTGAGTAAAAAAGATGATTTTACAATTTGAATAGTAGCTCAAAGGCTGGGAAAATATTGTGGACTTGTGGAAACTGCTGTGGAGTCACCAAATTCTGATTCCATATACCAGCTATGGAACTTTAGTATGCAAATAAAGCATGTATGAGTCAACTGCCACATACACACAAAGCTTCTTAGAGTTATTGTGAAACTATTTTATTTATTTAATCTCTACACCCAATGCGGGGCTCAAATTCAAAACCTCAAATCACGTGCTCTTCCAAATGTCAGCCAGATGCCCCTTGAAATATTTTATGCAATGCAAATTACACAGCATATTAGAGTCCTTTCTTCCATACTCAAAAGTAAGCACAACTCAACGTCTTCTGCAATGGACTCCACTTACCAAGTTTTGTGACTTAATGATATAAACGAAATCTCTCACAGCACAAGGGAAATAACCTACAAAACTCTCTCCGAGGTACAGTGGAAAATAGGAGGGGAGTGAAAGAGTAATGAAACACTGGCACCCACATATTTAACATTGACAGTTTTACATCCAAGATCATTGTATAAAGAGATTCACATTAACACTAACCTGTCTTGTATATGAAAATCAAGCCTAAGTTGTTAGCTGCCATCTGCAGCCCAGGACGAGCTTGGAAGCAATGAGGAAAATTTAAAACTGGAGATAAGCTGATTTAATTCTACTTAATGAAGTAAAACTAATACTTGGGTGGCAACCTGTTGGGTCCTTCTCACAGAACTAAAGTAGTTTTTGTTTTCATTTTTGTTAGTAACTCAGCCAAAGTCTCACACGAATGAGAACTGAGATTTAAACGTGGGTCTGATGTATATTACACTGGATGTATATTACACTGTAATATAAATATCCAGCCATACAGTTTACAGGATAAACTTTGAAAACTTTTTCATGGCCTACCTCTTTCTATTCCTATCTGGCTGATACTTAAACTTCACACTTAAGAAAATAAAATAATCAGAGAATGGGTTATCTAGGTCCTGTTATAAAACTTCACTACACTCTGTTGAGAACCTAATACAAAATCAAGAGATGCTAATTATTTTATCTATAAAAGTATAACTTTTTGCTGAGGGATGGAAATCCGTTCTTTCTGGAATTCTGTGCGTGTACAAAATTAGTGGAGAGCATACCTCGAACCATTTGTGGATTAAATAAAGTCTTTCAATATTCTAATCATACACACTTTTCACCCTCTTTTAATGATTGCTGTCCTCCATAATGTTTAATTTTGTCAACATTTCACCCCAAGTGTTCATTGACTCTATTGTTTCTTCGAGAATACCCAACTAATCAAGACCCTTTCTTAAAATGGGTCTCCTAAGCTTGAACCAGAATGGACCTACACCATTCAGAAAACAAAACAAAACAAAACAAAGGAGATGAGCAAATAACGGTGCAAATGAGGACTCTGGGTGAAAGCCGCTACCAGCTTGCCGGCCTTTGATGCGGAAGAGACAGATGAAAGGGAAGAGCCACGTCCAAGCTGAACTTTACTCTGGACAGACTTTCAGTGCCGGAGCTTCAGTACCTTTTACAATCAGGTAGGCGATGGCGAGGAGGAAGGCGAGGAGGATGGCGAACAGCAGCGAACAAAGAATTGAGAGGACCTGGACAGGCCACCGCCGAGCCTGGGCTCGGCCGCCCGCAACCGCCGAGAAAATGCCATTGCGCTTATCGGGCAGAACTGGAGACCCGTCCCCGTCCCGCTGGAATAGCGAGCCCTTTCTAGGCTCCGACGACGCCCCGGCCGAGAACTCCGCCCGCAGGTCACGGGCCACTGGGTCGCAAGCGTCCTCCTCGTCCACTTCACCCTCACCCCAGCTATCCCCCTGAGTGAAGGTGGAAAACGCCGGCCGGGAAAACGTGACAGGGGTATCGAGACGCCGGCGGAGAGCAGCCGAACGCCTCCCGCTCTCCACGAACGACATGGCGGGAAAGACGAGACGGCCAGCGGAGGTCGAGAGACTCCCACCCGCCCCGCCCCGCGCTCGCGGTAACCAATCAGCGGCCAGGCTCCCCCACAGCATCCACCACCCGGCATTGGCGCGCAGGGGTGCGCAGACGTGCGCAACTGGGCGGGGAAGGGGCAGTGGGACTTAAAGAAAGGCTGGGCGCCCCTGGGCCAGAGCACGATCCCAGCTCAGTAGGACGGAAAGGAAGCATAGAAGTGCGCAAAAAGAGGCGAGTCGAGGCCAGAGGTAGCCCAGTCTCATCTCCCTGCAGTGCTTCGTCCTGGCCACAGACCTCCGCCACGGCCGCGTCACCTCCAGGCAAGCGCGCGCCCTGGCAGCCCCAAAGCCGCATCGTTTCCACGCGCGGTCCTAGCGCCCGCCCATACCCATCTGATTCACATTTCCGAACCGATTTGCTTTCTCCCTTCTTCCGCTATACGTTCCTACTCTTATCTGGCCCCGCTCTCCGCAGCCTTAACTGCCCTTCCATCTTTTCCTTTCGCATTGTTCTCCGCGCCCCACCACAACTTCCCTCCACGCTGCTCGACACGCCTCCTTCCCGCTCCCTCCGCGGGGTCCCCAGCTGGTGCGTACGGAGCTCGAACCCTCGTCTAAGGAGGCCCCCTCTCTCCTGTTCCCCGCCCCCTCTCCTGCTCGAGCATCGCGCGCGCGCCCCCGCGCGCGCGCCTGGCCCCAGCCACCGCTAACGCTAGAAGCTGCTTACCCCACCCCCACCCCACTCCGGGCAGCTTCAGGTTTGTGGGGCGTATGTAACTCGGGCGGAGGGAGTGAAGGTGGCAGGCCCCAACTGCCCCACCCCCTGCGGGGTGAGGTGGTCTAAGCTCGGGAACCTGGGGCACCGTTGTCTTCCCTTCCCCGGGGAAAGTTGGTGGAGTTTTCCCGGCGGAGGCGCAGAAACTTCCTCCGTCCCCCTCCCCCCCCTCCATGCAGGCGACGCCGAGTGAGGCTGAGGCCGGGGGCGAATCGCCGCAGAGCGGCGTGTCGACAGCGCACTCTGATTGGACAGTGGGGAAGCCTGTCAGCCTATTGGCCCCGCTGATCCCGCCCCGTAGCGCAGGGCAGCCTTTAACCTTTGGCCCCAGCGGGCGCCAGCCACTCAGATCGCTTCTTGTTGGTATGTGTAGCGGCAGTGGCCGCCGGCGGAGCAGTCTGAGCCCGACGATGAGGCCGGGGACGGGAGCGGAGCGTGGAGGCCTCATGGTGAGTGAAATGGAGAGCCATCCTCCCTCGCGGGGTCCCGGGGACGGGGAGCGGAGATTGTCCGGCTCAAGCCTCTGCTCCAGCTCTTGGGTCTCTGCTGACGGCTTCCTGAGGAGACGGCCCTCGGTAAGGGATCGGTGGAGCAGGGGGAAAGCGGCACAATGAAAAACGAAGTCAGAGAGGCAGGAAGCTTTTTCCAAAAGGAGAAGAAGATGAGAGTGGACGAAGAAAGAGCTCGAGATGGTGGGCTGTGTAACGAGGAGGAGAATTGGAGAGTGGGGATGCACAAAGGGAAGAATGTGGGTCCCTGGAAGTTCTTACTGGGCTTGGCCTAGACAGATGCGCGGTGGAGGTGCTGGGCCTTGGGCGGGGTGAGCGTTTTGGAGAGGTAGGGCCGCTGTAGCAGGGAGGGGAGGGGGGAAACTTGATTATGTGAACTTCGAAAGAGGCTGCCAAAATCTGTTTTCAGCAGTAGTAGTGGTGTTTGCAAGGGGTACAGCTGGGAAGATTGGCAGGGGATAATTACCTGGTTTTAAGACCTGGAACAATGGGCACACAGGTAAAGAAATAGTTGTCTTTTAAAAGGGAATTAAAATGGATGTATTAGTTGTTTGTATTTAGGGTCTATGAGTTCTGATAGACCTTTGTCTGAAAAAAAATTTTTTTTGGCAGAAGTAATTTTACTTGTGTTGAAGCTTCTGTTAGGAAATACTATGTTCAGATGTTAGGAGTTAAGTGTCCTGGGTGCCCATAATGTTTGTGTTCTGTTAAGACCAGCTCTTATCTGAATTAATTTGGTAAATCCCCATTTCAAAGTTTAAAATTAACTTAAAAATAAATTTTAAAATAGTTACTGTTAAGACATAACTAGCTGTCTACTGTGTGAAATAGAACAAAGTTGTAGTTTTTCACCCATAACATTCTTTAAATTGGTTTTCACATGTTCCCCGGGTTTAGTAAATAACTGATTAAAGCAGCCTGCTTTAAAAAAACAAAATCTGTACTCCAGTTGTCCAGTAATTATTTTAACTTTTCCCATTTTGTTCTATAATTTGGTCTGTTGCAAGCTCATTATGAATACTGGTGGGTAGTGCATTTTGTTTAAGACAAGAAAGTATAAGCTAACCCAATAACTGAATCACACATTTGTCTAATGTTAAACCACTTCACGTAACCAATGTGGAAATCAGATTTTTGAGAACCATTTGTTCTTACTTGCTGATTTTTAAATTGTCCCTGTTTTTCAGATGGGGCACCCTGGCATGCATTATGCCCCAATGGGAATGCACCCTATGGGTCAGAGAGCGAATATGCCTCCTGTACCTCATGGAATGATGCCGCAAATGATGCCCCCTATGGGAGGGCCACCAATGGGACAAGTAAGAATGTTTTTGTTTTATTTTGTATTTGTTGTTTATTTTTTGCCTGTGGTATCATTGTGTCAAGATTTCAAAAACCTGGGTCAATATTTGTAGCTGTTTAAGGGTTAGTTTATGTCAAAATAATATTGTTAAATAAGTCAAATGTTGAGTCATGACACTAATCAAATTTTGAATGTAAGGAAAAGCCTTCTGTATAAAAGATTTATTTTCTACTACAACAAAACTAAGAGTTCTTTTTTCAAGTAACTGTATGTGTAGTCTTTTTAGTGTGATAACTTTCTTTTTTCCAAGTATGTTAATTGAAGTTAATGTTTGAAGAGTGAATATTATTTTATAGGTCAACATAATTTATGTCTGTGGACCACATAAATGCATAGAGTCAAAAAATAGCAATTGTTCAGGTCTTTGCCTTAGAATAAAGTTTATTTCTGAAATAGCTTCTTGTGTGTGTGTGTGTCGCGGTGGGGGTAGAGTAGGGAGATTCTACTCTAATTTGATTCTTCGTAGGACAGTGCCAAATAGGTGGTTCACTTTCCACTTACACTGTTTTGTTTCTGTTTTGTTTTAAATGCTTATTGCTTCTGCACTCCTGCTTTTGAGCTGTCCCTTTCATCCCCAGCATAAATTGTAAATAGACATTTTGTGGGAGTGATTTAGAACAGAAGGTTTTAATGCTGACTCAGTGAATTCAGTAGAACTGAGTTCCTAGAGAAGCATCCAAGAAAGGTAACAGGTTCAGTTACCATGAATTTTATGCCCTCTGTCAGGTTCTATAATACACATATTCTTTGGTGGCTGAGTTCTTTCCATTTGAGTATTTCCATAAATCATCAAAAATTCAGGCTGATAAAATATATTGGAAAGCCAGTCAATTAGGTATGGTCTTTTTGCTAATTAATATTGTTTATGTTGATAATCACTTAAGCTTTGATATTTTAAGTTATTGGTGAAATTGTAGTGGAGAAAGGACCTTGCTTTGTGTCTTTTTCTTTGAACCTAACTTTAGGAGTAGAAGGGCTTAATGTCAAGTGATTTCCTTCTTTTTTATTTATAATGTAGCCCTTAATTTTGTATAAAAATCCTTATTCAAAGATACCAGGCCCAAAAAAGATTCTGCGTATAGGGATTTTTGGGGTTTTCTTTGGTTTGTTTGTTTTGTTTTTTTTTTTTAAAGAACCGTTTATTCTGTTGTTCTACAATAATACAAGTTTTAAAATTCCCTTAGGTGATGGAGAAACAACTTTGATTCTTCTTCTGTTTCTTTCCATCTCTAAGCAGCAAGGAGCTCTTCTGGTTTTCTTAGTAGAGCTGCTCTAACTAGATAATGAGCTTTAAAAAATATTTATTCTTTAAATGCTCTGGTTCTTATTTAAAATTAGTTTCTTTCCACAGAAAGATAAAATAAAACAATTTGCTACTGCCAGATGCTTCTCTCTTTTCTGGGGCCTTCTGTTTCCATTGGGCCAATCAAGGTAAGTTTTGCAAGGGATTGACCTGCTTACCCTTGCTGTAATGGTGCTATTGCACTACCAAACCAAGACACCAGCTAGTCATTTCTAGTAAAATGCAGATTATATTTATTTTTTTAAAGTACTTCCATGTATCTCATTGACATAAGCTGGTCACACAGTTTGCTTTATGGCCCTTTCTCTTTAGCTGTATCGGTGACCATCTTCCTAGTAAGGTTACTTGCTATTTGGTACACATCTGTTGAAATACTCTGAATTTTACCTTGTGGTTTTCTTCTTTTTTCCTAGACCAGTTTATGCCATGTACCTTTAAGTGTACCTAACTATTTAGATGTTTAAAAGTCTCTTCCTGTTGGCTCCTATTAGGATAATGAATGAATGACTTAAGAGTCCAGCTCTTAGGGCTCCCAAGAGAATCTCCATTGTTTTTCCTTAAAATTAGATTTTTTTTTTTCCTTTTAATATCTAACTTATATGGGGCCCAAATCTTGGTAAAACTAATTCTTTTTTGAGCTTTGGTAACCAAATGGGAGGGCATGGATAATTTAAATACACTCAGGTAATCTAGAAATCTAAAGCCTTATAAACAACTCTTACAAATAAAAGTTGACGGTTAGCAAAATTGATCTTTTTTTCTTTCTACCCACTCTGAGGTATTAATGGTCAGAAGTTAATGAGAAACACAAGATGCTTACTGTAGTGACACAAAGTTGGTAGGGTTCTGCCATAAAATTTAAAAAAATCAGTTCACAGATTTTTTAGACTTTGGTACTGAAGTTTATGGAACCTTCATGTATATTGCTTAGTTCACATTAATATCTCATTCTTGGACCAGCTGAAAATGAAAATTGGTGCCATTCTTACCTGCCAAATGGTTCTGGTCTTTGGAATGTTACTGAATGTGACATGAAATTTTTAAAACTTATTTGTAACATAATATGCAGACTGGACAGAATAACAACATACAGAAGCCAGAAGTCAGAATTTTTCAAATGCATCAAGTTATTTAGGTAAAAGAGTATTATGGTTTTCTGAAGGAGTTTGTTTTTATTCAGGAGAAAATTTTTGCCCTTTTTAGAATTCAGGCTGAATCTGTTACTGCTAAAAAATAGATTTCAAGTTTATCTCAGTTATCTGTTGTATAGGTTAAGTTAGCCTCTTACTGTATGATCATGTGGGAAAGTTGTCCTTCTACTTTTACAGGATTATAGAATCTTATATTTGGGAGGGACCTTGAAAGGTGTATAAACTTTAAATAATATGGAAATTAAATAATGGTTTATCACTAGATAAAAAACCATTATTAATAAGGTAATTTCCCTGCTTGATGGCAATACTCAAAAATTTGCAGTAGAGATTTGCCTTAAGATGTGATTGTATGTGAGGCCATTTTCTACTTAAATAGTAATATTTTGCTCTTAAAAAGTTTTCACATCTTATTCATATTTATTGTTCTTTCTATGCAAAGGACATGCAAACCCTACCTTTATCACAGGTGATTTTGCCTTCACTGAAAGCCTAAGAGAGTCGTCTTAGGTGGCTCTTTCTTTTTTTAATTTTTCTTTTATTAATGAGAAAAGAAGAGTAAAATACTTAAGGTCTCTTTCAGCTCTTAACAACCCATGGTTCAGTTCAGATCATTTGGTAAGAATAGGTGATATGTATGAGGTTTTATGGGTTGATACGGACATAAAAAGAGAATTCTTTAATGCCTCCCTAATTCTAATCATTCAGTACTTTTTTGTTTTGTTCAATAAATTGATAAATGAATGCTTTTCACAAATGATTTTGATTTTCTTGTTTAAATGAGTGAGGCAGGCTTTTAACAGATCTTGAGTCTATTCATTTCTTCTGCCTTCTGGACCCCCTTCCCATGCCCAGGATACTCTTTAACAAATTTTGAGCTGGTTTATTGCTTCAAGCCTGCCCCCTCAAATTCTTGTGGATTTCAGCATGTTCTCTTCTTGCCCAAGAACCTCCATTGTTTTTCTGTACCTATGGTATAATGTCTAAAGTCCACAATTTAAAGAATCTCCCAGAGTACAACTCAGTGCATGATTCTGAGCAGCATGTCTTTACACTCCCTAAGTTGAACCCAGGCTGATATTTTTATATCTTGACTGATTATGTATGTTAATTCATGAGTGAGCTTGTACTCACTCATGAGTGAGCTTGTACTTTCCTGCCCACAGCTCACTACCACCATGAACTTTACTTATCAAAGTTCTACCATTTCAAGGTCTGCCTTCTCCCGGAGATCAGCATACTTTTTTGCCCAGCATACACCTCCCTTTCAAATTATTAAAATAAAATCTCTATGAAATCTGCCTGTAACTCTGTTTCACTTATTTTGGGATTTGGTTTTGATTTGTTTTGTTTTATGGTGTATTTGCTCTTCCTTTCCAGCACATAATAGACTGTAAGCTCTTAGAGGGCAGGTCCTATGTTTTGTACTTTTTAAGAAGTCCACAGGTGCTGAGCACAGTTCTTGGCACAGCATGGGTGCTCAGTAAAATACTTGTTGAATGAATGAAACAAAAACATATTCTTTCCTATAGTATAGGCCATGGAGATGGTAGATGTTACATGTGACTATTTTCAGTGGTTACTTGTGACTTTACACTGTTACAACTTAGTTCTTATTTTTAGTGTTTGCCTCTCTATAGTTGTTTTTTCATTTGGTTAAAATGGAAGATAAAATGTAATAATTTTGATGGATAAAGCAAAAATACATATTTCCATTTATTTTAAGTTATAGGCAAATGTATTTCTATCTGTCTAACTTTAGTGGTGGTCTTTTTAAGTTTTACCACAAAGTTTTCCATACCCTCGGGGGAAATGACAATTTGGAATATAGGCCTTCCAGAGAAATCCATAGTATTGGTGTATTTTAGACTGACTGATTTGACCAATTGCTTTGTTCCTGTTGCTTTTGAATTACGATTATTTTGGGTATTTACAGAATCCATGTCGTTGAATTGGACATTAGTAAGTGACAAAAAGGCTTTTTTCCCCCTTAGGTTATTTGTTCATGATTCTTGAATCTCAGTAACTTTCTGTATGCATTTACATTATCCAGGCAAGTACTTATTAAAAAATAGATTGACCCAGACCTAATGTGTTCGTATAACTTCTAAGCTGTGTATGTAGTTAGATTTTGATAGATTTACTAATGATACTATTTTCTTTAGATAGCATTTCAGTTAAATACGAACTTACCTATTTACAAACTTTAGCATTTATGAGTATGGAGAGTATTTGGATAGATTTAAGAAGACAATGTAAGTGTGGAAGAATGAACTGTACTCCTCTCCTGAGATTGACAGGGCACAATATTTCCTAAAGATGGTGAGAAGTCTCACAGAAGCCTTTTAAAATTGTTTTTCTCAGTGTTTATTGGTTTGTTTTCTAACCATCTTCCCCACTTCCACAGGCTCCCTTACCCTGCAGTATGTGTTTATTTTGCTTTGTCTAGCACATTGTATGGTTTAACGTTGCATGGAATTAATGATTTGGGAGAAATGCTATATTGAAGCTGTTTTTCCATTTAGTCTGGTCCTTGGGAGGAAAAAGGCAACACCAAAATTAGTATTAACAGATACGGTGAAACACTCCGAAGAGTGCAATGAATGTATTCATTAAGTAACAGGATTCAATAGGAGAGAGAACAAAACTCAACAGGTTAACGGGTTTATTTTTTAATTGGGTTTGTTAGAAATGCTGATGATGTGACTTAAAATCATCATAAGATTGTATATTAGTAGCTAGTAAAGCTACCTTTGTATATCCCATAGCTCCGTACTAGGATCTTTGTTTTTAACTAAAGAAATAATAAGGCTAAGTTGTGAAAGTTCCCCCCCCCAGCCACCCTTAGTTCATTTCTTGAGTCTAGGAGTCTCTTATGGTTGTGAAAGTTTTTAAGTAGGAATGAGTAGATTACTGTCTCACATAGAAGTTATTAGTCTTTCTTTCTTACTCCTTTCTCCGTACATTCATAGTACTTTTATTCAGTAGGCTTTTAAGTCTCTTGGCTGTGGTGTTAAGATATATAATATGTATATCCTCCAGTGAAAACTTACAGGTATTCCCACACATGCCTGGGCTGAACTTTATTTTCTCATCTTCTAACTGCTGCTTTGGCTGTCATGATATTTGTAGACATTTGGAAGTTTTGTGGAGATGAATCTTTTGTATTTCTTTTCTTTCTTTAGTCAAGTAATCATACATTTCTTTTGCTTATTAATAAAAAGTTAATTGTAGTTAGTGGTAGTACTAAAGAAAATGGTATTTTGCCTAATGGGCTTTAAAGAAAATCTGCTTCTAATTGCTTTTTTTTTACTTGGTACAGTGCACTCAAAGTGGATATCTGAGTCTTCTCCAAATCTGAGTGGTGCTGGTAGCTATGTCTTTTGAAGGATTAAACATGTCAGCAAGAGAGGACTGTTCTGAGTTGAAATATAGTTTGCTTTTTCTTAAGCTTTGATTTTTTTTTTTCCTTAAAACTTGGACTTTAAAAAAAAAAAGTTCTCACTATAATACAAACATAATTTTACTGATTAGGGCCTGATCTTCTGTTTGGGTTAAGACTTTTTAAATTATGTTTTGATTAATGAATGAGCATTAAGTTTCTGTTCAGAAACATGGACTTTGGTATAGTTTCCTTGACCATGTGATAATTACTTCTCTGAAAGGTTATTTTTCAGTAATTTAAGGTCATTAAGTATTAGTATATATTACATATAGAAATTTTTCTCTTCTACAGAAATAAGAACTGTCTATATAAAATTGTCTACTTAGGAGCATTTGAGTTTCTGCTATGTACATATCCCTATCCTCTGCATTATTGACATGTACATAAGTGAGACATGCTCCTTATTTTAAAGATGTCCATAATTGAGAAGAAACTAAAAAAGTAAAGTTTCATGTAAACAATATATAATGATTGAGCTAGATATAAAACTGAATCTAGGGGTGCCTGGGTGGCTCAGTGGGTTAAAGCCTCTGCCTTCGGCTCAGGTCATGATGATCTCAGGGTCCTGGGATCAAGCCGAGCCCCACATTGGGCTCTGCTCAGCAGGGAGCCTGCTTCCTTCTCTCTCTCTGCCTGCCTCTCTGCCTACTTGTGATCTCTCTCTCTGTCAAATAAAATCTTTAAAAAAAAAAACCACAAAAAACAACCTAGTTGAAAGGACTTGGGAGTAGGAGATGGTAACAGTCCTCTTTCTCCATACTTTGTTCCTAGACAGCTTGTGTTTTAGAAGGAATTATAATTTTATCACTGTCTTTGTGTATAAGTTTGAGAGATGGCTATATATACCTTACTGAATACGATCCTTCTGACTCTGAAAAGAGGGTTGGCTAAAGGATGAATGTCTAATTTATAAGGTGGGAATAGTAAGGCCCAGGAATTAAGTGAATTATCCTGTGACATTGCAGAGCCAGCACTAAATGTGATGCTTAGGGATTACCTTATTACATTTGTTGATTCCTTCTAAAGATGATGGTTTTACATTATTTATTAGATGCCCTTAAAGAACCTCAATGCCAATCTAATAGAAAGGGAATAGATAAGAGAAGGGACAATGAAGAGAAACTTTATTATCTGAGTATAAGGAGACCAGTGGTAATAAAAGAGCTCTCGTTTATTGAGCACTCTTCTGTGCATTGCCCCCATATGATCCCTACTGCAACGTTAATGGATGAGTGCTACTTTTCCCCATGTTACAGTTGAGAAAATTGAGGCCCAGATAGGTTAAGTAAATTAGCCCAAGATCATGCAGCTGCTAAGTGACCAAGCTGAGATAGGAACTCTGATAGTCTCACTCTAGAGTGTGCTTAATAGCTGTACTGGACTGCTTCCCTGTATAGCAGTATGAGATTACATCATTAAGCTAACCTCCTTAGAATCTGAAGGAATAGTGTATACTTCAATTCTGAACTATCCAGGTTGAAAGAATTTAGCAAACTAAGTATTTTTGAATACTGGCGATTAACTTATTAAATGGTAAGGTTCTATTCCATGTGGAACAGTTTATGCAAATGTATGCTCTTTGTTTAAATGTTATATCAGAAAATGATAAATGTCTTGAATTTATATATAATTGTAATGACTGGGAAGTAAGGTTAAATGATTGTCCCAAAATGTAACTACTAATTTTGGGTTATTAAGGATATGCTTTAAACAGGAGTATTTCTGTCTATTTCTAATTGAATGAATATCTTAGTTATATTCAGAGATGTAGTTTTTACAGTTGTTCAGTGATGATTTTTTTTGCGTTCATTCATAAGGTAAGTGAGTGGTGTGAAAGTGATTTTTAAATACTAGACTTCATATCCTCTGTGTACTTGTGGAATTTGACTTAAAGAGGAACCAAGTAAAAAGGCAAAAATCAAATTTTTTAGGTAATTTGAAACTTCAGGTTTGCAGAAAGAATGGTTTTTAAAAATTGATGAAATTTAAAAGTTAATATTTAGCCAAAGATCATTTGGTTGTATGATTTCTTTTCAGCTGGAAAAACTTCAGAAAATAATTATGAGGAGAAGAACCTTTGAAGTGCCCATGTGTGATGATCTTCACTTTTGTTTTGATACCATGAAATGATTGGGCTAATTTTGTTTTCCATTTTGTACAACTTAATGTGTTGTAGCAATGATGGAATTGCTTTTTAATTACTTTACCTTTAGTTTTAAAAAGATCTAGTGAAAAATTAAGCAGGCTTGTTTAATCTAACATTCGGAACTTTCCAAACTGGGATGCTAAGAATGAGCAGATTGCAGTGCTCCCTAGTTTCTACTTGTTTTTTATTTTTTTCATACTGGTATTCCTTCTGAGGACATCTTAATAATTGGTTTAAATTTTTCCTTAAAAGAATAGAAATATACATAGAAAAATTTATGTAGTATACATAGAGAAATGGTTGGCAATTTATGAGTAAAGTGTACCAAACAGTATATCTGAATTTTTTTTTGGTTTTATAAACTTCCAAAGTGTCCATAAAATTTAAATATTTAATATTTTAGACAATTTAGCTTATGTCTCATGTATGTGTTTTACCCTTCCCATTTTCTCCTGTTTCCTAACAAAAAATTGTAACACTTAATATTACTATTTTTCAAAGTAGCTTAAATGGAAAATTTGTGAAGCTCTACCTGGCTGTGATTTTATAGTGTGCTTCTCATTAAGTTTATATGAACCATTACTTTATAGTTTTAAGAATGATCTGCTTATGGAATTTATAGTGGCATCATTATAGCAACTGTGTTAAGAATTTCTTCCTTTAACTATTTTGAACCAACATCCCATTTTCATTGAACTTAAGACGCTATTAGTGTTAAGACAACCTGTTATATTATGTGCCCTTAAAGAGAAAAAAAACCCTAACCTAATGAGAAGTCTAAAATACTCTTGCAGATAAAGCTGGGAGACCAAGAGGCTATTCCCTTCACGTGAAGCAAGAAGTAAACCTTCCATGCAAAAAGGGATGACAAAGTAACTTTTGAATGCCTCAACTTTGATTATAGGGCAAAGGGAAGGGAAAGTCATGTCTGAGGATTTGAACCACAGATCTTAGAAGCTTGCAACCTGGATCAGTTTGGTATTAAACAAAATAATAATGGATAACTTAGAGAAAATTTTAGTAGTTTCCTATTGATGGTGCTGTCAAGTGACTGGCCCAAATCAACACAAAATCCTCTGAAAGAATTCAGAAGAGTTGAAATATCCCCATATTAAATGTATCCTAGTAACATTTCCACAAAGTAGATTCTTCAGGCTTTGGAAAACAGGTTTTTTGTGATGCTCAGGCCTCTGGAAGAGCTCTTAATTTGTCTAATTTTTTAACAACTACTCACAAGAATGTAGCATTTTCTATATTTATGTTTTTTTCTTTGATTTCATACTAGTATCACAGTTTTGGTTTAAAATTATACTAATCTACTTAATTTTAGATAATCAGTTGTACGTCTCTCCAGTGTTTGTCCAGTTAAACAAGCCTAACTAGTTGATGTTCCTCAGAATTTACAGAGATATTGAGGGAGAATTTAGATGTTTATTTAATACTAAATCTCATTTACATGGGTTCCACAAATGTAAAATCCTATTCTGAAATAAGAGTTGTGGCTCAGAATGCCAACCTCAGAATTTGGGGAATTGAAGGTGCAAAGATCCCAGACTCAGCTTTTATCCCCGGGGAAGACTATTTCCATGGTGTTTCATTGCCCTGGTACTTGGACACTCCTCAGCCTTGACTAGAGTGGTCCCTCTAGGGTCAGTCCTCAGATTGCATAAAGAGAAGGTCTGGCAGGACTCCCTCAAAGCTGGGATTTGCCTAGTCTGTCCTAGAGTAATTCAGTCTCCCTTGCTTGTATTTCTTGCTACAAAATATTGACTGGTCATCATCTTTCTATTTGAAGTATGTAAAGAAAATCTACTTGTAAGAGGCTTAGGTGGATTTAGTTAAAAGGTAACTATAACCCTGTAGCAATTAGAAAGTGAAGAAACAGTTGGTTTGGGGGGGAGGGGAAAGAAGTTGAAACACTAAATCTCATTCTGTAACCTATAATGAGTTTTACTCTAAGGGCAAATTTTTGAGATGTTTTAAACTTTGAAGTGGGAAAGAAGAACAATTGAGAGAATTCTGTCAAAATCTGTTCTTTAATGATTTGCGGATATTGTTTTTGCTTTAAGTGTCACTCGCCTTTTCTAGTCAATTCTTAATTATATTGTAAGGATTTTTGTCTTTTGTTTTTTAAGTGGGATTTGATCACTGTTTTATAAAGTCAGAGTATTTCAATTTGAAATTACATTCCTTTGTACTGCTACCATGTAGAAATGTTCTAAGTTGCATGTTGAAAATTTTATCCCACTTTTCTTAATGTCTTTAATTCTTATGAGGAAATATCTTTTTCTGCATGTTTTTAAAGTTCAATTTAGTTTAGAATTTGTCAATTTAGTTTAGAATTCTAGTTTTTGGATATGTTAACAGCTTTGGGTTTTATATGTAGACCATTTTAAATACCAGGCTGTTTCCCCTCTGTTGCTCACCATGCTTCCCCTCATAATCAGTTACTTAATACCTTAACAATTCACACCTACTTTGCTATTAGCCTAAAGTGAAATCAGTTGTGAGGCTATATCTTTTTGGAGAACAGAGAAGAGGGAATGAGTCTAGTTCTCATTTGTTTGCTATGTTTTTTTCCCTCAATATATAAATTACTTCACTAATTCTTTTAGCCAGGGTGGTGGAGACTTGTGCTTCTGTTTTCAAATTCTGTACCTTTTTTTTTTTAACTGCTGTTTCACCATATATTCCAAGTAGTAGTCACATATTTTCGTTCAGGTTCTTGTTTCATGATGTTTAAGCAATTTATTGAATATTAAAGGAACAAAAAACCTTTGTTTTTTTAATCCATTAATATAATGCTGCTTCATTTTAATGGTACTTTAGCCTGGTTTTGCTTTGTGAGTCTACTTTCCCAAATAACAAAATTAAGTGTGCAAGTATTCTCATCTACCTTTAATAGGCTTTATATGTTCCTGTTGACCAATATGCTTGTTTGTTTCTATTTCTCCAAGTTTCATTTAATTTGAAACTGTTTAATACCTGGTTACCTTGTTCCAGTACTTATGATTACTGTATACAATTTTTATTCCTCTCCATGTTTTTGTTAGATTTGCTCATATTAGAATCAAAATTATAATGTGGAATTGTACTAATATGGATGAATATTGGGTCAGAATCCTTTGGAAATTTATGTTAATCTTTATGATTTTTATTCATACTTAGTGGTGAAGATTCACTCATAGATTTGGATGGTAGTCATTGGTAAACTAGATTAACCTCCAAAACTAATATTTTCTTTCTTCAGATACTCATATGTGTGCTTTATTAAGAGGACATCTAGATGATCGGTGTCTGAAGTTTGTTCTTGTACATATTTTTATAGTCATCAAATTTAAGCACCTTGATCTTGAATTTTTTAAAGAGCCAAAGTGTTGTAAAATTTTTTAGTACAGATTTTAATAGTCAAAGGTGAGAAATGTAAAAAATTTTTGTCTTGCTCGAAAGAAGGGAGAAAAACATGAGTGATGATTAAAAATTAAAAGTGTTAATTAAAACATGAGTGATGATTAAAAATATAAAAATAAATTAATATTCTCAAAATTATGTTGGAAATAACAAAAACAAAAAGTTTACTTAAACTTTTAAGTTTGTTAGAAGTAATTTTAACTGTACATATAATTTATGACAAATTTTAGCTAATTGATAAAATACTTCATTCATTCAACAAGCACTTACTAAGCATACTATTCATATAGTATAGTGTTCACTGGGTTTAAATCTTGAGTTATACATATTGGCTTTGATAACCAGATAGATTAATAAGGTTCTAATAAATGCTTTGATTTTATATAGTAACCTTTTTTTACTTTTATTCTAGATGCCTGGAATGATGTCTTCAGTAATGCCTGGAATGATGATGTCTCATATGTCTCAGGCTTCCATGCAGCCTGCCTTACCGGTAATCTAGTAAAAATAATTATTTTCTGATGTTTTGACTACTTTTATATATGAAATAACATACTGTCTATGTATTTTGTAGGCAATCATGTTAGCTTTTTTTTTTTTTTTTTAAGATTTTATTTATTTATTTGTCAGAGAGAGAGAACACAAGCAGGCAGAGAGGCAGGCAGAGTCAGGGAAGCAGGCTCCCTGCTGAGCAAGGAGCCTGATGTGGGACGCGATCCAATGACCCTGGGATCACAACTTGAGCCAAAGGCAGCTGCTTAACCAACTGAGCCACCCAGGCGTCCCTCATGTTAGCTTTTTAAGTTGTGTCTTGAGTACTGTAATGCAAAGTGGGAATTACAGTGGGCTTTTAGGTTCTTGGATAGGCATTCACATGTTTTCTTGTATTTATACAGACATCCTTAATTGTTAAGTTAATTCTACATTAAACAAGAGTACAATACTAAGAAGTATAATTTGTCAGCCGGAAGCATTGTATTGGTCTGGTAGCATTCTGATCTTAAAGAATAGACTTGTGTTTTGGTGAGTGTTAATTAAAAATTATATTATGGTTTAGTAATAGATCCTAGATTAAGAATTCAGAAGATTTTGGGGCGCCTGGGTGGCTCAGTGGGTTAAAGCCTCTGCCCTCGGCTCAGGTCATGATCTCAGAGTCCTGAGATCGAGCCCCACATCGGGCTCTCTGCTCAGCAGAGAGCCTGCTTCCCCCTATCTCTCTGCCTGCCTTTCTGCCTACTTGTGATCTCTCTCTCTCTCTGTCAAATAAATAAATAAAATCTTAAAAAAAAAAAAAAAAAAAAGAATTCAGAAGATTTTATTCTAAATTTACATTTCATGAAACTTCAGTGATGGCACATTACTTAAAAAACCTTGGTAGCCTTATCAACATTACTGGATTGTATAGCAAATATGTAAGTTATTATGATATTTATTTTAGTATAACTTACTTATTACCTGATAACCTAATGGTTGTAATGAATATACTCCACTGTGGTGGTAAGTTTTCAATGTCTTACCCGAAATCCTTAGGCCAAATACATGTATTTAAAACGTTTTATTATAAAATAATACTTTGCAAATTCTATATATCGTGTAAAAATTTCTCTTGGGGTCTTGGACAGTGCCTTATAATAAGCACAATATTTTATTCTTTTTATTATTATCATTTTTTTATTTGTTTACTTGAGAGAGAAAGAGAGCATGAGAAGGGAGAGGGTCACAGGGAGACGCAGACTCCCTGATTGAGCGGGGAGCCTGATGCGGTACTCAATCCTGGGACTCCAGGATCATGACCTGAGCCGAATGCAGTCGCCCAGCCAATGAGCCACCCAGGCACCCCAAGCACAATATTTCTGTAGCAAACTGAAATTTTGAAAAAACTTTGAAAAAATTCTCTGGGGTAAGAGAAATACAGAGCTCGTGTCATTTAGAGCAGACTTTACCACTATAATGATACTGGTGTGAAAGTTGGAAAAACTTAGTTTTTAGAGTTTTTTCTATATTGGAATTGTGAATAAGTGGTTGTGAATCCATATGGAACTGATGATCATACGAATAGAAAACTTAAAGTGTTTTGGTAGCTCCAGGTTAAAGTCAATGAACTAAAACCACTGAAACTTACTGAGAATCTTTGAGTCAGTGGCTTGAGAATTATACATAAAGGGGACTCTGATTGTGTTTTATGAGGAACTTATGTAAAATAGAGCTTAAACAAGGTGAATATTACTAATATCATTTTTTTCTTACAGCCAGGAGTAAATAATATGGATGTAGCAGCAGGTATGTATACCATTTATGGTGGTAAATATTAGACTTCATTTGGACAGTAGCTATCATAACAAGGAATAAAAGCAGTGTCACTTGGGCTTTATGATTAGCTCCTAATTTTTTTTGTTGTTGTTGTTGTTTTAAGCACTGGGAAATAGGGATAGTATTTATAAATGAATTCATAAGAAATTACCATAATTTTAGACCAGGAGTTCTGGGACCAGATTTGGTCTATAGTTATACTTTAGCCCATACAATGTTTTTAAATTTTGTAATTAGTTGCTAACATTTAAAGTCTTAGGCCATATGTAACAATTAGATTTATTTTTTTACACCAAGATTGGATTTATCTTGAAAAACTGGATTACCTGAATACTCATTGTTTATAGTGGTATTTATTAACATTGTATATAGTCTAAATGAAAAATTCTGGTTGAGTCCCGGTTTGTACTCAGCAGACATTGTGGAATGGGGTAGTAACTCCTTACTTTGGATATGGAGCATGTACTCTCTCTCATTAGCCTTCTGGACTACTTCACAGTCTTTTCTGTTACCTGCTTGGTCCTTGTAGCCATTGGAGTTTTTAAGCCTTGTGATAGATTTTTTTATCAGCTGTTATTAATAACTGTTTTGACTAGTGTACCTTACATATATATTAGTAATGCCTCAATTGTCTGTAAGTAAATAATGTTCCAGATAAACTGGTATTCCAGATGCTGAGCTTTTTTTCCATGATTAAGCCAAAATGTTTTTTGGTTTAATTTGGTTTTTAGGGTGGGGAAGAGGGGCAGAGGGTGAGGGAGCAAGAGAGAATCTCAAGCAGGTTCCACACACCCAGGGTGGGGTTCTACGAAGGGCTTAATCTCACAACCCTGAGATCAAGAGTGAGACACTTAACTGATTAAGCCACCCAGGCACCCCTAAAACATTTTTTTGTCTTAAACATGGTTTGAAACATTTAAAATGCACCATTTTCCTACAGGTTTATGTGGGGCATAATGGATCTTCTTAAGATGTTTCACAAATTTCTTTATTTAAGCTGAAATAGTTTTATTTCAGAACCAGGATCGGAAATACCTAGTATAATATTTTGCCTATTTGGATATCTAGAGCTGATTACTATTATTATTACCCTAAATAATCCTGGAAAATTACCTTAAAATTTCTTTTTTTTTTAAATTGGAGTGTAATTGACATACAGTATCCTGTTAACTTCGGATATACAACATTGTGATTTGATAATTTTGTACATTATGAAATAATCCCCACGATAAGTCTAGTTACCTATCCATCACCATCCAAAGTTGTTATGATATTATTGACTGTATTTCTTATGCTGTACACTACATTGCCTTGACTTAATTTATATCTGGAAGTTTATCTCTTTATCCTGTTCACCTATTTTGCCCTCCCCTCTTTGGTAACCAACATTTCATTTCCTGTATCTTGAGTCAGAAACGGACTCATAAAATTTCTTCATAATTACTTTTTAAATGCTTTGGTTCTACCAGTGATGTTCATAGTAGCTTCTTTTGATTGTTCTGTGTGTTTTATTCCTTTTTTACATATAGTTCTTATTTTCTTTTTCACAGATAGTTTTAGGTTACCAGTTTCTAAAGTTAAAGCTTATTCATTTGAACTTGGTGGCTAATGGACATTTTCCCTTATGTATAGAGGGGTATTGATAATAGTTTAGGACCATAGACTTTTATGCAATGAAGGAAAAGTTCTGTACTGTCCCAATACAGGAGTCATTAGCTGCATGTGATTACTGAGTACTTGAATTTGGCTAGTGCAAAGGAGGAACTGAATTTTAAATTTTATTTAATCTTAATTAAAAATTTTAAACAGAGAAGTGTGGTAGCTAATGGATATTGTATTGTACACCACAAGTCTGGAATTTATATACTTGAAGGTGCCGTAGATCTAGAGCATAGAATCTGAGGTCTGTGGCATTATTTTATTTTAGTAGTGTAGTGGTGAAAGGAATTAGTCAAGATAGACACATATAATAACAAGAAGAGAAACAAATGGGAAAGATTATGACTACTTCTGCAATGGGATCCAAGTGAGTTTGCAGTTTAAAAGTTAAAAGTGCCACTTAATTCTGAAAATGCTTTGCATCATATATGTATATTTTGTAAAAAAGAGAGCTTGCACATAAGTTATATGGGATATTAAGTCTTATATTTAATGTGACAGGATAAGGAGGAAGAAATAGTATGAATAAATATTTTTAAAATGTTCACTCAAAGAGACCATGATTTATCACAATTGTAAATACTGTTTTGTTTTGTTTTGTTTTGTTTTTTAGGTACAGCATCTGGTGCAGTAAGTACATCTGGAACATAGTTATTTCATTATACTTCTTTAATAAACCTACAACATTGATCCTTATTTCTATTTTAAAGATTATCTACTAACTTGAATCTTTTTTCTTTCTTTTCTATGCCAAAGATTGAAAAATTGTTTGAATGATTTTTCTTAAAGTTTAATTTTGATGGGACTTAATGAGAGAAAAAGGAATCACATATACATCAGAATTTAGAAAGATTTGAATTTCTCCCCTCCCAGTACAATTAGAAGGGAAACAACTTTATAGATATATAATAGTTAACCTGATAATTTTTACATAAGGTTTACATTAGAAGGTACTTACAAAAATTTATGTACTCTTTTTTATTACTATAAACCCATTATAGTAGTTCATTATGTAAAAGTTCATAAACGAAAGTTCATTATGTAAACTTTCTAGTACACAGAATTTAAAATACTTATTTGTTTGTAGCTTCCCTAATGGTGTCAGAAAGACAAATACATTATTCAAAATTGCTTGCTTTTTGTTCTTGGGTTTTTTTGTGTTGGTGGTTTTTTGTTTGGTTTGGTTTTTTTGTTATGTTTGGTTTGGGGTTTTGTTTTTTGCTCTTTAGGAAGGGAGAGAATGATACTGTTGTGCTGCAGTATCATTTCTTTTTCTCCATACTTGATTTTTTAAGATAATAGTTATTTTTATTAATGTTTCTGTATATGGTGTTTTATTATATATTTTTATTTTGTTTGGGAAAATAGTATAAGTCTGAAAACTTCACTTAAAGATGTCTATTTTTTGCTTATCGATAATAGCCATGCTCTTTGATCTCAAGGTTTTCTCTGATTTTTTGTTTACTTATTAATTCCTTAAAGATCAGTGGAAAGAAGAGGGTTTTTTGTTTGCTTGCTTGCTTGCTTGTTTTGGGGGGAGGGAGCGGCAGGAGGACAAAGTGAGACTTTTTTTTTTTCCCCAAGATTTTATTTATTTATTTATGAGAGAGAAAGAGAGAGAGAGATCAAGAGTAGGCAGAGAGAGGGGGGAAGCAGGCTCCCTGCTGAGTAGAGAGCCTGATGTGGGGCTCAATCCCAGGACCCTGAGATCATAACCCAGCCGAAGGCAGAGGTTTTAACCCACTGAGCCACTCAGGCACCCCCAGAGTGAGACTCTTAAGCATGCTCCACGCCCACCACACAGCCAAGGCAGGGCTCAGTCTCACAACTCTGAGATTACAACTGGGGAGCCAAAATTAGGAGTCAGTTGCTTAACCAACCACCTGGGCACCCCAGAAAGAAGAGTTTGTATGTATAATCTCATTTAATCAAAATAGTCCTGAGAGGTAGCTGTTATCCCCATATTATGGTTGGGGAAATGCAAAAAGCTATGAATTGATCATAAAAATGGAGGAAATACTTATTGTGGACTGTATTTAAGTGTTTTAAAGTTTCTTGTATCTTCTGTTTTAAAAGTTAAATGGTTATAGGGGTGCCTCATGCCTCATTCAGTTGAATGTCCAACTTCTACTCGGGTCATAATATTAGTATCAGGAGCTCTAACCCTGAGTTGGGCTCTGAGCTTGGCGTGGAGTCTGCTTGAGATTCTCTCCCCCTCTGCCCCTACCTTTGCTGGCATGCAGGATCTCTCTTTCTCAAATAAATAAAATAGATAAAATCTTTTTTTTTTTTTTTTAAGTTGAATGATTATAAAATATCCATGGTAGTATTCTTCCATTATAAGTGCCTGTTTGTATTTTTTTACCAGCGGTAGCTTTATGTTTTTTCTGTTCAAATAATGCAGGCTTGCTTGGGGGATTAAGGAGCAGACATAGTTAAAAAAAAGAAAATAAAATTTCACCCTAACTTTGTATTTGAGAGAGGGAGAGAGCACACGCTCATGAGTGGGCCAGAGTTGGAGGGGAGAGGGCATGAGGGGCAGAGGAGAGGGATAAGCAGACTCCACCCTGAGTAGGGCTTGATCCTAGGACCATGGGATCATGACCTGAGCTGAAAGTAGATGCTTAACACACTGAGCCACCCACGCACCCTGAAGTATCTTCCTTATCGTATGTTAAATTCACACGTATTCTGGCATCTACTTCATTTTGGATTTTGTTTTCCATTGGTCTATGTCTATTTATTTTTCATCCAGTATTACATTTTTTTTTTTCTTTCCTTTTTTTTTTTTTTTAATTAAAACAGCTTTAATGTAATTTAGTGAGGTGGGGCTTCTGGGTGTCTCAGTTGGTTAGGCAGCCAGCTCTTGATTTCAGCTCAGGTCATAATCTCAGTCTCACACTCTGCTCAGCAGGATGTCTGATGGAGTATTCTGTCTGCCCCTCCCCACATTTGTTCTTGCTCTCTTTCATATAAATAAATAAATCTTTTTAAAAAATAGTAAAACGGGGCGCCTGGGTGGCTCAGTCGTTAAGCGTCTGCTTTTGGCCCAGGTCAGATCCCAGGGGTCTGGGATGGAGCCCCGCATCGGGCTCCCTGCTCCGCGGGAAGCCTGCTTCTCCCGCTACCATTCCCTCTGCTTGTGCTCCCTCTCTCGCTGTGTTTCTCTCTGTCAAATAAATAAAAGCTTTTAAAAAAAAAAAAAAATAGTAAAGCAAGTTTTCATGGATTCTCTTCATTATTTCCTTAGCAATTTTCAGATACTAGTATATGAATTCCAGTATCCCCCTCCAAAAATAATTTGTAAATATATACATACCCACATATACTCAAAAGAAAAAGTTTAATCTGGGATTATATTTATTTCATTTCAATTTTGGAAGAACTGACGTGTTCTACTTTTCTATTAAATCTTCCCATCTAAAAATATTGTGTATTTGTTTTCAAATTCTTTTTATATTTTGGGTACACAGGAGTGCCTGGTGGCTCAGTTGGTTAAGTATCTGCCTTTGGCTTGGTTCATGGTCCTGGGGTCTTGAGACTGAGTCCTGCATTGGGCACCCTGCTCAGCGAGTAGCCTCCTTCTCTTACCCACCCCTCTCCCCCACCTCCTGCTCATGTGCACACTCTGTTTTCTCAAGTAAATAAATAAAATCTTGGAAAAAAAAAAGATTTAGGGTAGGTGCACAAATTTGAGTTACCTAATCTCTTCAGATTATGGTCATTGTCATTGATCTTTGGAGGATTCTGCACATTATTTCACTTTATTTTTCATCTTCGCTCCCATCCCTACAGGACCCTCCCTAATGGGTGCTTATGTGGACATATGCCCTAAGACATGCATATATGTATTGGGAAAAGCTTATGAAATTTTTTGTGTAGATATTTTTGTGTGTTTTTTCTTTTCCTTTTTTCTTCACATATTTCATGTTTATTTTTTTGTTGAGGTATAATTGGCATTAACATTTTAGATTGTACAGAATTATTTGGTATTTGTATACATTGTAAAATGATCACAATAAATTTAGTTAACATCTGTCTGCATACACAGTTACAGATTTTTTTCTCTTGTGATGAGGACTTTTAAGATTTACTCTCATAACAACTTTGAAATATCCCACAGAGTATTAACTGTAGTCACCATGCTGTACATTACATCTCCATGACTTACTTATTTCTAATTTGGAAATTATAATTGGAAATTTGTATCTATTGACCCTCTTCACCCATTTTGAACCCCCACCTGCAATCTGTTCTCTATATCTGAGTTTGGATTTTATATTGTTTTTTAGATTCTATATGTAAATGAGATCATAGGGTACTTAACCATTCTCCATTTGACTTATTTCACTTAGCATAATGCCTTCAAGGTCCATCTGTGTTGTTGCACATGTCAAGATTTCATTCTTTTAACAGCTGAATAGTGTTTCCTCTGTGTGCATATGTGTGTGTGTATGTATTCTACATCTTTCTTTCTTTTTTTTTTTTTTTTTTTGTATTCTACATCTTTATCCATTCATCCATCCAAGGACACCTAGGTTTTTTCTGTATCTTGGCTATTGAAAATAGGCTGCTGTGAACCTGTGGGTACATCTATCTTTTTGAGTTACTGTTTTCATTATCATTGAATAAATACCCAGAAGTGGAATTGGTGGATTGTATGGTAATCCTATTTTTAAATTTTGAGCAGCCTCCATACTGTTTTCCATAGAGGCTACAGTAGTGACATTCCCACCAACAGTGCATGAAGGTTTCCTTTTCAACCACACCCTCACTAACACATATTACCTACTTTTGATAATAGGCGTTCTAACAAATGTAAGGTGGTATCACATTGTGGTTTTCATTTGCATTTCCCCAGTAGTGATGTTGAGCATCTTTTCATCTATCTATGGGCCATCTCTATGTGTTCTCTGGGAAAATGTCTATTCACATCCTCTGCCCATTTTTTAATCAGATTGGGGGTTTTTGCTGTTGACTTGTATGAGCTCATTATATATTTTGGATACTAACCCTTACATACACAATTTGCAGATATTTTTCTCCCATTCAGTAGGTTACTTTTTCATTTTGTTGATGATATCCTTTTTGTGCCAGAAGGTTTTAATTTGATGTAGTTCATTTGTTTATTTCGCTTTTGTTGCCTTTGTTGTTGGAATCAGAACCGGTAAATCACTGCCAAGATTGATGGTTAAGGAGCTTTTACTGCCTGTCTTTATTTCTAGTTTTATGGTTTCAAATCTTACCTTCAAGCTTAAATCCATTTTGGGTTAATTTTTGTGCGTGATGGAAAATAGTAGTCTAGTTTCATTCTTTTATGTGGCTGTCCTTTCTTACATATTCCTACCTTCTTTGTCATAAATTCATCAATCATTTACGCATGAGTTTATTTCTTAGATCTTGATTCTGTCATATTGATCTAAATGGCATGAGTTTATTTCTTAGATCTTGATTCTGTCATATTGATCATATAGGACTTTAAGTATTTTGATTACAGCACCCTGGTAATATAACTTGAAAGCAAGGAGCATGACACCTCCAATTTTGTTCTTCATATTGCTTTGGGTATTCAGTCTTTTTGTGATTCCATCTAAATTTTAGGATTATGTGTTCTATTTCTTTGGAAAGTATCTTTTGACAGGAATTGCATTGAATCTGTAGATTGATTTGGGTAGTATGGACATTTGAACAATATTAATTTTTTTTAATCCATGAGCATGGAATGTCTTTCCATTTATTTATGTCTTTTATTTTCTTTTAAAATCAGTGTCCTAGTTTTCACTTGTGCAGATCTTTCATCTCCTTGGTTACTTTTTCCCCTAGGTGTTTTATTATTTTTGGTGCAATTGTAAATGGGTTTTTTTCCCCCCTTAATTTTTCTTTCTGATTGGTCATGTTGATAAATGCAACAGATTTTTGTGTCCTATTCTATTGAGTTTAGGTTTTTTGGTGAAGTCTTCAGGTTTTTCATATATAAAAATGTTTTTTCTATAAATAGCATCATTTTAATCTTTACTCTGTAGCTTACTTGTTTTCCCTTTTAATGATCTGAATATTTTTATTGTTCTCTTTGTTTTCCTGCACAGTATCTTTTAAAAAGTTTTTAATCAGTTTTAGATGTCCAAGATAATTTTGGTATTTTAACTGGAGTTGCATTGAATTTATAGATTATAGAGGCATATTTATAATACTAAGTCATATCGGTGAACATGATAGTTCTTTTGCATCTATTTTGTAAGAGAGCTTAAACTTGAGTTTTGTCTCCTTTTTTTCTAAATCTTCTTATCTAATCTTTCAACTTTTACTATGTCAGCCCAAACCTCTAGTACTATGGTGAGTTGACATCTTACCTTTTTTTCTCTGTTAAAGGGATTATGTATTAAACTTCTCCACTTAATGTGGTGTTTACTATTGCTTTTTGATAAACAACTTTTATTAGGTTGACACTTCTTTTCCTGGTTTGCTGAGAGATGTCATTATGAGCTTTATTTATTGTTACAGAGAGAGCACGCAAGTATGCAAGCCAGAGCTGGGCAGGGTGCGGGGGTGGGGGCAGTGGAAAGGGAAGAGAGAAAATCTTAAACAGGCTGGAGCCTGACACACGGCTCCATCTCGGGACCCTGAGATCATGACCTGAGCCAAAATCAAGAGTCAGATGCTCAACTAACGGAGCACCCAGGCGCCCCATGAACTTCATTTTAAAATTGTTCAGTGCTTTTTTTTCTTATCCACTGAGGTAGTCATATGGCATTTCTTCTGTAGTCTGTTAATGTGCAAGTATACAGATATATTTTCTGTTATCTCATCTTTGCCTTACTAAGGTGAACCCTAGTTATTCATTAAGTGTGTTAAGGATGTATATATGTGGACACGTGTATTTAATTCCTTTGGAATTCAGTTTGCTAATATATTTAGGTTGTTTGTGTCTGGGTAATAACCCTTCTCTTTCTGGTCCTTAGAACAATTTACATAAATGATGCAAAACTTCTCTTTTTTTTTTCTTAAGATTTTATTTATTTATTCAACAGAGAGAGCGCACAAGTAGAGCAGCAGGCAGAGGGAGAGGGAAAAGCAGCCTCTCAGCTGAGCAGGGAGCCCAGTGTGGGGCTTGATCCCTGGATCCTGGGATCATGACCTGAGCTGAAGGCAGCTGCTTAACCAACTAAGCCACCCAGGCACCCCGATGCAAAACTTATTTCTTAACAGCTTGATAGAACACAACTAAAAGTTGTCTGGACTTAATTCATTTTTTTGAGTATAGAGGTTTTGGATAACTATTTGAATTTCTTTAGTGGTTATTGTGCTATTCCAGTTTTAAATTTCTTATTTATGTTTTTCCATATATCTGTTTTGTTGAGGTTGAATAATTACTTAGCATAGAGTTAGAATCCTGTCATTGCCATTATTTTGTGTTTTTGGAGGAAGTAACCATTCAGTTTATTTCTGTTGTCATCTTTATTTCCTTCTTGGTTATTCTGTTCCCTTTTTTCTAGCTTCTTGAGTATTTAGCTCATGGTTAGACAGTTTTTTGTACTACGTTAACTGTGTTGCTTAAGTTTTGACATAGAGGGTTTTCTTTTAACTCAGTTCCCATTATTTCTTCTTTTCCCCTCATTTGCTTTCTTTATTGAAAGGGTATTGGGTGGTATGGTTTTCTTGGTTTCTAGAGTTGGGATTTTTTTTAATTGACTTTTTTTAAGAGCAATTTTAAGTTAGCACAATTGAACACGAACTAGAGTTCCTTAATATCCCCTCCCTTAACAGCCTCCCCTAATATTAATATCATCCACTAGGGTATAGGAGGTTAACATTTGTTAAAATTAGTGATCCTACACTGACACGTCATTACCCACATTCCAGTTTACATTAGAGTTCATTCTAGTGCTGTGTATTCTATGAGGGGGTTTTTTTTTGTGTGTTCTTTTTTGTTTGTTTTTTTATTTGAGAGAGAGAGAGTGAGAGCATGAGAGGAGCAAAGGTCAGAGAGAGAAGCAGCCTCCCCGTGGAGCTGGGAGCCCGATGCGGGACTCAATCCCGGAACTCCAGGATCATGACCTGGGCCAAAGGCAGTTGCTTAACCAGCTGAGCCACCCAGGCGCCCATATTTTATGATTTTTTACAAATGTTAATGACATGTGTCATCATGATAGTGTGTACAGAATAATTTCACTGTCCCAAAAATCCTTTATGCTCCTCCTGTTCGTCTTTCTCCCTACCTCCACCCCTTGCCCCTGATCTTCTTACTGTCTTACCTTTTCCTTAATGTCCTGTAGTTAGAGTCGTACAATATGTAGCCTCTATAGATTGGCTTCATTCACTTAGTAACATCCATTTAAGTTCCCTCCATTTTTTTCATGACTTAATAGTTTTTTTTTTTTCTTTTTGGTACTGAATAATAGAATAGTAACAATGATAGTAATAGCAGTGAATAATATTTCATTGTCTGGACTTGCCACAGTTTATCTCTTCCCCTGCTGAAGGACCTCTAAGTTTTGCTTCTAAGTTTTGGCAATGAATAAACTCTTTTTAAAAACAGTGAGCAGATCTTTTTGTGGACATAAGTTTTGAACTCATTTGTGTAAATAAGGAGCATGCTTGCTTGATCATATGGTAAAAATGTATTTCGCTTTGTAAAAAGTGAGTTAATTTTTATTTGCAGTTCTGTAATGATGTCCAGAGTTAAGCACATTGCCATAGGCTTATTTACCGCCTGTATGTCTTTTTTGGGAGGTATCTATTCAGATCTTTTGACCATTTCTTAGTTGGGTTGTTCATACTCTTTCTTATTTAGAGAGGGAGAAAGAGGTGGGGAGAGGTAGAGAGAGAGAGACAGAGAGAGAATATTAAGCAGCTTCACACCCAGCACAGAGCCCAGTGCAAGACTTGATCTTAAAACCCTGAGATATGACCTGAGCTGAAATCACATGTTAGATACCTAACCCACTGAGCCACCCATGTGCGCCTGGGTTTTTCATATTCTTCATGTTAGGTTTAAAGAGGTCTTTGTAATATTTTGGATAACAATTTTTAATCAGAAGTGTCTTTTGCAGATTTTTTTCTCCTAGTTTGTAGCTTTTTTTTCATTCTTTCTACTGTGCCTTTGGTGTGTCTACACCAAAGTAGGACACCAAAGCTTCTGTCTTTGGCAGAACAGAAGTTTTTAACAAAATCCAGTCTGTCAGTTACTTTTTTCATGAATCATGCCTTTAGGTAACTTTTTTTTAATAAAGTAAACTTTTTTGCATATTATCAGAAAGCACAGTTTCTGAAATGTTTACATTTCAGAATATTTAATTAGCTTTCAGAAAAGCTAATTAAATAAGCTTTAATTAAAGCTTCACTTATGTCTATTTTAAGATCAGTTTTTAGGAATATTTTGTGTGCTTTTGATTTAAAGTTATTTTATTATTCTTCTATGTTGGCATATTTTTTATCTATTTGATCTACCTAAGAGGAGGAGTGTCTTAAAATCTTTAGCTTGAAAAGATGTCATCTTTTTCTCCCTATATTTTTCTGTAGTTGCTGTGCATTTCAAGGCTAAATTACTAAATGAATGTATGTTCAGATTAAGTTTTTGGTCTGTTAACTTTTTATCTGTATGTAAGTATCTCATTTGCATTATAGTTTATTTTACCTTCTGAAAACTTGATGTATTTTAAATAGGATTTTTTTCACATTTTTATGGCAAACTAGTTATTGTCAATTCAAAGATTTTTGTATACTTATCTTAGAGCCAGGTATATTACACTTTTTTTCCAACTAAAAATAAGAGGATTTATCTCTTTCCCAAGTATACCAGTTATCTCATTTTATTGCTCTTATGTGTTTGTTGAAATACAGTGATTGTAGACTCACCTTTTGGTCATGATTTTAATGGAAGTGGCTTTAGAATAATTTTTATTAGTTTTCAGTAAGTTGCCCTTTATCATTTAGGTGTTTTTTTCTCTTTTTTCTGGGGCTTTTGTTTTTATTTTTTTAATACTTCCAAACCATCATAATTTCCGGGATGTGATTTGATCATACCAAGTGTATTGGTGTGCTCCTATGATATTTTTTTTCCAGTTTGTTAATAGAATAATTTCTTGCTTATAAATTTCCCAATATTAAACCACGCTGGCACTGCCACAATCAATTCTACTGGGCCAGAATATATACATTGCAGGATTCTCTTGCCAATGTTAAATTTAAATTTTTAAGATTTATATTTATAAGTAACATTACCTGCTTTTCTTTTTTGATACCTTTCCTTTTTAGTTTTAATAAAGAGCTTTTCATCTTTTCCTGTGTCCTGAAACAAGGACATTATAATTCTGTTCTTTAAAGCTTACGTGGTGTTCTGTGAAATTATCTGGTTGGAAATCTTTCAGTTGCTTCTACGGTAATTGGAACATTCATGTATGATGCGTTTCTTCTGGGGTGCATTATAATTGTCTTAGGAAATGATTTCCTCTAGATTTTGGAATTGGTTGTAAATCTTTTCTTCGTGATTATGTTCTTAATTCCAATTTACATTGGCTTTTTCTTAATTTTCCTTATTTAGAGTAGTTGAGGGGATTTTTCTACCTGTTTAGTGTTTAGATTTAGTCTTTTTTTGTTTGTTTCATTCAGTTGAACTTACACTTTACTACAGAAGTACTCATGTATGTATAGATGTTTATCTGATGTACATATGTTAATATAGCATGAGTATTGAATTTATTCACAACCCAGTTGTTGACTAGCTTTTTTTAAATTTTATTTTTTTTACTAGCTTTTTGATATCTGAAAAGTATATTAGCTCTTGATAATTATATATATATGCATTTTTTCCTTTTATCCAGTCTTTATTCTTTTAAATATTTTCTGTATATATTTTGCTACTATATCACAGTGTCTTACTCTGTATTTAAAACTGTATCTTAGACATTTTCTGTTATATTAAAAAAACAGATCTCCATAAGATAAATCTACAGTATGAATGGACCCTAATTGAATGGTTTTTCTTTGGGTGGATATTGAATTATCACTAATTTTTCCTCATTGAAGTAATCCTGTAGAAAACATTCTTGTTTACCTCTTTGTAACTCTATAAATAGGGTTTTGTGGAGTGAAATATCAGCATCAGGAGGTTGTTTGCATTTATTTCCTTTTTCTTTTGTTTGCATTTTCAGTTTTGCCAGCGAACCAATACTAATTCTCTTCCCAACACTAGCGTGAGAGGGCACTTTTCTTCACACCCTTTTAACACTGTAAACTAAGTCTTCAACTGTCACTTGTATGAAGAACAAAAAGTTTTCATTTAATGTATGCTTGATTTACTAATGAAGTTGAATATCTAATTATGTTATCTGTATTGAGTTGTATTAATGGTCATGTTTATCTTTCCATTAGATTATCTTATTGATTGTAGATTTTTGTATATTAAGGATGATAGTTTTTTTAATGCCTTACTTTGCAAATATATGCTTCCAGTTTATCATTTGTGAAAACGTTGACTTTTGTTTGATTCTCCAGAACTGCTGTTTGTGTTGACAGTTTTTTCTTAATACAATAATCGTCAAAGTAATATAATTTGGGGAAGGCTGTCATCTGTGACAGAAGTGCAGAATAATACTAACATTCCAGTACAAGGATTATCTTAATTGTTCCTAAAAGTCCTCAAAGCATGGGCGCCTTGGTGGCTCAATGGTTAAGCCTCTGCCTTCAGCTCGGGTCATGATCTCCAGGTCCTGGGATCGAGGCCCACGTCGGGCTCTCTGCTCAGCAGGAAGCCTGCTTCCTCCTCTCCCTCTTCCTGCCTCTGTGCCTACCTGTGATCTCTTTCTCTCTGTCAAATAAATAAAATCTTTAAAAAAAAAAAAAAAATCCTCAAAGCAAATAACCTATGGTTAAAAATAATGTCCTGGTTTTGACCCATTTAAAATACACATCTAAGTCTTTATTAGGTTTTTCTCTGATTAAGCAAGGACAGTCTAAATATTTGGTAGGCAGCGTTTGTTTATTGCTCTGAAAGGTCTTATGTTTAAAAAAAATAGTAATTTTTAGGAAAATAGGTTTTTCGAATAGACTGTGCTGTACCTGTACCTAGTGTAGCTAGTTGCCTAAGTCATATGATTTAGCCTATGAAGACAGCTTTACAGTTGCTAGTTATTGATATATCCATTGACATTTTATGCCGTTCTTCATCTTATATTCAACATTCAAGGTACATTTGTTTATAAGTTTTTCTTATAAAGTATTAGTTACTAGTTTTGGCCAGAAGCAAGGTACAGCAAATTAGATATGTATAAGGAAAAGGAGCAAAAATGTATCAGATAAATCATTTTCTACAGAATTGACTTCTATAAGTAGGTTTGGTATATTCGTTAAGGCATTAGTATAGAATTTATATTCCTATTTGAAATTATTCTGTTTCTCTTAATGCAAAATGTTGGAGCCTTGTTCTTTAATAGGAACTTAGTCGTTGCTGCAGGACAATGTTGTGGTGAACTCACTAGCCAGCTGTGTTACCTTGGGCATGTTCCTGTACTTTCTTGTGTTCCAATTTTCTCTTCTTATAAAGTGGAGATAGTAAATAGTATCTACCTCGACAGGTTATTAACAGAATTAATTAGAGAATTGATATAAAGCAATTAACACAGTGCTTACCATTCATTGGTAGATCAGGAATTGATCTGTGCTTATTAACAACTAGACTGTTCTGAATATATGACACAACATTTGTGTGGGTAAAATATGGTCTTTAGAAGAAAATTTGAATCATTTCTCGTTTTATTTACTTCCTGAATCACTATGAGCAGGTTATTAATCCTACTAAGCCTTGGTTTTCTTATTTGAAAAATGGGGATACTGTTTGTACTGCTTTGTAGTATAGTTGTAAGGCTTAAATAAAATAATTAGTGAATACTAAATTTCTTATTATTTGTTTTACTGGTTTGTACATTTCTCCTCTTCCTATTATTTGTTCAATTGTACCTTGTCTATTTTTAATTCCATTTTTTTCATGAGTTTCTTTCTGGTGAACTTCTCTTTTCTGAGTGCCCTTTAGCAGATATTATTTGGGAAGTATAAATATAATTTTGGAACTTAACAGATTTCTCTTTAGTGCGGTTCTGAGATGATGCTGAGTTCTTTAAAAAAAAAAAAAATGGAAGAAATACAAGCCTCTCTCCCGTAGCAGGATTTAATTTGTCAAATAAGTCAATATTCATACAGTAGAAGCTCCCATATATCTAAATCACACCACCTTTTGGTTAGATGTTAAAGTAACAGCAAGCTAAATATTTTTCAGCAGTTACTGTAATGTTTGCTCCAGAGAGATTGTAGTTGTCCTATCCTGCACACAGTGGTAGAACAAGTTAAAAAATTTAATATACCTTTTGAACTAGTAACTATCCTGCTATACTGTGAGGAATCCATTTTGTATATAGTCATGTCAGATGATTTAATGAATTTGTATAAGAAGAGACAAACATTTTGTTATCAAACAGCTCAAATTTTATCAACTTTTTTCTTTGAATTCTAATAGCTATTTATAATTCCTTCACAATAATTCCATTTTCTTCTTGGGAGTTTTAGAAAAACTTCCCTTATCTACTTGTGTAAAAATCACATTAAATTGTGTACTTAAGTCACCTTTTCTTGTTCTCCATCCCCACATTTTGCAAAACCACATTTCCTTAAATCCTTCAGCATATTTACTTTGACCATTGAATGTGTCTGAAATTGAGATTCATCCTATAATCCATTGTATCTTATGATCTCCATTCTCCAGGCAGCAGTTATGGCTTAGCTGTGCATGATTGAACAACAAAAAGTGCCAACATCCGAAGAATGAATGTCAGTGGCTTGAAAGAAAGTTCTGGAAGTAATGACATAGCACTCTTAACAGCTTAGGGATAAAATGATTATGATGAAAGGGTAGAAAAAGCAATGAAATAATGTGTGTTGAGCCACATGTGTGTTGTGCCACCAATAGCACATAGGTATGTGTTATTTCTCAATAAAGTTGATAAGAAAGGAAAAAAAGATCACCTTTAAATATGGACAGAAGATAGTACAAGTACTGGTGATTTTTAGTTTTTTGTTATTGTTTTAACAAATGCTGTGTTACCAGTATTTTTGATAGCAAAGGGGATGGTGTGTGGAATATAATGGATGTTGGCAGCTCTCATACAAGAAATGGCCTCAGTGTGAAGTTTAAGGAACAGCTTAACTATTTTACTTGACTTTCTTTTTATTTTTATTTTTTTAAGATTTTATTTATTTATTTGACAGAGAACACAGGGAGAGAGGCAGGCAGAGGGAGGGTGGGAAGCAGGCTCCCTGCTTAGCAGAGAACCTGATGCGGGGCTCAATTCCTAGACCCCGAGATCATGACCCGAGCTGAAGGCAGAGGCTTTAACCCACTGAGCTACCCAGGCACCCCATCCTTCCTTTTTATTTATTAAAAAAACTGAATTGTGATAAAAATCAGTGTCTAAGAATACAACTTTCAGAAGTGTAATGTAAAATTTGAGTGTTAAAAAGTATGTGGTAGTTTGAAGATGATTTTACTTTTTCATTCTTAGAGATATGTACAGTGTTTCATCTTAGATTCGAAAAAATGTGATATAGATCTTCTCTAACCCTCTTTTTTTTTTTCTAACCCTCTTTCAAGCATACTTTGTTACTATGTAAATTACTAATTAACTATCTAAATTACTATCTTTGTTACTATCTATTTAATATCTAAATAATCTGGTACATGGAACTGAACTTGATCTCATTCAATAATTTATTCATGATTCCTTGTAAAAATTACTTTAGAAAACTATTAAGTTATAATTGACATATAAAACTGTATATATTGAATGTGTACAACCAGATGATTTGGGGAATAAATGCATACTTGAGAAACTCTGATCACCAAGACCATAGACACCTATCATCTCTCAAAGTTTCTTCCCACCCCTTTTGTTATTCTTTTATGTGTATATGTATGGGAACCTTGTATAACTCTTAACCAGCATTTATTTGAGGCATCATCTTTATTGATGCCTAAGGTGTTACTGGCAACTTTTAGTAGGTTCTTAATAGATCTTCTGGGTCCAAGAGTGGACTTAAATTCTTTATCAAACCAGTGTCACATAAAACTTTCTCACCCATTTTGTGTTGAGGCATTTGGATTCACATTTTAGCCCTTTTTAAATTTCATCTTCATTGTTAAATTCTATCATCTAAAACCTATCCTTTCTAGTTTTGACTGCTACATCTCTATGGCATGTCAGTCTAGAACTTTATCCAACTTGATGTAAATATTCTTTGAATTCAAGTTGTTGAGCTCTTGATCAATCCACCTATACAACATTAGCATCTACTTCTATATTTTAGCTATAAGGCATAGCTAAAATAATCTATGTTGCATATAGATTATCTTTGTGCATTAGTTACAAAATTACCATTCTTAGGAGAAACATCCTATCCTTAAACTTCTGAGATACTTTGTAGAATATAGCGATTCTAAAACCTCAGTAGATCCATGCCACTTTTGAAATACTTTTAAAATAGTCCATTTTTCAGTTTTCTCCCTACTGCTTACATTGGTAAATTATTCTAAATGACTTAAACTGTGAAAAAGTATGCCTGTTTTTATACTTCTAATTTCTTTGTGTATTGTTAATGAAACTAATGAAACTAATACTCACTGTCATAGCACTGTTAAATAATTTAAATCTTTTTGTAATTTTTTTTTTTTTAGAAATCAATGTGGACTGAGCATAAGTCACCTGATGGAAGGACTTACTACTACAATACTGAAACAAAACAGTCTACTTGGGAGAAACCAGATGATCTGAAAACACCTGCTGAGGTAAAAGTTTGAGGCTTTAAAATTCGGGATTGCTAAATAGATTGAGTCATTTTATATTTGACTGTTAGAAGGAAGACCAATTTTGTTTACTGATTTTTGCCCTTGCTCAGTAAACCTTATCAGGCGGAATCAAATTAAGAAAGATGATTTAAAAAAAAATTGGAAGAGCAGAAGGACTCTCTTTCTGCCCTCTATTCTTTAAATTCACATTTTATTATTTATTTACTTAAAGATTTTATTTATTTATTTATTTGTCAGAGGAAGAGCTCACACAAACAGGGGAAACGGCAGGTATAGGGAGAATCAGGCTCCTCGCTGACCATGGAGGCTGTTATGGGACTCGATCACAAACCTCTGGGATCATGACCTGAGCCAAAGGGAGATACTTAACCAACTGAGCCACCCAGGCATCCCTAAAATCACATTTTAAACTGTTTTCCCTTTATAGCAAATCTAGGTGATTACAAAAGTCTTCCAGTGAATTTTTAAAAATTTTCAGTGAGTTTGAGGTAATGGAGATGGAATTAAATTAAAAACAGAAGTATCCTTTCAGAGTGGGAAATTGTCTTTGTGGAAAAAGCCCCTGCAAATTACGTGTATTTCATTTCTTTTTGTGTTGCAGATTTTATCATTTATAATACACAGTGTGGAAATTAGATTGAAGGAATAAGTTGAATAAAGCACTATTGCAAATGGTTTAATTAGAAACCTGGAGTCCTAAGTAAGAGTTGATCTGGCATTTCTAGCCACACTTGGAGACTTTTCCAAGTTGGCAGCATGTCTTTATTTTCTCTCATTTAATGAAGGAATTTGAGGATATAAAAATATTTTCCAAGCCACCATATTAATATGCACAGCAATACTTGGGATGGGAGATTGCAGAGACTATTTTTTTTTTATCCCAGTACTAATACAAGTAGTTATTTTTTCCTTAAATATCATCACTAAGACACCATCTAAATAGTTTACAGTAGCGTTCTCATGCCACCCCAAGCAGTTTTTTATATATTAGGTTTTAAGTGTATCATGCTTGCTTTGTTTTCTTACATAAGATAGTTCACATAGGTTTAATAAATTATTAGCCATAAAACTGATATTTAAGCGTGGGGAAACTAGATTTTGCTTTTTCCCATTTTTTTGTTTTTCCTACTTTTGTTAGTATTTGAGAAGTCTGTGAAATGTGTATGATAAATTTTACCTATGATAGGGTGTAAATGGCAACAAATAGGATTTGAAATTTATATAGACTTGGCTTTGAATCTTGCTTCTGCCCCTTTATTAGGTGTATTATTTTAAAAGAGTTACCTTCTATAATAGTATAAATTTGAAATAATAGTATGGATGTTGCAGTATTATTGTAAAGATTAAATAATATTTCAAATAACATCACCTACTAAGTATTCTGTAATTGGTGGCTTATCTTAGAAGTGATTTGTACGGATTGATAATATTTAGTGAAACCGTAATGTGAATGATGAGTGATGCTAAATACATTACTATTAACTGAAGATTTTTATTTCTCTTTAGCAACTTTTATCTAAATGTCCCTGGAAGGAATACAAATCTGATTCTGGAAAGCCTTACTATTATAATTCTCAAACAAAAGAATCCCGCTGGGCCAAACCTAAAGAACTTGAGGATCTTGAAGGTAACACAGAAAGAAAATAATGTTTATTGTTAATTTTTTACATGTCTATGTCATTCACATTGAAACAATCCTTCATAAATAGGATTGTTCGAACACAGGTCTTATTTTTAAAAATTAAATGATTAGAACATTTTAAATGGTATAACACTTTTATGGGCTCTTATTTTCTTGTTGATCTAGATATCAGTTCTATAGATTTTAAATAGATTTTTATTTGATTTGATTCCACTGAAACTAGGATACCAGAATACCATTGTTGCTGGAAGTCTTATTACAAAATCAAACCTGCATGGTGAGCTGCTTTGATAATTCATTTTCTGTCATTATTTAACATTTTTAGAGTATGTTACTAATGTTCACTAACCATGATTGGATAAATCTGCAGTGAGAAATCTCTAATTAAAAATTCATTAAAGGGTTATATTATAAATGAGCTTGTGACTTTTAAAATTATACTTTGATTTTAAAAAATTAATTTGCCATTGGAAAATTGAATAAGGACATCATGTACAATAATTCTAAATACAACTGTGTGTGTTGGTACATACATGCAATATGTGATTTAACACATGTAGCAGATAGCAGAGAGTCTTGAGTTCAGTTTAAATTTTTTAATATATTGTCAGACTATGTATTTAATGCTAATATTATTTTAGCAAAAAACTGCAAAATAGCCTTTATGTCACGGGAGAATTAAACAAAATGCCATGCTTAGGGAGTATTTTTCATTATTCTCAGCTGTCCAAAATTTCCCTGAAAATCTGGAAATACTACCTAATCTGAAACCCAGTTCTTCAAATAGCAGAGATTAGAATGAGAATTGAAAATTTAGTTCTTTTAATCTCATTTCTAATAGAATCTGGTATCATAAATTATTAACTTAGAAGCAGTAGATTTTAGAAATGGAGATACAATAAAATAGTCTGCAGTGTGGAATGACATCTGACAGTAAAGAGAATAAAAATTTCCTAAAGGCAGTGATCTTAAGTCTACTTACCTTTTTCTAGTGTCACATAATTAGCTTATTAGATCATTGTATCCAAAAAATACGTTAATTTATGTTAGTAATGATGACTCCTTTATTAGTATGTTTTGTCAGACGTTCTAAACATACTTTCAGAAATGGTTTACATTAAAAGAGGGATAAGTTTTTAAAATACTTTCAGAAAGTTCAGCTTTGTTACCATTTACATGGACCACATCACCTAATGATGCTGAATACTTTTGTTACCCGTAAAGAAAAACTTAATTGGAATAAAAGCTGAAATATTGAATGCAAATCTTTAAAGCTCTTTAAATTTCTATACTAGCATTGGCTAATAGTAATATTGTAGATAGGTAGATTCCCGTTTTATTCATGTGAGAAATATCAAGCTCATTTCTGATATAACCCTACTACAAAATACTTGGTGTGTATAACTATCTACCTGTCAATGCTAGTATATATTGTGCTGGAATTTCATCATATGAATTTGGTCTCATATTGAATTTGGTATCTTATAAAAAGCAAATTAAATAGTTCTACCCCTGGGGAAAATACTGTTTTGTTCCAGAATTATACAGATATTTTGAGATAGTTTTTGCAATAGCCAGCAGCCTTTGGGAAAGTAGCAGTATGCAGAGAAACTTTCCTAAAAACTGCTGTTATTTAAATTTGTCTTCATTTTTAATTGCTGCCCTGGAACTTTGGGGCAAGAATTTGCTCTGAAAAAGTTTGATTTTTTGGATGGTAAATTAAATCTTACTGTATGAAACTTCTCTTCATCTCCCTTTAATGTTTATTTTCAGTGATGGTATTTAAAAACCATGTCATATGTAACTTATCTTTTTTTCTCTTTATTAGCAATGATCAAAGCTGAAGAAAGCAGGTAAGCAATTTTCAACATCAGTACAATTTACAAATTTGGTATCTTCTGTTTATAGCATTCTTGTTTTAACTATTTGCTTTATAATATAAATAGTATTTAACATGACGGTGATGGTTTGATGTGTTAGGATTGGAAGCAGGGAGAAGGATATTTACTCAATATATACAAATGATACTTGACTAGACAGTGATTGTTGGAATTTAGATTGCATCCTTTGAATTAACAAGGCTGTGTTGTAAAAAAAAGTCCAGAATTTGGTTTGATTTAATTTGGGAGTGGATAAAGTATGTATGTCTTCCTGTATTCAGGTTTCCCTTTTAATATATGAAATGGATAAAATTTAAACTTCTTAAAGAAATTTATGATAGAGCCCAAATTTTATGATGTATAATACAATCTGATAGTAGGGGATTTTGTGAATGAAAACAATTATTGGACTTTTGGAAGTGCAGAGTGTTGCATGAGTCCCTATCCTGTATTATCCTGAAAGTTGCTCAGTTAAATCAAAGTAATCCAGTTTCATTCTGTGTTTTTCATTTTTCAGATGGCTTATAGTTTGCCACATTGCCTTTCTCCCTTTTATAGTTTCTCTTAGTCATTTGATTTTATGATAAAAACTAGTTTATTTTGGCTTTCCGATTATTACTTAATGAGATGACCAGTATTTTGTTGTTGTTTTTTTAATATGTAGTAAGCAAGAAGAGTGTACCACAACATCAACAGCCCCGGTTCCTACAACAGAAATTCCGACCACCATGAGCACCATGGCTGCTGCAGAAGCTGCCGCCGCTGTCGTTGCTGCTGCAGCCGCTGCTGCTGCTGCCGCCGCTGCCGCCAATGCCAGTGCTTCCACCTCTGCTTCGAATACTGTGGGTGGAACTGGTCCAGTTGTTCCTGAGCCTGAAGTTACTTCAATTGTTGCTACCGTTGTAGACAACGAGAATACAGTGACAATTTCAACTGAAGAACAGGCACAACTTACTAGTACTCCTGCTGTTCAGGAACAGAGTATGGAAGTATCTAGTAATACTGGAGATGAAACAGCTAAGCAGGAAACTGTAGCTGAGTAAGTTTAGTGACTTTTGCAGATCAGTACCAGACTTTAATGCAAGAAATTGCCAGTTCACATGGTGGCCATTGAATGTTTAAAATTTTTTGTGAATCAAAATATTAGCCTTTAGATAATGAATCATAATCAAGACCGAATTTTGTGAGGTCATGCTTTTAAAACTAATCCTCAGAAGTTTTAGGAAGCAGAATTCAGAGATATAGAAGGTGAGGTACAAATTTAAAGGGGGCTAACAAACACCTTAATCAAGATATGTCAGTTCTGGAGCTGTAATTTTAAATCAGAACTAATGCAAAAAATCCGTAATTATTAAAATAACAAAATTTTAATAAAGACAGGATTAGTATTACTTTATTTTGCGACAGTCTCAAATATGACTTAGCACAGCCCTGAAAGGAAGTGCTGGTTTGATGTTGAACAAATAGAAGCAAAAATTAAGTAGACAAAAATATTTAGTAGGGTGTAGGAGGAAAATTATTATTCTCATTAAGTTGCTACAACTTTTTAATATAGCAAAACAGCTGCATCTGTCAGTTTCTAGTTTACATGTATTTGTGTTCCCTGTCATCTGGTCATATTTCATATGGCTGTGCTTTATACAGATATAAAAAGTAACCTTGAGCCATGCTTCTTGACTTTAATGATGTCCACATATGTTTTAAAAAACTGTTAATCATAGTGTCAAGTTCCAAACAGGATCACCCATCTTAATATTTAAGCATATTGATTTCATTTTCTAATTCCTTCTTGTAAATACACTTTTTAAAATTTTTTTTATGTACGTTTCCCAAAGTTGAAAATTGCTTTGTAATTTTTTGTTTGGAAGTTGAAAAAGGAATCTGTATGGTATATTTTTAAAGGCATAGAAAAGTAACATTTTAGTTACATCTTTCTGCCCTGTTTTATTGTTTTTAAGTTTTATTTTTGTTTTTTAAAAGATTTGAGAGAGTATGTGCATTCGTACAAAGGTGGAGGGCAGAGGGAGAGGGAAAGCACACTCCCCTCTGAGCCCAGAGCCCGACATGGAGCTCCATCTCAAGATCCTGAGATCATGACATGAACCAAAAGCAAGAGTCAAATGCTCAACCAGCTGAGCCACACACACACCCCTGTTTTATTTTTTAAATAATCTCTGCATCTAACATGGGGCTCCAGCACAACTCAAGATGAAGAGTCACGTGCTCTGGGGCACCTGGGTAGCTCAGTCATTAAGAATCTGCCTTTGGCTCAGGTCATGATCGAGCCCTGCATCTGGCTCCCTGCTTGGCGGGAAGCCTGCTTCTCTCTCTCCCACTCTCCTCTGCTTGTACTCCTCGCTCGCTCTCTCTCTCTCAAATGAATAAAGTCTTTAAAAAAGAAAAAAAAAAGTTGCATGCTCTTTCACCTGAACCTGCCAGGCATCCACCTCATGTCTTTTTTCTATGCACTTAAAAATACATGAATGATGGGGCACCTGGGTGGCTCAGTGGATTAAAGCCTCTGCCTTCAGCTCAGGTAATGATCTCAGGGTCCTGGGATTGAGCCCCGCATCAGGCTCTCCGCTCAGCAGGGACCCTGCTTCCCCTCTCTCTCTGCCTGCCTCTCTGCCTACTTGTAATCTCTCTCTCTCTGTCAAATAAATAAAATCTTTAAAAAAAAAAAATACATGCATTATATCTATTTTAAACCTTTATCTGATGTATTTTACATCATAAAAGACATACCCCATCATGTTGAATTATGGCATATTATTCTTTACATATGCATAAATTTCAGTGTTCTGATAGACATTTAAACTTTTGGGGATGATTTTTTTTTTTTTTAAGATTTTATTTATTTGGGGCACCTGGGTGGCTCAGTCGTTAAGCGTCTGCCTTTGGCTCAGGTCATGGGATCGAGCCCCACATCGGGCTCCCTGCTCGGGGAAGCCTGCATCGGACTCCCTGCTCGGCGGGAAACCTGCTTCTCCCGCTGCCATTCCCTCTGCTTGTGTTCTTTCTCTCACTGTGTTTCTCTCTGTCAAATAAATAAAATCTTAAAAAAAAAAAAAAAAAGATTTTATTTATTTGACAGAGAGAGATCACAGGCAGAGAGGCAGGCAGACGGAGAGGGGGAGGCAGGCTCCCTACTGAGCAGAGAGCCAGATGCAGGACCATCCCAGGACCCCGAGGTCATGACCCGAGCTGAAGGCAGAGGCTTTAACCCACTGAGCCACCCAGGCACCCTTGGGGATGATTTTTTTTAACATCTTTTTGTATTTCATTTTTTTCTACAGTTATTTGTTTTTCATAATTTTAGCAACGAACAGTTAGTTCCCTGCTTATTTTCTTTCTAGTATTTTTTTAAGTGCCTGAGTCATTGTAATCTTTTTAATTACTGCAATATAGATTATTTATAACTGTTAATTTTTGACTAGGCCCTTTATACTATTTCTGATGATTTTAAATAAATTTCCCAAAGGTTACTTGACTCAAGGTGTGAATATATTTTTTGTAGTTGTTAGTATTTGCTCCAGTACCTTCCCCGAAGTATTCTACTTTTTGTTTTCTGCATTTTTTCCTCCTTTATATATATAATATATATAGAGGAAGGGATGTTAGGATTATGTGACCTTTTCATTTCATAAAGACCACCAAACTGGTACAGTTGATAATTCTTGGGTATGTTAATTCTTTTTGTTTGAGATCAGTGTTTGGCATACTTTTTTTTGTAAATTATCAGAGAGTTAATACTTTCCGTTTTGTGGATCATAAATTCTGTCACAATGATGAGTTCTGCTGTGGTAGCACACAATAAGCCATAAACAGTATATAAACTTGTGAGTAAAACTATTTGCAGAAACAGGCAACGGGCTAGATTTGGTACATGAATTGTAGTATTCCCATCCTGATTTAGATCCTCAGCATCTTTTTTATATTTATGCATACTTACCCAAATCCTTACTTATTAAGGCACTGAAATGAAGATATTGTATAAGTTTTATGGGCCATTTAAAAGTATTCATTTGTGGATTGGTGGAATTAATGTTTTAGTAGAATTGTTTCTTTTAGAGGTCCCATCCTCCTAATACCTGAATGTTTCAGGAAAAAACTGTATTACCTTTATGTCTTTATGATTAGGTAAGTGTGTAGGATTCATATAGGAGAATTTATTCTAAAACTGTAACATTTAACCTCAATATTGAGCACTTGACTAATGAAAACATTGTTTTTCTAAGTGAAGCAAATGTTTACTTAAATTATAAAATGTTTGAATTTGCCTCTAGTTTTACTCCCAAGAAAGAGGAGGAGGAAAGCCAACCAACAAAGAAAACCTATACTTGGAATACAAAGGAAGAGGCAAAGCAAGCATTTAAAGAATTATTGAAAGAAAAGGTATTAAAGATTTTTATATGACATACAATAATAATCTGATAAAGTTACAGTTTAATACAGTCAGTATCTTGATGCCTTTATTGAAAATAGTAATTTCATAAACTGTTTTAACCAAAAATGAACTAAATTTCCCTTTTTTGAAGAATATTTTTGTGAAACTGATTTTCACCAAAAAAATTCTTGTGTACAAAAAATTCTTGTGTATAGTGTACTGTATAGCACCTTCTACCTCTGTATTTAATGTTTTTTATTCATAAAAATTGTTTATTTTTTAATCAAAGGTCTTAAGTTTTCTTGCCTTGTTAAGTATCTAAAATTTTTAGATACTTAAATTTAGTAAACTAAAATTTAGTAAACTAAATTTTCTTTTTAGTTTATATGTATATTACCCTGGTTTGCCTTGGTTCAATAAGAAATTATTAGACCTCTTTCAAACTTGAGCAAAGGGAAGTGCTTGATGTTTGCAGTGAGTATTATACTTTATTTCCTGTTGTATAATTTTTACAATATTTGTTCAAAATTTTAATTTTGTCATTAAATGGTTTTCAGCGAGTACCATCTAATGCTTCATGGGAACAAGCTATGAAAATGATCATTAATGATCCTCGATACAGGTAACACTTAAAGTTTTTTATTTATTTTTCCAACCCTAGCAAAGTAAAAATTGTGTAACATAGTATAATTTTTAACTTTCATTGTCTTCTCTTAGATACCAAGAACAGTCGTTTTATGTCAGATATGAACCAAAAAAGCCAAAAGGCTTGTCATACAATTTGAGTACAGATGAAATTAGAAGTTTTTAAAGTAGAAATTATTTGCTGTAATTGTTTAATTTTTAGTATCTTATTGAAATTTTCCTAATTAGTGGATGAAATCATTTTTTTTTCAAAGCATTGACATTTGATCGTCCTGTCTTCATTTACTCCTAATATGGTATTTTTTCGGTTTAGTGCTTTAGCAAAGTTGAGTGAAAAAAAGCAAGCCTTCAATGCTTACAAAGTCCAGACAGAGAAAGAAGAAAAAGAAGAAGCAAGATCAAAATACAAAGAGGCTAAGGAATCCTTTCAGCGTTTTCTTGAAAATCATGAGAAAATGACTTCCACAACCAGATACAAGTAAGATTTTTAGTAACGCATGGTATGTTTATACTGCACTGTTTCTTTGTCAGAATTTTTGCTGAGTATAGTAGTTAATCCAACGTACATGCTCATTAAAGCTAAATAACTATGCGTGGGAAACTTTCGTAAGGTACAAGGTAAATCAGTAGCTAAATGTGGAATATAACTTAAAGACTTACTGAGTTATTAATTAAGGACTAAAACTTAATTTTAGTCCAGCTTTGCTATTGGACTTCTAAAAAACTTGATTCCAATTAGTCTTTATTCTTACCCTGTAATTCCTCATCTTCTGCAAAAATTGGATTTTTTATCCATCAGCTACTGCTGATGGATAGTCTGTTAATTAAGGACTAAAGGATGGGTAGACTGTAATAATAATAATTAAAGCCTGACTTTTTTCTGCCTAATAAAAAAAACTGAGGGGCACCTGAGTGGCTTCTTCGGTTAAACATCTGACTCTTGATCTCATCAGCTCAGGTCTTGCTATCAGGGTTGTGAGTTCAGGCCCTGTGTTGGGCTCCACAGTAGATGTGGAGCCTACTTTAAAAAAAAATACACAATATATAAATTGAAATAGAACATTTTGGTGTAAGTTAAGTTCATTTTCCGTATGTACTTTATTTTCCTCAGTTTTCTAGAAAAGCATTGGCAAAGATTCTTCTTTAAATAGTCCTATTTTATATATTGTCTAAATTTCTGGCAACTTTTTGAAGTCTTTAATTTACTTCCATGGACAGTTTTAGGGTCTGTAGCTACCCTAAGAAATACAATCTTGACTACAAAACATGGCTCAATTAGAATTATCCACTCCTTGGGGTACCTGGGTAGCTCAGTAGGTTAAGTGTCAAGCTCTTGGTTTCAGCTCAGGTCATGATCTCAGGGTCATGAAATGGATCCCTGCATCAGGCTCCTTGCTCAGATGGGCATCTGCTTGGGATTCTCCCTTTCCCTTCCTTTCTCTCCCTCCTCCTCCCTCTTTGTGTCACTCTCTCAAGTAAATTTTTTTTTTTTTTTTAAGAATTTATTTGACAGAGACAGCAAGAAAGGAAACACAAGCAGGGAGAGTGGGAGAGGGAGAAGCGGGTCTCTCACTGAACAGGGAGCTGGATGTGGGGCTCGATCCCAGGATCCTGGAATCATGACCTGACCTGAAGGCAGACACTTAACTACTGAGCCTTTAAATAAATAAATCTTTTAATAAAAATATAATCTACCTGATCTATAGGGAGGAATGGGAGGCTAAGCTATTTTTTTTTTGTTTTTTGTTATTTATCCAAGAGTTTTCCTGTATAATATACTCATGAACTTAGAGTGTTCATTGGGTGGTTTTAAGCTTATCATAAAGTTAAAATAGCTTAAAGTTAATTTTTATTGAGTAATATAGAGCAACATTTAATTTTTTACTAGAAAAGCAGAGCAAATGTTTGGAGAGATGGAAGTCTGGAATGCAATATCGGAACGTGATCGTCTTGAAATCTATGAAGATGTTTTATTCTTTCTTTCAAAAAAAGAAAAGGTATTCATTCTTAGTTGTTAGTATTTATAGATAAAACGAGGTGTTTCTTCATTCTGATTAGGAGGTATTTTATAACATGTCCATCTTTGTTGTTTGCTTTATTCAGTTTATGTGGTGTAGCAGATCTCTTTATTAGAAGTTAGATTTAAAAATGGATAGCTTCCTGTAACAGTAAATACTGATGTGGACACACTAGGTACAGATTTATCCAACTGTTATTTGAATTGTCATTAATTGGCTGTGTTCTGCCCACTTTGAAAGATAACTTTTTTTAACTCATTAGGTTTTTAAAATACTCAATATTTTTGTTTGTAATGCATTTATGTAAGTTTTCTATACAAGAATGGCTTTAAATATGTAATTGTGGGATAATGTTTAACCTACCTCATATTTATTTTATTATGCAGTAAATTATGTGTTATTTAGTCTTGAGATATATAGAAATTTAAGTATTAACAGAAATTTGAACATAACTGAAAGTGGTTGAAGACAATGTATTTGCCAATTGTGTGACTTGCCAACAGTAACTTTAGTTTTAGACTCCTTTCTATAATGCATAGTTATAGGGAGAAAGATTTATGAGGTTGTTGGGGAGGTATGGTTTCCAGATTCCAGCTTCTTAAAAGAAAGGTAAAAAAAATTTGAAGATAGGCAGTTACCAGGCTAAGAAGTTTGATAAGATCATTGGAAAAGTAGTGTTTATTTTTAAAAAGTTGTTCATTTAAAGTAAATAGGTAACATGAAATTTGGGCATCATTTAGAATGTAAAGAAACTCTCACTGATAGTTCAAATACCATTCTTTCTTTGAACCTCAAAATGTGTATTCATTCTTTTGGTTTAGGAGCAAGCAAAGCAGTTACGGAAGAGAAATTGGGAAGCCTTAAAAAACATACTTGACAACATGGCTAATGTCACATACTCTACTACCTGGTCTGAAGCCCAGCAGTATCTGATGGATAATCCAACTTTTGCAGAAGATGAGGAATTACAGAGTAAGAATAAAGACTAATTGGGATAAAGTTTTTTAGAAGTCCAATAGCAAAGAATTCTTACTTTTTTTATGAGATCACTAACTGAATTTTATACAATTGTTTTGTTCATTCCCTTTTTTTTTTTTTAGGTTGGGGAGGGGCAGAGGGAAAGGGAAAGAGAGATCTTAAGCAGACTCCATGCCCATCCTCATGCAGGGCTCAGTCTTACAATGCTGAGATCTTGAACTGAGCCAAAATCAAGAGTCAGACGCTTTACCCATCTGAGCCACCCAGCTACCCCTTGTTTGTCCGTTACTGATACAGAATTTTGTTGGTTTCCAAATAGAGTCTAATTGAGTTTCATTATTAAAAAAGAAAATATTAACTTTATCAGATAATCCTTAAATTGTTTGTCATAGATCAAACCTAAAATTCTTTTTTGCCATTTTTGTGTAAGTTAGTATGAACTAGATTAATTGCCATAATTTTACTCAGACTGTCTCCTTGAGGTAATGGCTTTAGAGATTTGCAAACACCAAATTTTGTATTAGCATTATCCTGTATTAAGCTTACCCAGGTTCTTGTCGTGACTTACTAGTTGCTTTTTATTTTTATTTATTTATTTATTTATTTTTTAAAGATTTTATTTATTTGACAGAGAGAAACACAGCGAGAGAGGGAACACAAGCAGAGGGAATGGTAGTGGGAGAAGCAGGCTTCCTGCTGAGCAAGGGGCCCGATGCGGGGCTCGATCCCAGAACTCTGGGATCATGACCTGAGCCGAAGGCAGATGTTTAACGACTGAGCCACCCAGGCACCCCACTAGTTGCTTTTTAAATTATAGCTTTGGGAATTACCCCTCTGAATACCATGCTTCATTCAGTGGGTGTGGGGTAGGGCCTAAAATTCTATCCTGTGAAGAAGCTCCTTGGGTAGTTCTGATGTTGCTAACGAATTTTACAGTAACATTTTTATTTTCTTTGTGTCTTGTGCATGGTCTTTATTTCACCCTTGAATTCAAGATATCTTTTAATGAGGTTGTTTGGGAATTTTTTTTAAGCATTTCCTATTTAGATGATTTTGAGTCATATTTGAGTTTAATTACAAGTATTTTGGAAAGGTGAATTTGAAATTTATAGGAAGTTAATGTAAATAAACTACTTTCCTTACTGATACTGGACATTTTAATTTTTTTTAACTGGGAAAATCTATAGACATGGACAAAGAAGATGCTTTAATTTGCTTTGAAGAACACATCCGAGCTTTAGAAAAGGAAGAAGAAGAAGAAAAACAGAAGAGTTTGCTGAGAGAAAGGAGAAGACAACGTAAAAATAGAGAATCTTTTCAGGTAATTAAAAAAAAAATCTCTTTTCTAGCTTAATTTCATACTGTGGTTAGTGAGCTTCAATAGTGATAGAAACAATGTTGAGACTCCCTCATCCCAGATCATTAACTTAGGCTTCGTGGAGGATCTCCATATACATTTAACTCAAGGAGAACAGCCATTTTAGGCCAGGGAAACATAAAAAGCTATAGAAGATTTGATATTTAAGGTGTGTACTGGTAAATCAATTAAGGTTTCACTTGGGGAAGAGGAATAGCATGAGAGAGGACTGAAAAAATATGTGTGATGACTCATTAGTTGACTTTTAGTGTCTAGAGAATAGTAGGGAAGGATATGGGATATATATAGTTTGAGGATCGGCCATAGTTCCTAAATGTTATACATAGAAGTTGAAATTGTATATTATTTATATAGACCAGTGGCTCGTTTTCATCTCCAGATACCACTTTTTAACCTTTCATTAATAGAGAATATCATGGAGTAATGGGTTTTTGCATTTCATATTTCATCAGATTGCTCATTTCAATAATATATTAATAGCAGTTAACATTGTTTACTGCTATACATTTTAAATTGATCATTTAAATTTTTATTACAGCCTTCTAAGAGTTGTTACTGTTTTTGTTATTTATGGACTCGAGAGGTAAAGTGACTTACCCACATTCAATGACTGAGTAGTGGAGCCAGAATTTGAATCTATACAGTCTTTTTTTAAGATTTTATTTACTTGATTGAGAGAGAGGGAGAAGCAGGCTACCTGCTGAGCAGAGAGCCCCACATGGGACTCAATCCCAGGACCTGAGATCACAACCCGAGCCAAAGGCAGATGATTAACCAACGGTTCCTCCTAGGCTGCATCTAAATCACCTTGAGGACTTTTTTTTAAAGTAATCTCTGTGCCCAGTGTGGGGCTCGAACTCAAAAACCCCAAGATTAAGATTCACATGCTCTACCAACTGAGCCAGCCAGGCATCCCATCTAGAGGGTTTTTAAATAAATTTTTACTCTCCTGCCAAAGGTCACTAAACCATCATAAATGCCATAGCCAATAGCATTCCTTCAGTCCTCATTCCATAAAACCTTAACATTTCTTACTCTTGTGGGTTCCTTTATTATAGTGGTTTCCTGATCATTCAAAGAACTCTTAAAAAAACCCACAGATTTCTTGATCTTCACCTCTGTAACTTGATTCAGTAGGTCTAGGGTGGGTTCTGAGAATTTATGTTTCTAGAAAGTTTCTAGGTGATAGTGATGCTTCTGTCCCCATACTTTGAGAATTGCCGTAGGCTGTTAGCCTTTTATGCATAATTAGGAGTTTGTTGTTCACATTATCACATTTCAGCTTGGAGGAACTTGAAAGGATAGTTTGTTCTTTTTAAGCCAGTTATTTAGACGTTTTACTCTACTTAATATATTCAGCTGCTGAGAATTTAGTCACATGACCAACTAGATATAAAAGAAGCTGGAAAACCTACGTTTTATTTTAACTGAACAGCCTTGTGCCTAGGAAGAAGGGAAGAGCATATTTTTGGGTTTTTTAATATTCTTCTGCAACCATTTCAACTTTAAGGGCTCTCTCTTGTGAAGGTTTAAAATAAGGAGACCTATACGACAAAATAGTAATACAATAAAAATGAGGTTATCTGGGCCACAGAAAGTAGAATGTATTATGTCAGTGCTGGAACAGGAAGGGAAATTCTGAAGTAAAGTCTACATGGGTCTTTTAGTCAAGCCTTAAACTGTGGCTATGGTTTCAGATTACTGTTACTAGAACTGAGAACTGGTGTCCGCGTGTTAATTAGTTTTTGCATTCAAGAATGAAGAGAAGTGGAATGAAGTGATAGGTCTATGGTTTTATTCAGGGCATTGATAGTCAGTAAAAATTTGTATGCCTCATACAGGATTTTAAGTATTTTTAATTTTAGTAATATTTAATTTTACCCAGTATATCCAAAATATTATTTGAATAAGGAATTGGTATTTTTTTAAGAGATTTTTTTTGTAATCTTCAAAATCATCATGTGTTACATACAGATGACATATCTCAGTTCAGACAAGCCACATTTCATGTACTTAGAAGCTACATTTGACCTGTGTCTACCATATTGAACAGTGTAGGCGTAGAAATTTCAGGAGCGGAATTTTGGACCACCGTTCTTTAGCGACATTTGTTTATAGAAATAAACACCTTAAGGAGTTGGGGAAGTAGGAAATGTGAAAATTGAGTACAAAAGTCCCAATATGTTGCCCTGAAAATCAAATACAAAGAAAAGATTAAGAGAAGAAATTGTAATAAGGATATAAAGATTTAGATTTAGGGTATAAAATTAACATGGAAGAAAGGAAATAGGTTTTTGTTTTTGTTTGTTTGTTTAAGCTTTTATCTACTAGCAAGAGTCAGAGGGAAGGGCTGAGAGAGAAGCAAATTCTCCACTGAGCAGGGAGTCTGATGTGCTGCTTGATCCAGGATCCTGAAATATGACCTGAGCCAAAGACAGATGATTATAACTGACTGAGCCTCACAGGCACCTCAGAAAATAGGTTTTCAAATCAGATATGAGGTTTAGTCTTGGTTCTTCAAACTGCTCTAGGTATCACTTCTGTAAAATACGTCCTCTTAGAGGCCCACATTTATTAATTAAAAAAAAAGAAACAGCTAAAACACATTGGGTACTGAGCCTAAAAACAAAAATTGTTTTTTTACAGGAAACATGTAAACATGTTCTTTAGCCTCATTATTAGAGATGACACCTAATGTTTCTAGTTAACTTGTACTTATGTATTTTTTTTTTAACTGAAAATTATGTTCCATCTTAACAATAAACTGAAGACTGGAAAATAATGTAGTTTTTCAGAGATCCTTTTCTCTGAGGTGCAGAAGAGATCTTTGCCTAAAAGCAGATTTACTTTCATCAAAGAGCAAGTATTCTTTGTACCTTAAACTAGATATTTGGGGTCCATTGGTACAAGAGTGTCAAATACTGCTTTTTTTAATAGGTGTTCATGTTACACTAATATTTCTAATGTCCTTAAAGATGACTTTTCAGTATAATGGGTTTTTATTGTTGGGTTTTCCCTCCCCAGATATTTTTAGATGAACTGCACGAACATGGACAACTACATTCTATGTCCTCTTGGATGGAATTGTACCCAACAATTAGTTCCGACATTCGATTTACTAATATGCTTGGTCAACCGGGTGAGATTCTTTTCTTCCTAATTTATAGTTATAATTGTAGTTGGGATGGGCCAGAGAGGCAGGTGGTTGTGCTGGGGAATGGAGGGGTGCTTTATTTTGTTTTATAAACAAAAAAGTAATTGCAGCTCTTTGGTTAGAGCTAGCTTTTGACTTCTTTAGTTTTTTCATTAGGATCAACTGCACTTGACCTTTTCAAGTTTTATGTTGAGGATCTTAAAGCACGTTATCATGATGAGAAGAAAATAATAAAAGACATTCTAAAGGTAAACACTACACTTATTTACTGTTAATCTGAAGTATATTTTAATTATAGACGTTGATATTGTGTTTCTTTGATTTATGTATTATTAGTGTTAATAAGATTTGTCTTTCTTAGGATAAAGGATTTGTAGTTGAAGTAAATACTACTTTCGAAGACTTTGTGGCCATAATCAGTTCAACTAAAAGGTCAACCACATTAGATGCCGGAAATATTAAGTTGGCTTTCAACAGTGTAAGTTATCTTTGCTATGAAAAACAACTAGCTCTACAGTTTTTAATATATTCAGCTAAAAGTACTTAAGCTGTAGGCTACTGAAATAAGGGCATATGACTAGGATTTTAGGCAGTAAAGTAAAAGAAAATAATTATTTAGATAATTGGCTAATGATGAAGTTTCCTTTGCTCAAAGTACCTAGTATCATAAATTAACCCATTACTTACAAATGATGGGAGAACGCTTAAATTAAGAATTAATTACTTCAGTTGTACTATTATAACTGATTAAATATGATTTTCTAAAAGTTACTAGAAAAGGCAGAAGCCCGTGAACGCGAACGAGAAAAAGAGGAGGCTCGGAAAATGAAACGAAAAGAATCTGCATTTAAGAGTATGTTGAAACAAGCTACTCCTCCAATAGAATTGGATGCTGTCTGGGAAGATGTATGTATAACTGTAAATTCTTTCTAATCTGTTTCCTTTACGATTGAAGATAAAAATATCTTTAATTCCCTTCCCATTTTATAGCCACAAAATGACGCTGAAGTTATTTGTAGGGTATAAATTAAATATATTGATAATATTTAAAAGTATAAATTCAACTCTGACCCTGCATTTATGAATATTTATTAAAAATGGTTTGGACCTCAGAGGAAAAGAAATTTAACAGATTTTGAGGGGATGGGGCTGTCATGGTTACCACTTGCTGTTGTGATTCTTTTTAGTCATGCTTGCCTGGTATACTTTTCTTGGTATTCATGTATTCTTATCTGAATTTTTCAGATCCGGGAGAGATTTGTAAAAGAGCCAGCGTTTGAGGACATAACTCTAGAGTCTGAAAGAAAACGAATATTTAAAGATTTTATGCATGTGCTTGAGGTAATTTTAATACTCTCATAATTAACTCCACTATTGCAAAATAAGTAAAAATATAAACAAAAATTGAATTTAGATTGATCAAAGTGTTTTTCTTAAATTATACTGCTTCTGTACAAATGTCATTATCTGAGATGGTTAAGGAAATTATTTTTCTATAGAACCTGCCTTTAAATAAAAGAAATAGCTTGCATGTGAATATAAAGATGAGTTTATAGAGACAGTTCATACTTATTTCATGTCTTTACAATGTTTTAGAGTTGAGTTTAGCAGCCTTCTGTAATTACTGGTAAACCTAAAGAAAACGTAAATAGCTTTTTAAGCACACATTTCAAATACTACACTGTCAGATGTGTTCAGTGCACAAGGAGGTCTGGAAAATAATGTAATAAGTAGTAAGTTTTTGTTAAAAGAACTAATGATAAAATTGCAAGTCACTCCATTTGTTGAATAAGGATATTTTGATGAAGATTTTAGGTACTTGTATATAGTAAATATGCTAAGTAGACTAGTAATTCACTAAATAAAAACATTTGGTGTTTATGTGGGGCCAGACATTGTTCTAATAATTTTACAGACACTACATATATGAACTTAATCCTTACAACAACCCTATGAAGTTACAGATGAGCAAACTGAGGTAAAGAGAAGTAAATTGCAGGGAAAGGATTCCAGCCCAGGCTATTTGACTCCAGGGTCAGTGCTTTTAAAAAGTAATGCCAGTTAAAGACATAGTAATACTTTACAACACGCTGAAAGCTGGCATATATTTAACAGTAGAATGTTGGTGTGTTATGGTCATTGGTCACTGCAGGTCACTTCATTTCCTGTTCACTGTTCCCTCGGGTTTCTTGTTCTTAACTAATTTCAGTGTTGACATGTATCCACATACACCTTTATTATCTCTTAGCTGCCTCTAGATCTAGTCCTGTTGGCCTCTAAGTCTTTGAAAGTGTGTGTGAGCAGGAGCATCTACATTACCTGGGTGCTTTTTAATAGTTCTTAATCTCAGCCCCATTGGTAGAAATCTGCATCAGAATCATCATTTCAACAAGATTCTCAAGCACTAGAATAGAATGTACATTTAATTTTGAGAAGCTCTGCTCTAGCCTAGCTAGTGTCTTAACATTGTCCCGCGATTCATAATCATCCAGATTCTCTGGTGACCTGTGCTGGGAGTAAAGTGGTGAGGTCATAAATGGGAGTTGAAGAGTAGCATAGGGAAGGGCCAGTTACATTGGAATAAGTTTTGGGCCCCTAGAAATCTGTGTCTTTGAGTTAGAAAAGGAGAAAGAGTTTAGCATTCAGTGACATAGAGTAAAAGCTTCCCTTCTGAGTCAGATGTTCTCTTTCTATTTACTTATAAACTGAAGCAGAATTATTTTCAAAGCTATAGGTAAGTTTGGGGACCAGGAGCTTCTACTCTAGCATTAATAAATTAAAACCTGTAGAGAAAACACTTCCTTTTCTGATTTCACGTGGTATCAGAGTTAGATTGTCTTTGGAGGTCTTATGTTTGACTAGGAAGAGAATGCTCCTCCTTGCACGGAGAAAAAAAGGATTAGACTTTGCTTTATTCTGAGACCAGCCTCATCTATCTTAGTTCAAGGATAGTTTCCATCCTTCCATGGTGTGCCAAGCCTAGCTCGATGATCAAAGCCAGATACATCAGAAAAACCCTGTCTGAATGTAGTTTTATTTCGTTGGTTTTGAAAGTAGTGTGACTGTTCTACAGGTTATACCTTTCTGGAGTATATCACCTGTCCCTACTAAAGCATACCATTCTCATTTCCTATAGGTAGTGCTTTCTTTAATACTTTGTTGTTTTTAGATGTCGAAATGAGTAGGTATTGAATGGTTAGGAAGGAACTGAACCTTTTAACTGTTTGCAGTTTCTAGGAAGTATATCCTAAAGGTACAAAACAAGAGTAAGATTTTTACTCTAATAAACTTATTTTGTATAGTGTTTAAAAATTCTTTATGATCTGCTTCTAGAGTAAACTTTTGAAATTCTTTTCCTTTTGCACCTGTAGCATGAATGTCAACATCATCATTCAAAGAACAAGAAACATTCTAAAAAATCTAAGAAACATCACAGGAAACGTTCTCGCTCTAGATCGGTAAGGAAGTTTATTATGGTACCATTAAGTGTATTGAAATATTTGGTAACATTATGAATGAAATTATTACATGTATTTTATAGGGGTCAGATTCAGATGATGACGACAGCCATTCAAAGAAAAAAAGACAGCGATCAGAGTCTCGGTCTGCCTCAGAACACTCTTCTAGTGCTGAGTCTGGTAAACATTTAATTTGAAAAGAATCATTGGCACTGGGGGGCGCCATCGCTTAAGGCCTCCTTTTGGGTCCTGATCTCCCCTGAGATTGAACCTCTGCTCTGCAAGGAATCTGCTTAAGACTCTGTCTCCCTCTGGACCACCCCCCTCACACTCCAAAATAAAACTTTAAAGGAAAAAAAGAATCCTTGGCACTTGGATGTCTTCAGACTTAGACTTCTTTCTTTTCTTTTCATGCTGCTTAGAGAGAAGTTATAAGAAGTCAAAAAAACATAAGAAGAAAAGCAAGAAGAGGAGACATAAATCAGTAAGCAAGCTTTTTTGTTATACTGCACCTAGGGTTTAGCCCTTAACTCATGGCAGAACCCTTTTTTGTCTAGTCCTGTGCAGTCCAGCACAGTTCAGGTGGACACCTAAACTCGGGAATTATATAGTTTGTCTTTACTATAATCTTTTATTAAAATATTCTAGTGAGCTTTGAAAATAAACACACATGGGTGTTAAGATTCTCCCTCTGGCTTTTTATAAAGTAATCTTAGAGAAGGACCCAAGTATGTGTGTATGTGTTACAGCTGTGGTGAGAATCACAAGTTTAAATAGTCCTTAATTTTACATACCCATCAAGATACCCTAAGGAACTTTTTTGAAACATAAGTGACTGGGTATTTACTACTTGTTGAATGAGGTTTTTTTTCTTCATGCTGCTCACTCGCATTTATACGTATCTAACAAAGGACCACTTACTTAGGCAAAGACATTGCACTTTAAATCCTGCTTTTCAGGGCACCGAGGTGGCTCAGTCAGTTGAGCATCCATCCCACACTTGTTTTCTGCTCAGGTCATGATTTCAGGGTCATGAGATTGAGTTCTGCGCTCGGCGCAGGGACTGCTGAAGATTCTTTCTCCCTCTCCCCACATGTGCTTTAAATAAATAAAATCTTTAAAAAAATAATAGTCCTGCTTTTCAGTTGCAGTTTTGAGGAAAGAATTTATAAGTCAACCTGTTAGATGATTAAGCTAATCACACCATTCTATATCTGAACAACAAATATTGGGTTCACAGAAAAATGTTTGTCTACATTTACATAATAGATATAATCCCATCTTGTGTGCTTTCTTTCCTAATTTAGTGAAGCTCTTTTGTGATGTTATTGTATCAGAATGTCATCCTTCCCAAAGGAAAGACCAACTCCTTCCAATGAATCTTGGAAATGTTACAGAATCCTTGAGGTTAATAATTCAAATTTCACCATACTTAGTAACACATGCCCTTTAATACATGGACGTTCTTAAATATTACCTATATGGAGATATAAAAACACAGTGGTATCTTCATCAAAATGCTAATGTTATTTTTTATTTACACAGGACTCCCCAGAATCAGATGCTGAGCGAGAGAAGGATAAAAAAGAAAAAGACCGAGAAAGTGAAAAAGACAGAACTAGACAAAGATCAGAATCAAAACACAAATCACCTAAGAAAAAGACTGGAAAGGATTCTGTAAGTATTCAGAATTATTTCATACCTGTGTTTTCAAAATACAAAAATGGATATTATGGTTTGTATCACATTGAATAGACTTTTTGCAGGTTGGCCACCATTTTAAGAAAACAATGAAAATTCAGTTTACCTCTCACACAAAAGAGCTTTCTAATATACCTGCTGCAAGTGTTCTGAGTTGTATATTCCTCAAAAAATAAGTCTTCCTTGACTTTTATTTTAACACACTAAGAAAGGATATGGTCTTCTGCTTTGTAAGTTGTAAGGAGTACCACTGGACATTTTCTACCTAATTTTTAAGAAATACCGGACTCAGATCGAGGGTTCTCCAGATGTGCCCAGTCATCAGCACTATTAAATCCAGTTTCAAAAGGTAGCATTCCAGTAACTTTTAGGAGTAATCATTGTGAGGGAAGAGGTGAAGGCAAAGGTATAGGAGGGGGACTATAAGCCAAAATTAACATTTTAATATCAAATTACAGTAGTCCTTAGTTTCCCATCTGTGTATGTATGTAAATGACAGTGAAGTAATACAAGCCTTCTTAGCCTTGCCATTCTTCTACAAATGCCCTTAAATGGACCCATGGAGAGTTTAACTGTTTAGATAAGCCCTGGTCCTCCCTCTGGATATTCTGATTCAGTTGAAAACGGAGGTTCTTTTTAAAAACTGCCCTGGTGAATTTGAAGCACGTTGGTGAAGAATGAAGATTTCCTGAATACTTAGCAGCTTAACAGTTTCTTCTTTGTAGAATCTCTGAAGGGAAGGAGAATAGATGAACTATCTACTTTTTTAAGGTTGTTTTCTGCAAATAGTACAGTGGTTTTTTTTTTTTGAATTGTTTTTCAGCCTAAGTATTGTCCTGCTCATAAATGTTAAATGTTTATCTAAGGATAGTATGCTCAAAGCATAATGCTTTTCTGTAATATAAAAACACTTAGAAGGTGACCTAGAATCTATAAAATTAGCAAGGAATATAATGCCTTAGGTAATGAACACCTAACTTCCATTAAATGGAAAGAAATGTTTGTATTCAGTGGTGTAAGAGGAAGGGAAAGAAACCATTGTTTACCATTCTGCCTAATTTATATATTAATGCAAAATGAAAGTAGCACCATATGAAAGTATTGTCCTGGGTTCACTTTCTACCCTATAAAACCAGGGAGTAGTTAGCAACTCATTGAGAGGCTTTTAGGGAAAAGAGCAGTCCTAACTCTGTGATGGACTTGTTTCTGTGGAAGACAATCCATATATTTTGGTTCCTTTTTTTCAAAGGCTCAATACTTAACCTTTTGAGTACTGACATTAAATGTAATTGTATCAATGTCTTTTCAGGGGAATTGGGATACTTCTGGCAGTGAACTAAGTGAAGGGGAATTGGAAAAGCGCAGAAGGACCCTTTTGGAGCAACTGGATGATGATCAATAAATTATACCAAATATATGTTTACAGTATGATTTAAAGTCGAATTCAGACCAGGGACTCTATTTTAAAGTTCAATTGAAATAACACTGGGTTTTAATTATATCACAGGAAAAAAAAGTGCATTTAAGTATTGTTATTGTGGACTTTATAAAAAGCAAAGGAAATTGAAAATAACTTTTGATTCTGTATCAAGAATCATATTTTCATACGGTCATAACTGTCTTTCTGTGACCCTTTCATAGGGCACTGCAGGATGGATTAAAGGTGGCAATTTACTGATAACTGCAGATGTCTCTACTTTGTTCTGAAGTCTAAGTCATGAGGCGATTTGATTTACTTTATAGAAGTTGGATTTTGAAGATATAATGAAAATTTTTTTGATATTTAGTAGTACAAAAAAAGCACCAGCAATTGACAAAACTGCTTTTTTGTGCACTACCCAACTGGTTAAAGCTGATACGATCTTTTATGGTGAATGCAGAAATAGGTGTTCTTAATGGAAACCTGGTAGACCCTTAACGATAGTGGTGCTAATGAGCACTACTATAATAAAGCCACCATTATTTTTTATGAAACATCTGAATACATTTTAAAAAAGGCTGTTGTGAGGGCATTATTTTGAGGTGATGTTTAAAAAGTTAACATCAAATCAAATTGTAAATTAGTTTAAATATATTGCCTTAAGGACCTACTAAAGAATGTGCCACCAAACTAAGTGATAGTTGCAATATCCTTGTCTGAAACAAAAATCAATGTTGACTTAAACATTTTCTTTAACAGTTGTCTTTTTTTTTTTTTAATCCAATCTTTTCTCTTACTTTTTTTTCATTGAGGAAGTCTTTTACCTTCCCTACTCACTGAGAAGTATTGACTTCGTGGTACACATTCTAAAGCATTTCTGATTTGAATATTTTTGTACATTTTTATCAATTATTAAACCTTCTCTTCTAGCGTGTACTAGTATTTATTTCTACTTAAAATACTCAGCTCTAAAAAAAATTGTATGATCATTTAAAGATACTAAATCCTTGAAATTTTGCTTCATCTTAACCCACATAGCTAGGTTCTTTTCCTTTTTAATATTTAAGAATATTATAAATCAGTAAATTTGAGGCCCCTGTAATTTGTTTTTGACCTACAAATTTCCTAGAGAAAACTTTAGAGAGGCAATGGTTTGAAGCTAGAATACTCTTTACATGCTAACTTTTGAAGGTTGGTAATGTAATTTATACTATTTTCCTTCAGTGCAGGAGATTTTTTTAATAAGTAAATTTTAGCATATAGTCTTTGGCATTAGATATTTTTTTATTTTGGACACTTCGAGCGATCCTATTTCAAGTTGGGATTTAGAAGAACAAAAATAATTCATTTTTCCTTCACCATTCTAATGAATTTCAGAAGTTCGAATGACCAGGACTCTTTCCCATCCCTGCCTACTATTTCAATTAAATCTAGCATCCACTGTTGAAAGCCTCAAAAAAATGGGGGCGGGGGGGAGGGGGGAGTTATTTCTAAACTTTTCTCTGCCAAGTCATTTTTCTGCTGTGAAAACGGACATGACTGTGGAAAATGAGAATCACTATCCTTAGAAGATGTGAAGTAATCAAGTTGCTTGGTTGAGGTTATTAGTCTCTTATTGTATATTAGAACCAAAAAATATAAAAACTTTGGCAATTGGGAGTTGCCTAGATTTAATTTTTGGAGGTCTTGTAATGATAGTTAATATTGCTAATCATGTCAAACACTTGACATGGAAGTCAGTGGCAAAATCTTCAAAATGCATATGATACTGGCAGAAATACTAGTGGTGTTTCATAAGATAATTTAGAATCTGTAAAATTTTGTTTTAATTCCATGAATGATGATTTTTTTAAGTGCAACTTTAAAGTTTTAATTTTTCTATTTAAATAAAAAGTTATTGATATGTTTTAGCATGTCCTCAAAATAGATTTCTGTATTTCTTAGAGATACTGTCTTATCATCTCAAATTCCTATAATACAAATTCAAGTTTCTCTATAGTTCATCCATGAAAATTATCTGACCTAAAAACAAAACTATTGAATAAATGGCAACTCAAACTATAACGACGTTATTATAAAAGATGTGATTGAAGTGACTGTAATCCTTGTCCAACTTTAATGATCCCATCAAATGGGATTTAGTTACCAAAAGATACTATACAGTCTGAAGGCATAGGTGATGGGAAGATTTTGTTACAACAAGAGTTCTGTGTGAATTTTTTTTAACCTATTAGATTAGGTTTCTAAATTTTCAGTCTGGTAAAAGCTGAAATGTCTTAGAGTATTGGTTTTGTTAGAGTTAAACAGAGATGTTCAAAAAGGAGTTGGAACAAATGTATTCAAACAGGAAAGTGTATTTATTTTCAGATAAGGGGAAGTTAAATGTTTCAGTTAAGCATCAGACTTCAGTAAATGTTGGGGGTTTTTCTTCCCTCTGTATCACTAATATTAATGAATTACTGGTTAAATTTACTAATACATTTATTATAATAGTCAAAATCAGAATCTCCAATATTTGTTTTTGTTTCCTCCCAGTCCAGTAATTCCTGTATGGGGATATTGAATTTGTATGCAAAGTTAGTCAAGTATGATGAGTTCTTTGCACTTTCCCTAGTTTGTTTAAATAACTTAATGCTTTTAAAACATAAAAGCAATGTTTTTTTTTTTTAAACACACAAGGCTATTTCATTATTACCCAAAGCAGCTTCAAAAATATATTCATGTTTTTCAACAATAAAAACTTCATTTTTTTAATGCCTCCCAGTAAATTTGAAAATGATCAATGTCACAGCTTGACTTTTGCTAATTGGGCCTCATTTTATACAGCTATAAAATAAAAATGGCCTAGAGTAAGGCTCTATTCATAGTGGTAGAATGAAGAAACTGTAAAAACTGAAACATCTCTGTACATTTTTCTGGAAAGACGGTTCATAATTTTCTTTTTCCAGAGGGCCTGTATTCTGTGTTAAGAAGCATTTGCCTGGGTGATCCTGGTTTTCTTCCAGTGTTTATGGTCAACTCAGTGCTGACTAGGCAGCCACTTTTTTTTTTTTTGCATCCAGAAAGAGGTAGCCATATGGGTTTTTTTGTTTTTAAGCTTAGATGCTATTTGAGAGAGAACCGTTTCTAATCAAATAGTACCCAGGGAAGAGTGATGAATGCTTTAAGTTTATAGAGTATTTAAGAATATTATGTAATTTAAATGTAAACTACAAAACTAAGGAACCAAATAAACATTTCTAAAAGCAAAATGAGGCAAAGCACATTAATTCCTTGTATCTTAAATTAGACTTTTCTTTTCCCTTGGGGATGTCTCTCTCAGTATCAGGTACAATTTTAATTCTTTTACATTCTCTTAAGTAAAACCACTCATTTTAAATAAAGGAAAAGCAAAATAATGTCATGAGTAATTTTTCATGGAATTGTGTTCTAAATAGGCTTACAATTTTACTTTATGGTTCTGGTAATGGCATATACCAGTCTAATAATTCTTACCTTATTAAATCTTATCTTGCTCTTAGTTTTTGAGTTGCATTAACTTAAATGGTGGTCAGGTTCCTTGGAGACAGGGATTTGTATTCATTTACTGCTATATCCTGTGGATTAGAACAGTGCTTGGCACATTGTAGGCATATATTGAATGAATGTAAAATAGTTGACAGATACACTCATTCAGCATCCGTGGTACTAAGCAACTGTATTATAGGGCTTGAAAAAGCATCATCGCAATCAACTACTAACCCACAACTAAAGCCACATACATAATTGAAGTGCACTGAGGATAAGTTCTAGTGGCTATATCAACTTTTACTACAGAAATTTCCAAAAGCTTGTTAGTGAGAACATATAATTTCCATGTGGTTTCTGAGTAGGAAAGGAAATGAGATCCTTTGTGATGATCTGAAATGTAGTTTTTCATATTCATAAATTAAGATACCATAGTAGCTTAACAGTAGTAAACTTCTGTTTGAAGAGCTAATATTTAGCTAGGTCAGAGTTAGTTTTTAAAGGCCGTGCTTGGAAACAGCAACAAAATTCCCAAATTCTAAATTGAGAACTAGTAATTTCAGGCTATTTCCAACAAAGGGTGAGGTATGGGAAGTGAGAAAATTCTCCTGCAACTACCCACACGCTCCCCCAAGCCCTTCCTTTTATTTAGCATGTCTCCCTGGCCCAAGTTCCTTAATTGGAGGTTTTCTGTGCTTTTCAAAAAACTGGCTATATAAAAATTGCTTTTGTGACTCATGATCTACACTTCAAGGCCATCTCATTATCGTTAATGATTGGTAATTGCCCCAGCTGTTATGGCTTAGGTTGATGTTTGCATTTCTGGAGAACTAGCTACCACCACCCTCACCCCAGTTTTCATTCATAGACTGAAACAGAGTGGCTGCCTAATCAGATCATAATCCAACTAAGCCATTTCTTGATGCCCTTTTATGCTGTTCTGTGGGGCATCTAAAATGTCTATTTATAAACATTCCTTTATTTTGGTCCTGCCTGAAACTTGGTAGGTTTGTTCTCTTGCCTACCTCTCTACAACTTAACTGAAGATTTGTTCTGAAAGGTGAGTAATGATAAGGGGGCACAAGTTTCTATTTTCTGTGTTTGTAATTACCAGATTTTCTCTTCTGTTTATATATTGTTCTGATGTAAAGAACCTAATAGTTATATAAAATTAGACCTTTTGTAAATAAATATAATTTATTAGAAAAAATGGCATCTTTTACTAAGTTGGATCTGTGTCAGCTTTTTCCTTTAAGCACCCCTCCTTCTATGCAGTTCTTTGCTGTGAGATGCTAGAGGCCCACATTCTGTTTCCTCAGTGTAAAACTTTCCTCTATAAAAAAATGAGATCAAAGAAAGTATATCAACACTTACTGCATTTGTTTCTTCGAATTTTTTTCTTGGAATTAGATCAGGTATTAATTTTAAGAGAAATGAAAAATTCAGATTAATCCTTTTGCATATACGGAGCTGATCATCTTTGTAGACATTTCTGATAAAAATTTAAAAATGTCTTAGGGCTAAGAGCTGTTTTACCAAGTATTAAAACTAATAGGCATGCCAATTTATAAAGCTATCATGAGAGTATATCTTGCAGCGCAAAAAGGTAATTTTACAAAATCTAGTGTACTGAACTAGTCAGTGATGGGTATCAAGTCATCCTGTGCTAAGCATTGAGTCAGCAGGGTCCCTTGGGCAATCAACTAATTTTAGTGGATTAAATTTAGATTTTTAGAGGATTGGGAGTTGGGAATAAGGAGATTATTTTTTTTAAGTCACTGGTAAATATCTTTAAGAATGGATATTAATGGTAAATAATGCCCCATATCTAACCATATCTATCTCATTTGAACTTACTGTTGTGCTTTGGGTTTGAAAATGTTTTGAATTTGTAGAAGATTAACGATATTATCTCTTTTACCATGAGGCACAAACTAGAGAATTTTACTAACTGGAATTTAACTTTCCCCCCTCTTATAAAATAAAGCTTCAACTGCATTGTATAATTGAGGTGTAGTAAGAAAGAAAAGCGCTGAATTGCTAACAAAGACTTAATACAATAATTAAACTTTATTCATTCCTCTGTAAGAAAGTTGTTTTGAGGAGCGCTTGGGTGGCTTACCTTCGTCTCAGGTCATGTCTCATGTAATCTCGGGGCTGGAATAGAGCCCTAAGTCAGGCTCCCTGCTCAGTAGGGAGTCTGCTTCTTCCTCTGCCCCTCCCTCCACTCGTGTTTTCCCTCTCTAATAAAATCCTTAAAATTTTTTTAAACACTTGTTTTAAGCCACTTGGACAATTTTCTAAAATACCAAATTTCCATGCTTTCCTAAAAAGAATATACTGAATGTTGCACAATCTGATGATTTGGAATTACAATTAAAAATATCAGCATGTTTGAGCAATGGAGGCCAAACTGCTTGTACATACCTTGCCAACCAATGTAGTTGTTGGTTGCAGGGTTACCTCTGTGCAGTCCACACATAACCTATCCTTATACATACAACATCCTCATTAAAACAGATTTGGGGGGTGAAGTGGGGTAACATCTTCAACAAACACCAGTGTTCCTCTGGAAGCAATAAATTGCTAAGTACAATTTTGGAGGTGTATCCCTCACTACCAAATCTTTTAGGTTCTTATATTCCATACAGCAAATGATCAAGAGTGTATCAGCAAGAAATAACTTCCTAGAAGATAAAAGTACATAAAACTGGTAAACCCTCCCCACCCCACCCCCACTAAAGTATGTCATTGAAAGACTCCAACATATTACAGGATAGTAGTGTAAATAGTTTATTTGCTCATATGTCATGAAAAGACCAGAAAAGTAACATGAACGGCTTTTTTATAAAACATTTCTAATATTGCTAAGAAGCAAGCCCATTAATAAACAGAAAAGAACATGCCAACATTATCTACTTGTTGATTAATGAATAGATTATTTTAATATGTTTACTAGCATTGAGCTTTGGAAAACAGCTGCCTGTCATAAACAGCCAACTACTTGTGTCAGGATCATACTTTTTTTCATCAAAATCAATGTTAACAGACAAAATCTTGGCATGTTCTTTTTAAAGTACACATTCATGAAAATGTGCTAGCAGGTGGCAGTTTTAAAAGTAATTTCTTGTAAATAGGTATGCTAAAGTGAAATGTGGTAACTGATCCCTAAACTGTCCTTGTAGTTAAATATATATATTAAAAAAAAAACTATAAGTTAAAATAACATTCAGATTGTATAGCACAGGCTGATGCATTTTTAAACAATATTTACAATATTACCCAGAGGCTTAGGTGGGAATTAAAGTGTAAAAACCATAAAAAACTGCACCAATTTTATAGCAAAATATCTGTACATTTAAAAAGAGATCATATAACTACACATTATCCAAGGAAAATGGGACCTTCACCAAGGAGTTCACATAAGCACAACATAAAATAAGAAATTCAGTGGTTAAATACTATACAATAAACTTTACAATTTAATATATTGATGTAATGTACCAAGAAGGTAAGCCAGAAGCAGAATGTATATTATGAAAAGTAATATCAGCTTTAGTCCAGTTTTTGACTTTGGAATGGATCAAGTGCCCTGCCAGAGAGGAAGGAAAAGTAACAGTGGCTTAGTTGGCCATTTAGTCCCATTATGTATCATTTAAGCTTAATCCCAATGTGAATATTTGAGGCAATTTGAGTGCAATTCCCCATAAAGCAATGCCAAATATATCTTCTCCGGTTTACAAAAAGAGAAAGGGGAAAGAAACCTGCGATTGTCAGGAGAATAAGGCTAGGTTAACTACACTACTAGCTAGCAGAAGTAATCCCGAATGCTTGGTAGAGCTAGTGAACTTCTCCCCGGCTAGCAAGGCACCAATTTCTGTTCTCAGGATAGACCCATAATGGTCCTCAGAAATCCCAATACTGATTACTGAGATGTTAATTTTAGTACTAGTTAATAAATACATTTGATGATTATTTTAAAAGCTGCCTCTAGCTGAAGAACACAGTACTGCAAAAAAAATCTTACACAAATTTGTATGCCATCATATCCTTGCATTCTTACTCGTGAACTCTCACAGGGTGTCCTACCCGAGCACTGCAGTGTACAATGTAAAACAACATAGTTGAGTGACTTCTGCACCACTGCAATGCATCCTGTTTGTACTTTGCTGGGGCTTGGTTATGGACAAGAGCTCATGTGACTTTTTCCTTCTTCCAGGTTGCAAGCCCTTAAAAATAAAGTTGATGGGTATGTCTAAAACACAAAGCAACTTTTTTCCTTAAAAGACATCTCACAAAGGAAACCCTCAGCAGATGCATCCATGTTATTTACAACTTATCAGGAAACCAGGGTGTGCCATCATGGGACAATCATAATGGCAAATAATGAGTGTAATACGAAATTTACATTTTGGTTAAAAAATTGGGTAATACACTGGTGTAAAAAGATACCTAATCAAATCAAACCCTATTGCTTTGATTAATCTGAGCAGGTACTTCCACTTTTAGGCACTTGTTAACAAAGGTTGAAAGGAGAGCCCATCATTTTTAAATTCCTATGTGTTTGCTAAATCTGAGCCCTTAGAATATTTTATCAATGTTCAAGGTTGCGGTTACATGGTAGCACATAAAGTTCATGTGGAAAGTTTCATTCACGCATACACTATAGGCAGGTCTCAGGTTCACATGGTTATCTCGGCACCATTAACAGAACGCAGGTTCTGATCATCAAAGCGCCGCCTGACACTTCTCCTTACCGCATCGGCTCGTCTGTATGGTTGGTTTCTAAGATCTGTAAAGAGGAGAGTATCAATCAGAAAATTGCAACCTTTAGTATCCAGTGTCTAAGCAAGACAAAGGTCAGCTGGCAGCCAATCAAAGCAGCTTGTGTAGAAGAGTCAGCTAATAGGCCCTTCAAATTCATTGAGTATTTGAGCCAAAGACATGTACTTTGCCCTCAATATTTAAAGCAGGATGTAATACTGATGGCATTCTGGAACTTAGAAAAATATATGGGAAAGGCAACTATTCTTGTCACCGGCCAGAGAATCTTCTGGAGTCTTATTTTGAAATGTTTCTTCAATTGGAAAAAGCCATGGCTTAATTTGTCTTTTTTTTTTTTTTTCTGGAAACCTGAATATAAATAATTGTAATGAATTTTAAACTGCAAAATTAATAAACCAAGTGCCCTGTCCTAGCTTATCTGGAATTTGAATCACAGAAGGACACTCTACTTATTTTGTAGGCAGAGGTTCCATTACTTTTGTTCAGTTAGTATTAGCTGAGGTCTGTCTTTTATTTTGTGAAACATAATGCTTGATCACTAAACACAAATAATCACTAAATCAAAATAATACTCCATTCCTGAACATTGTCTCCTGCCACCCAGTATTTCCTATTTTTTAATGGAGGGGGGAAGTTTGGGCCTTCCAGCATTCTCCAATTTGTATTGCAAATGCATAGAATGTTTAAAAAATGCCTAACATAAAAAAAAACCCTTGTTGAATGAATGACTCAAACACTGCATATTGGTTCAAGCAGGCACTGTTCTAGCAGAATAAAATGGGATGAACAAAAGAATTTTATTCTATGTAAACATTCTCAATAGGAAATCATGCTTTCTTGATGAATACTTAAGGTAGGCAGCCTAGCCAGCAGGTAAGCTGCTTCTGATGGCATCAGGGCAGGCTGTGTACTTTTTCCCCCACTGTTTCATTTGGTTACTATTTATTTCCCTTCACATTGTTGACCTCTATTAGGAAACTTTCTATCGTTAAAAGGGGAAACAACAGAATTTTTTATTCCTTTACCTACTCAGCTTGAAAATGGAGCCAATGGGCCATATGTGGCCTACAAAATGTTTTAGACCCCAACTTATACTTCTAAATACAGTTTCCTGATCTTTTAATAGACAATATTTAAAAAGAGGGTTTCTGAGCCCAAATTTTCACATGGCAAAAAGGAATGAGCTGAATGAGTGCTGAGACCTATGCTCTCAGGTTCAGCATAGTCCCCACCAACTCCTGACTCCTTGGAATTAGTCACCTTGCCTTACTCTTTCTAAATTCAAGGGAAAAATAGTCTTTTACATGCCCTAATCCTCTCAAGCTTCTGCTTCTTGGCCCAGAATGGTAAGGGAAGGTCAGAATTCCACTTTTGGCTAAGGGTATGTAATAGACTTGTAGCTCTCTAATTCCTGAGTTCTCTGAACAATTGAGTCTAAAGATCCAAATCTTTCTTCAAAGGTTATATATAGATCATGTTCCCTGGCCAGGACTTGCTCTCAGCTTCTTCAGACCAAAAGGGGTTAACTGATTAACTTGAAGGCCAAGAAAATGGTAAGGGAAGGACAGCCTAGCACCCAAAGCAAGTACAATAATCAGCAAATACCCTTGCCCAAGCCATCACACTTGATAATTTAGAAGGAGGCCACAAAGAGTCCAACTGAGAGGCTCTGCCTCACATCACTGGAATGTGAGGTTACAAAGACTTCTCCCTTGTCAGACTCTCACCAGTATTACCCTCAGCCATAGGCTGAAACCACTGATCTGCATACAGAGAAGGAGGAAGCTAAGTAAAAAGTGATGCTTGCCAGCTCTGTGTATCCTCCACCACCGGTGTGCTAGAAGAAATCCTTACCCTCGAGTGAACATTTGGAAATTTAGTGATATTATTCTTCTTTAAGGCTAAACAGAAAAAAAACAAAAACACAAAATGATGGTTAAGTAAAAATGGGATGAAAATGAAAAGCAATTCAACTTAGTGCTTAACATACCCGGCATGTTAGCCAACAGAGGAGAGTGGGAGGCCATTAATACAAGAGGTGTTAGATAAAACAAGGGAAAGATCAGAGTGTCTTCCCACCCAGCTCTCTGACCACCCAAAATCCAAGCTGCTTTGAAGTTTGGCTCCAGAATGATAGTCCAGCCGCAAAACTGACAGGAACATTAGCTGAGCAAATGACAGTGTCTAGCCTTGTTAATAAGCACAGGTGGGTAAGTACACTGCAGAGCAAGCAACGACACACCACATCCTCAGAGACAGAGGAACATACATAACAAGTGTAATCACAGAAGAGTTAATGCCATAAAATAAACACGTACCCTGTTCCATGTCAATCTCAGTATGGGAGTTACACAATGGCTATTTCTAATTAGAGTATGGGCTTCCCTTGTCCCTTTTCTAATCAACTGGGCACTGCAGAAAAGTTTCTTATCTAGCCATCGGGAACCAAGAGCAGGCAGTTCTAGAAAATTTGGGGATTTCTTTTTTTTTAATTCTAAGAATAGTGGCATTTTTCCAATGATAGGTATTTGCTATTAGTATTTCTGGTTGCCACCATCCTAACCAAAAAAGCAGGTCCAGATATGATCTCATCACAAGAGAAATATCCTGGAGTTGACATGGAACAGAGCCACAGTGAAGAAAAGTGAATGAGAGAAGACTATGGGGAATTCCTAAAGCCTTTGTTTTCACTTTCTGCCTCACAGCCCTGCTCCAATGTAGAACTGCTGATAGCTGAACTTGGGCATGACACCCAGAAGGAAAAGAGGCTGAGTATAACACTATGGATTGCCTATTATCAACTTATACAGACTTCTACGTCCCAAGGGCTCCTTGCTTGTACTGTGAGCTCCATCACACTGTGGATGATGGCTGTAGACGGTATAAGACAGTTAAGAAAGACCCAATTTACAACTGTGTAGTTCATGGTTCTTTCTGCAAATCATTTTTCAACTTCTGGGCACTTGGCATTCCTGAGCACTTGCATACAGTTCATTTTATTATCAAAGCATGTTAACTGAATACAGAAAGGAGGCTGGTTGAATATCTGTTAACCTATTAAAACACAGTAAGTGCTCAATAAATGTTAGGTATAGTAGTTATTGTTATTAACGACTATCATTCTGCGTTCAAAGACATTAGCCCAAAAGTCTTATAACCACCTGGCTGATCCCAATGCTAATTCTCAAAAGTCAAGCTTACACTATTTTTCTAAAAATTTCTACAAGCAATTATATTATTTCAACTCACACTCAGACCACCAAAGGCACGCGGATTCACAGACATAGGAAAGTGGCAGTGAGTGAACTGTAATGACAGACGTGCAAAACCATGCAGTGTGAAGGCAACACAAGGTACAGGATGGCAGAGACGGCGATGCCATGCTAGCATCCCAGGGGGGCCCTAGCAGACATACAGAGGGACATAAGAGGTCAAAAAATCTGTAGCAACCTTTTAAGAGCATCAGGTGAGAAAGAGTAATAGTTTAGTAATGGTATTCCTCAGTAAGAACAGGTTCGCAGAAAAATCGAGAGCCACGCTTGGCGGTGCGAGCGGTAAAGGGCACAGTCTTCAGCACTGCATCGAAAATGACAGCCAAATAAGACAAACAGAAGAGAGTAAAAAGCCAGGATCTATCACATTAGTACACGGTTAGTGCTTTGTTAATCATACCTGGAGACGGAGAAAAGCAATATACACCCAAGTGAGTTCATTAGGTCTAAAACAGTTCTCAGTCTGGGGCTTGGCAGTGGAAAACAGAAAATACTTTAAAGGGAATAAAAACCGTAGGCTCTGTAAGCAGATACTAATTCACCTCCAATAGTAGCTCAATGGTGAGATCAGGCAAATAGAAAATGTACATTTCAAAAAAAAAATGTACATTTCACTCATTTGACAAGCCAGAGGTCACCGAGATGGAGAACAGCCTGCTAGAAAAGGAACTCTTGCTGTGCGAGGCTAGATGCTTCTCTCCCCACAAGTTAATCTTACTGTGGCATTGAGCCAAAGAGGTGCTCAGCCCAAGACCTGCTCTTAGTCTTGCTCAGAGCAGAGGTGCTCCCTCAGAGCCAGAAACAAAGGGAGATGCCCGACAACGGGGGACTTGGGCACCAGGGGTGGGGGGCCCACGGGCAAACCACTGCAGAGTGACCAAGGAGACACGGGCGTACAGACTGTGTGCGTGCCTTATGCAGACACGGGCATTTTATCAGCCACTTACCTAGCCACTGACGACTCAGAACACTTTGCGCTGGGCCAGAAACTCTTAGTGACTTCCTGTTAGTGATCTATGTACCTATTTTATTTCCTTGGGTCTGAACTGGTGGAAAAAAATGGTGGTTTTGGCTTTGGGGATCCCTAATTAGGATGTGAAGCTATTCACCCCCCAAAAAAAATGAGAAATCAAAATTCTCTTAGAATTTTCTCTTGTGACTCCTAGACTCACGAAACGAACTAAGGGTGGCTGGGAGGCGGGGGGTTAGGGATGGGGTGGCTGAGTTGTGGACAATGGGGAGGGTATGTTCTATGGTAAGTGCTGTGAAATGTGTAAGCCTGGCGATTCACAGACATGTACCCTGGAGCAAATAATACATTTTATGTTAATAAAAATTAAAAAAAAAAAAAAGAATTTTCTCTTGTTACATTCTTAAAGAATTAGGACAGCTGGGAAGGGAAATGTGACCAGTGCATACTGATGTTAAAAAGTTGTTAGTTTTGGAGGTGGATGACAATGATACTCTGGCTCTGTTTGTTGACTTTATTAAAGAGTCCTTATCTTTTGAAGACACATACACTGAAATATAACTAGATGAAACTGTAGGTCTTAGATTTGCTTCAAAATAATCCCAGAGGTTGGGGAATGGGGAGCAGGTAGAAGCAGACACGTAACAAGCCTGGCCGTAAGTGGAGAACTGTTAACAGGTGATGGGTAGAGAGAACTCCTCGGGCTATTCTCTGTGCTTTTGGCATTGCATACTTTTACAATTCTCTACAATAAAAAGTGGTAAGTATCTTGGAGGCGAAAAAACAGTATTCATATGCAACAGACATGAAAGTCACTTGCAACCAGTGCCACAGACAGTGGCTCAAATTATGGTCCCAAACTGTAAGAAGATGCGGACTCTCTGGAGAATGGATTCAAGCAGCAAGCATTAGGCTACCACTTAATCGGACAAGGACCAAGGCGGGTCAGGCACCACTCATTCCTAGCTGGGGATCCTGGGCTAGAGGTTGGCCTATCAGAACGAAAGCTCTAGCTCCTGGTTTCCTCTTGTCTTCAGTTACTCTGAATAAGTAAAAAGACTTTTAAAGAGCATGCACTGACCGTAGTTAATACATAACCCTGCATGGGCCTTGTCCGTGGTACTTATTAGACAGGCAGATGGGTGGGAGGGGACACAAGGTAGAAAATGGAGCAGGGACACCAAAGACAGTGGAAAACCATCAGGAGGAGGAACCTGGTGAAATCTACAGAGTTCCGATGATAATGAGGAGAAGAGTTTTCAGAGAGTGCTGGGGTTTTCTGACAGGCCACTAGAAACATACATCCAGCACTAGCATGGAGTCTCTCCCCATAATTCTGGATCTGCATCAAGTCACCTGAAGACCTTGTAAACCCTAGACAAAAGCAGCAGCAAACTGTGCAGGTGGCCCACTACGGCCAGCGTCAGTGGGGTCTCTACAGGCCACCAGGAGAAAATATCTTTTACCTGTGATAATGTCTTCAATGGCACCATCTTTTCCTTCATATACATGTCTGTTATCTTTCACTTGTCGCCTTCTTAATTCTGCAATTAATTCTTGCTGCTGCCTCTTTGATTTGTGGGAAGGAGACTGGGGAGGAAAAAGGACGGCAGAGTTTAGTGGGACTGGCACCCATGGGGGGCTCGAGAAGACCCAAAATGTGTCTGAGCCTTCTGTTACCAACAAGCAGCCTCGGCCCAAAACACAAGCAGCCCCATCCCAACATCCTGCTCAGAAACACTCCGAAAGCTTCTGGGAAGAAAACAAATTCTCCAAGAACACACGGGACTCCAGCTGGCGGCAGCGGGAAGGCTGGATCGTCCGGCCACAAGAGGCAGCTGGGGACAACTGTCTACTTCTCAAGCTTCAGTGCAGAGGGTCAGGATGAAGAATCCTCTGACCTTCAGGTTTTGCAGCTGCACCTGCGCTGCTCCCCTCCCGGGGAAGGAGTGAAGCCGGCCAGCTGCAGAGGCGGCACCAGGGGCGACCCTGTGCAGCCTTTCCAGGACCCTCCGCAGCTCCTCATCGGGCTACCGGGCACGGCTGCACAGCCGCCTGAGACTTAAGTTCCTGATCTCTATACACCTGGAAAGGCTGCAGAGACCTGCTCTTCGCCTCTTTCTACTGTTGGCGGAACACAGGAATGGACACCAAATCCATGGGCTCCGTTTCCAAGCCCCAGCAGGAAGCCGTCGAGCTCGTGTGCAGGTCTGGCTCTCCCCGCCCTTCCCTGCTGGCACGGAGGAGACACGAGGCCGTCGCGGGCCCTGGCCGCGGCTCACCTTTGGATCCTGCTGCTCCATCAGAGCTTCCTGCTCCAGGAGTTTTTCCATGAGGGCTTGCTCCTGCTTTTTCCTCAGCTCATTCTCCTCTTCTGCTTGCTGGGCAAAGTCAAAGGAACACAAAGATTACGTCAGTGGAAGTGACAGCCACCAAGTGTTTTCAAGTCGCTCCTAAGAGAATCTTGGCAGGCCAGGCATCAGAGTGAACGGGAAGCTGACAACATCTACACTTAGGCTCATCCGAGACTCTGACCGGGGCTTCCCTGTTGGTCTCTATCCCATCTCCTCAAAATCCAGCGATCGTGATGCACCCTGTCCAGAAATCCTTTTCTGAGGACCTCCTCCCCACTCACACTGTTTCTCAGCCTGTCCCGCAGACGTGGGCGGGAACTATCCTGGCAGCTCTGCTCAGTGATTTCCATGTGAGCTTATTTTGCCTCCATCTGCCCATTGTTAGGGGAAAACCTCCATTCCCTTGCCTCTTGTTTCCTCCAGGGGTCTCACCCCACAGCTCACTCCTTCCCAGGGGCCCAGGGTGACTAGTCTGATGAGTTTGGGACAAGAAATCAAAACAGGCTCTCCTCCGCTCGGCCCTCTTGGGCATTCTCTGTTTTGAAGCCAGCCTCCCTAAAGAGACTTCTAATGGTCTCACTGTGATCTAGTTTAGCGCTGAGGTGTAAGCTCACAGACACACACCACATCCTCCAGTGCAGCTATTATCGGGAATAAAGTTTACATTTTGGCCCCCTTCACTTCTGGTTCAAACCTCGGAAGGGAAAGGAGGCGTGACATCCTACAACCCCAGTGTCTGCCCAGAAGGTCCCAGGTCAGTGTCAGCCTGGGGGTCATTCACTGCGCAGCAGCTATGGCCAGTAAATCACCCCACACCTCCACTGCCTGACGGACACCCCACAGAGCCCACTAATGGGACACGGGGTGAAACAAAAATGCGGAAGGGGCTCACTGACAGGCTCTGACCTGTGCCACCCCACACAGATCACCAAGGAACTTTGTTTTATGCTCTGCTATACTCCTGCCGAAGTATCAGGCTTTGGGACCAACCAGACCCACTTCCCAGCTCATATTCTACAATTTAAAAATAGCCTATGTTTTCCTCTATAGCCCTTAGACACACAATTTTTTAACATGAAGAAATGTGGCCCCAGCACGCAGTAAGAATCACTGTGTCATCTCTGTAGGACACCAACACTACCAGTGAACCCTGAGCACCACCGTTAGCAGCGGCTGGGGACCAGAGACCTCACGGCTCCCAGTGTCTTACGCATGGCCTCTGTGCTGTGTTTGGGTTCAGCCTCCTTTTCCCTTCCACGAACAGCTTATGATGTCATCACTGCTACACGGAGCCCTGCTGATAGCTCATTAATGTAACCTTCCGAATTTCAGGAAGAGGCCAAAGGACAGTTCCGGAGCTACAGAAATGACCCATTGTATCCGGGAAGATGTTTCTCAAAACTGTAGATGACCTGGGGTGCCTGGGTGGCTCAGTCGGTTAGGAGTCTGCCTTTGGCTTAGGTCACAATCCCAGGGTCCTAGGATCGAGCCCCACATCAGGTTCCCTGCTCAGTGGGAAGTCTGCTTTTCCCTCCCTCTTTTCCTCATAACCCCATTCGTGCTCGCTCTCTCTCTCAAAATAAATAAAATCTTAAAAAAAAAAAAAAAAGCCACATCCCTCCTCCTCCTCCCACCGATGTTACTGAGGTTATATGTAGAGGACCCTGGATAGTCCAGACTGCAATGTCTCCTGAGTGCACTAACAACTCCCTCACCCTCCTTATTCTTTCTCAAGGAACAAATTCTTCCAACACATGCCTCTATGGGTCACATGCTTTTTCAAGATCATAGCTCTGGATGGTGTCAGATAACCTATTTAAAGGAAGGGCCATTGTTGGTCCAGATGAGGAAACAGACAGCAAGCATCCTTCCTAGCACCATCTTTCAGTCCACGCTAGGGAAATATTGGCCCAGGTGACCTAATGGCTTGGGGAGGACACACGTGAGCAGATGTCCCTGGCTTTAGCTACAGCACCCTTGCCAAAGGCCAGAGTCCCCTCCTGCCACCTGTCCAACAACCTGGAGTTGCTAAGTCCTTCACCCTGCCCCCAGAAGAGTCAACAGTCAAGAGGAAGGGATGGCCCTGGAGGGACTTCACTTGCCCCGAACGGCAGCCAAGAGCTTTTGTCTTTAGACTGAACCGCAGGCGTGGCTGGCTGCAGACAGGGAGCCTCGTGGGCCGAGGGCCCCAAGAACACACAGCCCCCACAGGACTGTAGACTGCTCGACTCACGCTGACCTCCCAGATCCGCTGCCTGAAGGAACAGGGAGGCTTCCGCACAGCAGCGGAGACCAGAGGCAGCTCTGGGAGGACACCCGCTTGACAAACAGCACCACAGAACGCTTGAAAGGACCCCAAGCTCCCATTTACCTTATAAGCTTTCACAAACCGGACAAAGACGGGAAAGAAGACAGAGGGTGGTGTCGTCTTGGGGTTCTCTCCAAAATACTTCACCACATCATCAAAGGCATCCTGTAAAGAAGCAAACTCCTCAAGTTTCATTAAGTCTAGCATGTGAACTTGACCCTCTGGGGGAAGAGCAGCAGGGAGGATCCAGCCACCGCCACAGCGCTCCTGTGGCCCCCTCACACCCCCACGACCCTCGGGGGTCTGTGTCCTCTGAACGCCAAGGCAAAGGTGAGCAGAAGGCAATAGTGCCGCACAAGAGTCATCTCTGGGACCAACTGCGTTTCTATACAGTCTCTCTCTCTCTCTCCCTTTCTCTCTCTCTCTCTCAAACACACACACGCGTGCGTGCACGCACCCACACATAAGGAACTACCCCTTCCAAGAGCCTCCTAAGGCCACGGAAGGAAGACAAGGGTTAGAAGGGATCTCACAAGTCACTCAGACTCCAGACTCTAATCCCCACTGGCTGCTTCAAAGCTCCTTACAGTGTTCCCACCTCAGGGACACTCACTCCTCTGCTTAAATGCTTTCCTGGCACAGGACAGCCTTGTTCGGTAGCTGTCCACCTCGCCTACGTTCTGAGTCCCCACCACACTCTGCCTTCTCTTCTGTAATGGCACACAGTCCATTTGGGCTGTTTTTCAAGTGTGTAAACTTAACTCCCAGTGTAGTGTAAGATTTCGAGGTCAAGGCCCCCAGAAACCCAACACGCTCTACGAAGCACAGGAATGACACATGTTGGCCAAAATGAATACTGGCCTCACACAGAGGGAGCCTCGGAGTGAGAGGGTGGGCGGGCCTCTACAGAATGGGGACAATATGAAGAAAGAGCTCACCCACAGGAGTCATTAGCTACAAGAGAAATCTACCCTCAGCAGACAGAGGGCTATTCCCCCCCAGAGCCAGGCCAGCACCCAGGTGCGTTTAAGGGATCCAATCACAGCCCTGTGCATGTCTGGGGCACAGATACCTACCTGTGCAATCTTGGCATCATCCTGCAGCTTCTTCAGCTTCCCCTCATTGTTGAGGATGAAGTCCTTCAGCAGCGTGTTGTGGTCATGCATGGTGTACTCCCTCTTGGTTAAGTCCATGCCCCTCTGGAGCTCCTTGACGTCCAGTAAAACATTCTCGAGGGAGACTGAAGTAGAGACAGCAATGTCCCCACGAATGTCAAATCCATGGCAAGTTTGGCTGGTATGCCCAGCTCTCAGTGGGTTCCTAGGGTCGCTCAAGGGCCTTAGATCTTTCAGAGCAGAGACCTTACCATAGGAATAATTAACTAGTGCTTACTACCCTGCACTGCATTACTTCTACATATGTACTAATTCATTTGCACTATTAGCCCAGTTTGCCAATAACAACAACAAAAAGCAGCATAAAGAGATTACGTGGCCTGCCCTTGTCGTAGAGCTAGCGGGTGGCCCAAATGGAGTTCAGAGAACAACCGTGGACCCCACATCCTGGGACTATAGCCAACTATCCCATTTCTCTTACAGGAGAGGAGAACCTACTGGTCAGTCTGTAGGCTCAGAGACTCCTTAACTGTGTGGGGGCCCGAAATCTGATCCTCCAACACTCTGACCTCACTTACATTTCTGTAGCTCTCCAGCAGGGGGTAGCATTGAGACATCCAAGTTTAGTACCACTGCCCGCTCGAAACCAAGCAACCCCGCACAGCCCCTTTTCCTCAGAGGCCTTCCTTGCTTCAGAAGGATTTCTCAGCAGGAACCTTTCCATCTGCTGTGTGGCCACCCTCCCAGAGCAGGTACCTTCCTGATACCTTCTGGGCCCTCCCTCTGGCCCCCGGCAGCCCGACTCGGCTCTGCACGTAGATGAATTACACGACGCAGTCAGGTTTATCCCTTGCTAGACTCACACTGTCTTACTCAACTTTGACTCCTCAGTGCTTGGGACAGTGCCCACTACTACACCACAGGAACTCAGAGAGGCTCACTGGATTAGCCGGGCAGTGACTGGATAAAGGGGTGAAGGTATAAAGATTACATGTCAGCTCACCTGGGCGCCAGAGAAAGAACACAGAGAACAATTCAGCCAGAGAACCTCCATCTCTCTACCTTCCCTGATTTTTTCCAACGCTTCTGGGGAATTTCAGGTGGGCCAAACAAAATGGCCGAAACAAAAATTTTTGTTGACACAATTGTTAATTGGGATGCTAAAGAATCCCTAATTTAGGCAAAGAGAAAGCTGGAAGGAGGAAAATCACTGACTCCTCTGAGCCCTGAGCGGGTCTGTCACAGCCTGCACGGCACAGTCCTTCACAGTCGAAACATCGGTCCCTCCTGCCTCTCGGCCTCCAAGGCTCCCTCGGAATCCGTCCCCAGTTAGCACAGCATCATTCACCTCCTCCATTCACTGGCTAATTTACCTATGCTCCCCCACCCTGCCCAGCAATTTGCCAGGGGCTACGGGAACCATAAAGATAAAGAAAACTCGATTATACTCCTAAATCCACAGGTTGGAATGGACATGCAAACCGTTACAATAAAATTTGAGAAGTCTTGTATGGAGGAGTGGTGCAGCGTGCTCTGTGCTAAGAACACAAAAGGAAGCCGTTTGAGAAACTCAGAGAAAGTCCTACCCACAAAGATTTGATTCCTTAAGTCTGAGGCAGGCCCTGGGATTGTGAATTTATAATAAACACCTTGGCTGCTCGGGGTTCAAGATCCTAATGTGAGCATTCCAGTATGTAACCCACTCTGAGGTCAACGTGCGTCTGGTTCCTTTTTCTGGCCGAACGGTCTTTGGAGAGGGCACGCTATGTGAAACACTACGCCAAGTGAGCAAGATGTGGGTTCTAGTGCTGTTTCTATCCTGTTCTACCCATGTGACCTCAGGCAAGCTACGGCACCTCTACAAATGTCAGTTTTCTCATCTGTAACATGAGGATATCATTACGTACCTATTCTAGCCCAGCTACCTCTGAATCACTTGATGATATAAATGAGAAAATGCATAAATGCTATGACAAAATAACAGCCAGAAGTACTGATAATTCAGCTTGCGCTCAGGCTAAAGGCACAATGCTCGGAATTACCACACCTGAGCAAGTGAAACAGCACAAAACCAAACTCAAGTGTTTCCAGGGACAGGGGATGAGTGGAGGATGATTTTCAGATTTTCACTCTCCTGTTTCAACAACAGCAATAGACTCAGAAGGACATCGAACGGAAGAGGGAAGCTGCCCAGGGTCCCGAGCCCCGACCCTGTAGAGAGGTCTCCCTTGCATCCCTGGTTGCTACGGCTCCCAGGCGTGGGCAACACCATGGCCTATGCACTCCAGCCAACAGCTTCCGGCTCTCGCCTTGCCTTTCAAAGGGGTTCTGAAGACCAGTTAAGCAGGAGATGGCTCCCCCAGGACCCATGATTAAAGGCCCCTGACACCCAAGGGGAACTGGAAGGGCCGAAGCCAAATACCTGCAGCAGCTTTCTCCACATAGTGAAGCTCATTATAAAACAGGGACACTTGGTGATACTTCTCTTTTACCACGTTTGAAATGTAGTGCAACAGTGTTTGCTTTCGGTCTGTTGACTTCGTATCTAAGAGCTGAAAACAAAAGGAATATGGGTTAGAGTGAAGGAGGATGTCCCCCCACTCAGAGTACAGCACCCCCAAGGGGACAAAAAACATACCCCCATGGGACGGTCAAGCGTGGACATGTTCTTCGCTAAACCAGCCCACTGACTTGGAAAAGAGGACACATGACTTCTCTACCGGGGTATGTTCGGTGTCGGGCACGATTCCAACACACGTCTCCACTCACCTGAAACCACTCCGCCCCACGTCTGCCACGCCACCTCCCCTGGCTAAAAGGTAGGAGGAAGCCCCCGGGATGAGGAGTTTCCAGAGCGAAGGAGCAGAGGAGTGAGCATGGAACCGGCGGGCGTGCAGCTACTGCCCATAAGGCAGGACTCCCACACTGCCCTCGACACGATTCCAGCTCAGCTCTCTCGCCCTGCCGGCCTCCATGACACACGGCAGCGGGGCTGACCACACATGCCCCTCCCGGGCCAGAACTGGGACTCAACTGGACACTCTCTACCAAACAGCCATGTCCTCCCAGGGCTCGGGACTCAACCCACTGCCCAGCCTTCTCACGCGGAAGCCACGTTAGCCCCACACAGCCTTGGGGGAGAGGGTTCCACAGAGGAATTTCTCTAGACCTGCCCATCTAAGTCAGAGGACTCTGAGAAGCCACACACTCTTTTCTATCCAGGGAAATATATTTATTTAGGCTATATTTATATGTTTATATATGTATATAAATATATATTTAGAAAATAAAGTAAAAAGAAGCACTTCAAAAAAAATTATCCCTAATTCTGTCCAACCTCTCTGTTAATATCTTAACCTACTTCCACTCAGTTTTTCTCCTACATATTTTACTTGGGTGAAATCAATCAGTCCATGGATTTATACCCTTTTCCAAACACAAAATTATCTATTTCTTTGAAAATTCTTCACAAACATTCCAAGAGTTAAAGAACAGTTCACTCTATTAACTATTACTATAGTTAATAATTTTCCACAATGTTGGATCTTTACGTTGTTGCTAATTATCTGCAATTATAAAATAAATAAAGCATTCATAATTCAGATTCCTGAGAAAAAGAGTCCCAGAAACAGAAACATTGGGCCAAAGGGCATGAGGAGGATCTAAGCGGTCACTGCCAAATGAAGTTCCAGAATATTTATCCCAATCGATCCTCCAACCAGCAGACAATCTTCATCAAAACATCCTACCCCCATTTCCAAGAGCTGACTCTCCTCCACTCTGGGAGTTAGTCTCTGCCAGCTGTTTGGTCCCTTTTATAGCTCTTGTACTTCTTTTAGTCCACTCACCAGATCTAAACTCTGAAGTTTAAATCCATAAACTGCTCCTCGTTTACTGCTATTCATATAGTTTCCAAGGGCCAAGATGATCTGCAAAGAGAGAGGAGCCCATCAGTAGAGCATCCCAGGCATTCCCAGGCCAAGGAATTCGGCTGACAAGTCAGCTCTTCCCAATATGTATATGAGGAAAACTTCACTTGCCTCGAGAATTTTCTTGAGTTTTTGGGACGACTTTATAGAAACAGATGCTGCTATAATTGAGTGCAGTTGCTAGATTCCATTCAAAGAAAGGAAGGGGGAGAAAAAGAGACATGTTAAAAATAAGAAACTCTAATTGGAAACTAAAATTTAACACAGAAGGAAACAGACCTGCATTTAGACCTTAAAGCCTTAATGCTGAGATTCTATTTCTCCTCAACATAACCTATTTAAGTTGTCCTGCTAGGGTCTTGGGCAACCGTATCTTTACACGCAAGCCCTTCTCTCAAAGTATTTGAAATCAGAAGAAAGGTCAGAACTTGCTTATCACAAAATCTGTAACCAATGGGACTCAGAGGTTGAAGTCAACAGCATCTTCTAATAGAACTCAATTCCCCACCCACCACCTCGGACCATGTAAGACAATACATTTTTAAATCAATGGAGCAGTCCAGGAATGAAAACAAAAGCACCAAGGAATATAATCACCCTCCAGAAGTCCTGAGAACATGCTGTGAGCACACATGCTACTGTAATCAGTAATTAACAAAAGTGTATTTAGAAGCAGAATTAGGAAATAACTATGATATTTACATTTACAACACTCATTAAGTCTCCACCGGATTAACACAAAGAAACAAGAGATGGTTGGCTACCATGTTCCCATCACCGTGGTGTACTCCCAACAAATTTTCAGGGAAAAAGGCTCTTATGGTAAATTTATAATGATCCCAATGGAAGCCAATAAGCCTGTTCATTAAAGACACAGGATCATTTTTAAAAATGAAAGTAATATTTTCAGCCTTGCCAACCCAGTCAGGCAGAGGACTAGTATCTTTGGAAGGGGAACAAGTTTGAGAAAATGATCTTCCGGGTCCTATGTATTGAAGTGGAAACCCAGAGGGCATCCGCAAACACAGAAAATGGCACTCTATGGAGCAGAATAGCAATATGGAAAACGGAAATTCACCACGTTCACATTTAGTTGGCATACTCAACGGAAAACAACTGGCCAAAACAAAAATGCAATCTCGAAAGTTCTGGGAAGGAGTCTTTAGAGCCCATGGTGTAAAGTACAATTCTGGAAAACATTTAAAAGAACCAAATGATTCTATTTGTCTTTGGACCCTCTCCCCTGCCAGAGCTGGTCCACTCACAGGAGTCAGCATCTGAATGCTTTCCGCAAAGTTCCCAATGAAGGCCATGATGGTCATCTTCTGCATGAGTCTCTCAATTTTACTGAACTGCATCATGAACCGGTCTTCATCTGACAAGTTCTCCAAGGGCTTCCTTTCCCGCTCATAGAGCCGAAACACTTTCACCTCGTTCTCAGTTGGCAAGAACCTCATCAAACATTCTACGAAGTCTACAGGCAATGTCTTCAAGTCAAATCTGAAGACAGATGTAGACATGTCAGTGTCAGAGAGAAAACCTCCTCCCCTTTCAACTGCACCACCATTTGGTCTGCTCGTCAACCACCAAAACGATGAACTGATGACGTCTACAGCTGAACAGTGAAGACGCTGCGTGGTGCTGGCTCCTGATTGCCCAACAAGCAGCTCAGGTGGTCCTTCCTGAGAGCCCAGACCTTATCACGACAGCTACACTCGCCTTCTAACCTAGGACTATAGTTTTAAGCCTCCAGGAATCAACAGATGACAGGAAGAGCAAGAAGGAAGGCTGAAGCAACTGACGGTGAAAGGGGTTCAAAGATACGGTTTTTAAGGCATATGAAGTACTGCTAATTAGGGAGCCTGATATTATACACACGATTATAGAAGATCTGGTACACTCTAATATTTTCAATTAAACCAAGAGTCTGGACTATTTTTTCTACATTAGAAAATAAATGTATCCAAATGCCTGTACTAAATGGATGTGGGTTTTTTTGGTTTTTGTTTGTTTTAAAGATTTTATTTATTTGATAGAAAGAAATCACAAGTAGGCAGAGAGGCAGGCAGAGAGAGGGGGGAAGCAGGCTCCCTGCTGAGCAGAAAACCCAACGTGGGTCTCGATCCCAGGACCCCGAGACCATGACCTGAGCTGAAGGCAGAGGCTTTAACCTACTGAGCCACCCAGGTGCCCCTAAATGGGTATTTTGACTTAAGTGCATACATCCCTTGAAGGTGTATCAGGTCTTCTTGGATATATGCTCAATTTGAACAAACAGAATGTTTGCCACAATCTCTCTTTCCTTCCCTGGACAATCTCCGTCCATAAAAAATAACAGAATTACATCTAATCATGATAAACACAGTATATATAGATTAACATCCAGAATGCCTATCATATTTCAACATCAGAAATTAAAACAGAATATAGGATACACTTGAGTATTGGATTTTGATCCTGACTGAGGACACAAAATTGAAACAAATCATTTCTGAGGGTCATATACACCTCTAAGGATCTCTTACCAAAATTTACTAAATACCAATTTAAAATGGATTTATTCCTAACACATCTAAAATATTTGTTCTTTGTCCTATTTGAAAGTCATCATGACCACAAGAAGGGCAGAAAGATTCCTCTCATAGAAAATTAAATAAAACAAATGCTTCTCTGCAGTTCAGGGATAAGAAAAGAACTGAACTCTACTAAGAGAAACAGGAATCACATTCCTACTGTTATGAATTAAAATATGCATCTGTATCACATTTGCATCTGGCATTGAATTGTATCATTCCACAAATGCCATCAAATCTGTATTCAACCAATTGAGAGGAAATTCAGATACTCCAGAACAGAGAGGCTCTCCCTTTTCTTAGCATCTGTAATTCTCCACTCCTCATAGGTATGTGTTGCTATAGATGCACAGGAAAGCAGATCAAGTTAATAAATGATGTCACAATCCAGTTGTTATTCTTCTAAAATAATTTTCACTCGAGTACAGCACTCCCAAGGGTGACTTCTGGCCTGCCTCTACTTAGTGTTAGCCTTCCATTCAACTCTGAAATCACACATATGTAACAAAGGGAAACTCTGGTATGTGGATATCAAGAACTGCTCCATCTTTTATCTTCTATCTTGCCCTATTATTGAAATATTTTCTGTTGTTATCTACCAATCATAACTTCCTTGTTTTTGTTTTTACCCTAGATTCACTAGAATCGAATTTTCCAGGATACCCTGAACTTACACATGTATAGCTTTACATATCTCATCGGCGGTCTTTCCAGCTTTCCTTAAAGTTATGGCAAGATTTTTGGCCCTATTTGCTTCTAGTAGTGTCACTTTGTTGGATCCCTTCTGCGTTATCTTCTGTTTGCTTGACGAAAGATCAATGGCAGGACCTTGGGCTTTTGTCTTAAATATTTCTTCAAATTCATCCACATTTAAATCCTGGAGTAGAGAGGGATGAAATAGGCAAACGGGATTACACTTAAAAATGAATTGGGAAACCATTCTGACAATTTCTTAAGCATCAAAGAACTGACTTCTACTCAATATTGCCTTTGATCATGGCTTACTCTTATTTTCCTGTTTGCGCTAATGACACAACACCTACAGCTCCAAATGTCTAAACTAGAGAAGTGATCCCATCCGGCCAACTCAATGGATCTTTACTAATTACCTTGCAGGGCCTGCCACCACAGACTAGAACTATCTATCAAACCAGACAGAATGATTATTGAGTTCTTATTCACTGAGAGTTCAAGAAAGGGTTTTTTATGCCCTTTTACAAATGAAGGGCAGGGCTCATGTCAGATACATATTCTGTGGCATTCCCCGAATAGAATCACAACCACTCTTAAACACGGTTTTGAATCCACCAAAGGAAACAGTGTCCAATTCCATTCTCTAATATAAAAATCCTTGTCTTTTTTACATCACAGCATTTAAAACACTAGCATCGTATCACTGAACCAGGTCAGCAGGATACCCATTTTAGCTTTGCAGCCCAGAGGGCCCTCCCTGTCTCTAACCCACGAGAAAGATACCTCCAGAATCCGCTCGTCATCAATCTCGTTGAAGACAGTGCCATTGATCTGATTTGGCTTCAGGGCGACCCAGTTAAAAACTGGCATTCTGAATTTCGTCTTGATTGGCTTCTTTATTTTCACAGCTACAGAAGTCAGAGAGGTTGAAATTAAGACTCCACCCAAACCCCACGATCCTCAAGAACAATCAGGCAACGGTCCTTGCAGATGACACTTTAACACTGGAGGAACACAGGCAAGAGGCGCCCAAGTGTTTTTAAACACAGAAAACACCACACATGGCTTTGGCTAGAGCAATTTGAGGACCTCATTTGGTGGACCGATGCAACATTATGGTTAAGTTGTCTAAGAGCCAGGGTTGTGTTTTTTAAAATGCAAGCAAATGGTTTGTTGCGGAACACTCTACCATGTTAGGACAATGCTTAAGACAAAGTATTGGGGAGCAAAAATGATTAATAATGTTATTAACAGAGAGGACACATGCTCTGGGACACTAGTGCGTGTGGGTCAGACTGTGAAATCCTAAATTCTTGGTTCTAGAACACATATTTCCAAACCAGTCTTTAAAGATGCTCAGAGGCTGCAGGCGGCGGCTAGCTACACCACCAGGAATATAAAGTCAAGAGGGCCGGCTTTCTGCTGGAGCAACACATTCTCGTGGACCATTTTGACAATGAGGATTATATTGATGCGGAGGTATTTCAACCAGGCCAAGGGCGAAGAACAGCTCAAAATAGAAAATATTTAGGATGACAGAAGGGGTACTCAGAAATCAGAATTAATATTGCTTTTTGAGAATGGCCACGGTCCCTTCCCCATCTCTTTAAAGAGCAAGTTCTCCCCAGGAGTCAGCTACATGTGACTTAGAAGGCATCCATGAACCCATGAAAAACACAGAAAACCTCTTAATAGAGAGGAAAGGATATCTATCTTTGAAGGGTCAGGTGAGGAATTGTCAACTCCTCTTACTGTGGGGATATGAGCTAAATGAGCTAAAAAAAAAAAAAAAAAAGGAAATTCATTAAAAATTCCATGAATTCATTACACATCATAAAGAAATCTTCCCAAACCATCGACATACATATATACATACACATATATATACGTGTGTATGTATATATGTAAGTATGTGTGTGTAACTATAAATCTGTATACAAATATTTCTTAAGTCTGTCCTGGGCTGCCCACCACACTACTCGGGAGCTCCACTATTTGCCATCTTTAGTGTACTGCCATCAGTAAGGGAGTGAGAAGGACAGTACAGAACAAGATAAACCCACCACACACTGGGCTTTTCCCTGGCCACCTGCCATTCCTCCAGAGTTACGAAGGCCACATACACAGCAGGAATGTCATCTGAGAAATCCACACAAAAGCATGCAGGAACACAGAAACACAGCTTTTGCCAAACCAGGCCTATCTACCACCATGACCCGGCAGGCCCCACCACCCGATAGGGTTGGACCGCTCACCACATTTCATTTTGGTCTACACCGCCCAGGAAAACCTGTGTCCTCCGTGGGACAAAGGAAGAGACCCTCCTCTGGCCTGGCATGTGAGCAAAAAACGGCGGGAGAAGGGGGGAGCGGGGGAGAAGCTGTGCAGGGATCCTTCCACAATCTGAGCTGGCAGGTCCATGCCGTTTGGTTCCGCCATTCATCCGTGGACACCGCAGGCCCCAAGACACGCACCGAAAGTCACTCCATCTGCTGCTACCCTACTCTGAACTCGTCAGCAAAATTATGAATAAGCCTGAGATCAGAACACAGGCAAAAAAAAAAAAAAAATTATCTTTAGAAAGCTGTCTTAACTCCGACTAGGGAATGGGGAGTAGATTACAGGAGAAGGGGCCTACAGGTAACATGATAGACACTGTGCTCGCAGCATTCAGGCCAAAGGAGCGGCTCTGTGTGAGTGGGTGTGTGTTCCATAGAGAGAGCCAGAAACCAGCGGGAAGGGCCTGGAAAAGCAGCCTTAGCGGCTTGTCCTTGTTCTGTGGAGTAACTCTCCTTTCTCCCCCAGAATAAGTCTAAAATCCTTCTAGAGCTGAGGCCTCAGATTCAGCCATGATCATTAAACTAAGGTGGGGGGGGAGGTCGGGGGGAAACACCACTCTTTTTCTCTCAGGGAGAAAGGAATATGGCATATGAAATCCAGGCTGCCTGCTTACCGAGCCCTAATCTCTTTTACTAAAATGTGTGGGCAAACCTGGACCAACAGTCAGCCAACAGCGAGACTTCCCAACATACAGGGTCCAAATGCAATGGTTCAATGTAAGATGGGAGTGAAAAGATGTCAAGGCACAGCGTGACCAACAGAAACACACAGTAAACAACACTCAGTGAGGAGCAACCTACAGAAAAGCTTGATTGGCCCATCTTTTGTGGAAGCGGAAAGAACAAAGAAAATACAAAAAAAAAAAAAAAAAGAAAAAAATTAGATATGGTTAGAATCAAGCTGCTCAGGAGTTCACGCACTCTTAGCAGAGAATTTCATGCTTCTTGGACGCACTTCGCAAGGCAGCACAGAGCCAAAAATTTATTTCCATTCAGGCCTGCCCTGAAGACGCACTTATTATTTCGTTTTAAAAAGTAATCCTTCTTAGAAGAGGGGAAAAAATGATTTCATTATCGTGGTCCCCAACAGCTATCCTGAACTGTGCTAGGTATTCCATAAGATACGAGCCATATTTTAGTGAAAAGTCATCAGCTAAGTACAAACTCTCATTGTGAACTTACAACGCACCTTCTCCCAAAGAGACAGCAAAGACTGCAGACTGCCTGGCCGTCTGTCACAGATGACCAGCACGGGAAATGGGAGCCACACTGCTCTATCACAGATGTGAGGAAGTCAGCCTAACACTTCAAATACACATTCCATGCTGTATGTCTTCTGTATAAAATTCAAAGAAAACTTCACTAGATAAAATAGAGGACTTCATTCTGGTCCCCTGTCTTGGCTACCACACACACAGCTGCTCATTGCCTACTGAAGAGCGAGGCCATCCTGTTGCTCAGAGATCCAACGCCTAGCACTGTCACAGGCTTCTGGGTCCCAGGAGCTCATGGCACAGCATCTCAGCTCCATCCCTTGCTTCTACTGGGACATTCTGATTCTGTCTGGCCTCTTAATTCCAGGGAGGAAGTTACCCCAGACACTGGCAACGCATCTCACAAATGTGCTATGTAATGGTCTTGTAATCCTTAGATCTTGAAAAACAGAACATCTTGTCATTGCTTAATGGACACTCATGGCACCCAAGAGAAGTTTCTTAAGTCCCACGCACAGCCCTCTAAAAATGGCATAAGACACAAAGGGGCCACCCCCCAACTATAGCAACCCAGGTCATGAGCTGAACACAAAGTTCCACACCGTAGAGTTGAGGCAATCCAGAGAGCCTGCACATGTTTAAAATTAAGTTGTGGGAAGAGTCCAGAGAGGACAAGACCCATACTGAAGGGAGCCATGGACCCGCATGCCTCAGCCCCACGCCAAGGCAGTTCTGGATTCCAGGTGAGAGCTCAGGTGAATGGAAGTGGAGGCTCTATCACGGTAGGTTGTGCCGAAGAGAGAGGAAGTGGTACCCAACAAGACCCACCACAGCAGCCATGGGCCATGGTGAGCGGTCTTGGATTGCTACAAGGGAAGCCTCATCTAAGAGCCAGGCGCGCACTACAACTACAGGCCTTCACACTCTGTGGCTGAGAGCAGCCTTTCCATGGAAGGGACTCCAGGGGCTTGTTAAGAGGTTCTTGGTTCACATTCCAAACTCCAACAGTTCCAGGGATGACACACCTTCAACTTTTGCTTTAGGAAGCAATAAAAGTTCTAGAAGAAAGTAGTAGATGTGGCTGACCTTGAGTGGTAGAACTAAATCACTGGATTACTGTGAACATTTTTTTTTTTATGATTTTGTCAGAGAGAGAGCACAAGCCGGGGGTGCAGCAGACAGAGGAAGAAGCAGGCTCCTTGCTGAGCAGGGAACCCTATGTGATGTGGGGCTCGATCCCAGGACCCTGGGATCATGACGTGAACTGAAGGCAGACGCCTAACCAACTGAGCCACCCAGGCGTCCCTCTGAACAGTGTTTGTTTCTTGGACAAGTTTATGGATATTGGAGTGGAAGGAAACACCACAGACTCGGTGTGGAATAAGGCTGCTCTGAGTGGCTTTCTGGGGCCCAAAAGGGCTTCAGTCACTAGGATGGATTAGTCCTACTGACTGGCCAGTAGAGCCGCAGACGGGACACTCTGGGAGATGGGGCGGGCAGTCCCTCACGGCTAAGACGGTCCTTAGATGTTGGACAGAAGGCTCTGCGAACTACCGCACCTCTCACAGTGGTAGTTCTTCACTGGAAATAAGAGACCTCCTAAAGGGACTGAGGTAAAACAAGAAGCGGAATTATCTTATGTCACGGAGGTGGCCCAACAAAGCTCAGAGCAATTCAGGATGCCAGGGAAATGCTCCATGAGGGGAAAAATGGCTTGTGGTATTTTAGAAAAGAAGAAGTCATTTCCAAGAGTCAAAAAGTCAGGACTTCTATCTGAAGGCATTAGAACCACTCTCTTCCTCTCACCCCACACACACTCCATTTTGTTTCCCATGACGTGGGGACACCGCCTTCTCTCCTGTTAGCAGGAGGGCAGCAGGCACGATTCAGAAGCACTTGAAGGTCCCCCTGTCGGCAATGCTCCTCTTGTGTATGTGCTGCCGAGGCGAGCACGGCAATGCTCCTCTTAAAGCTCCGGTTGCACTACAGTGAATTCTGGGGTCTTCAAATGCACAGAAGAGACGCCTGGAAGCCCACGTCAGGCAATGACACAGAGAGCCATTTCCCCCTTTTGTCAATGACATGGAGAATACCTTCCAAAAACAGAACCTAGAGCACCAGAAGCACCGGGTGTCAGAGCTCCGACTGCCCACAAGTGGTCGATGACTCTAGGAAAATGCACTGATCCTTAAGAGAGTACCTTGTCTTTCCTCCCTTTTCTAGGTGGGGAGAGTGGAAAGCGGCAAGTCTGCACAATCAGAATTCCCGGCTAGAGACAGAAGAACAGCTACCCAGAGAGAAATGCCCCCTGTGCAGAGCCTCCCCCTTCCTGGGCACATGAGCAGCACTGCTCTCAGACTAAGAGGAGGCACATGGGTTTGCAAGAGACCTGGACTTTCAATGAGGTTTTAAACGCCTCTGGAGGGAACACAAATGGGCATTTCTTACACCGGTACCTGGGTCTGAATTCTGTGCTCTTACCTGCTAATCCTGAGTTGAAAACCACTGTGGGTGAGGACGTCCCAGGCAGCGGGGGTGCAGAGGGAGGAGGAGGGGGTGGTAAAGGAGGAGCTGGCACAGTCTCAGCAGCAGGGCCCGGGAGAGGGGGAGGAGGGGGTGGCGGGGGAGGGGGCGGGGGAGGGGGCGGCGGGGGAGGGGGCGGTGGCATGGGTGGCGTTACTGGACCATTTTGCACTAGCAAAAAAGAAGAAACAAATTGCCTTTGAAAACAGGGGAAGCGTTTCACCCGCAGGATGTCATGTGCACATAAACTATCCAAAAACAAAACGCTGAAAAGGACACAGGAATTTTTTTCAAAGACTACACAATCTCACTGGCAAATGAAGAATGTACTGCAACATATGTGAAAGATTCAGCTTTAAAAGCATAATCTCAAAATGTCAAAAGTTTTTAAAATCAGAACTGGCCAACAAAAGCAGACAAAGGACATAAACAGACAGTGGATAAAAAAAGAAATACAAATATCCCGATACTCTCTCTGTCCGGTCGTCGTGTCTCCCCCCCCCACCCCCCGCTGAGGCTTCTTACCTGCTTCAGGTGTGTCCGACGACGGAGGTAGTGGGGGGGGAGGAGGGGGCAGGGGTCCCGAAGAGGCGACCCCCGTTACTGGTCCCACAAAGTTACCCACTGCCATTTCAGACCCTGTGGACAATGTGCCAGAAGCCACAACTGGCAGTATGGCGATGTCCCCATCCCCTTTCTTCTGAATTTTAATGGTCCCTTGTTTCTCCAGTTCATGAATCTTTTTTTCCAGGGTAGACTGTCTTTGAATGGCTTCTTCTTTTTCTTTGACCATTTTCCTTAATGTGTGAACCTGGGTGTTTGCATCTTTGTAGATTTCCTGCAAAAAGAGTCCAAAGTCAACAGCTTATCTTCACATGACATTCATACCTATTACCACCAGATTGGCACACTGAGGATCCAGAAGATGCAAAGAAAAAGGAAAGAAAAAAGAAAAGAAAAGAACAAAGAGAAAAAGGATACTCATATATACACAGGAATCCTATAGAACTCAGCCAGATCCTATAAAATCCCATTCATTACCAATTGTTCATTGGTAATGCATGCAATATATTCTAGCAATTGTTACTGTCAATATAGTTCTTTCCATGAAGAAGTGCAGCTAACTCAATTTTCCCTGCAGGTGGAGAGGAACAAGGCAGAGATGACCCAAAAATTATTTTATAGCTGACTCTGGAAAACCCTGAGGGTATTTGGGTGGGGCAGCATGTTTTCCTTTTATATATTTTAAAATTCATTTGTTAACTCCGAGACACATATCAGCTAACAGCAGACAAAAAGCCCTACATCAGATCTGGACAGAAGTCAGACTGGGATTAAAAATCTACAAAGCACGGAATAATCTACTCATGAATAACCAGGGGCCGATTGTTCTTGAACAGGTTTCTCTGGCCTTCACAACGTCCCCTTGACCAAGCTTAGGACAGCAATCCTTGTAACGCTTTCCCTTTGGTATGCAGTTAACAACACAGGCCAATGCTTTCCTCTACTGATTGTTTAGCTCTGTCTAGGTTTTTAGCAGAAAACAAAAAAGTTACAATTTTCAATTTAAAGGCCGTCCCTGTTCCTTTTATTGGGGGCCCACCAAGGTTCCAGTGTAAGGATTTTATGGAACTTGCTTGCTGGGTCTTGTACATGTGATCTCTCACCACAAACCTCCAGCAGGCAGGGAAACATTCTTCACACCCTGTCTATTATTAATAATCTGAGAGTCTGACTTGAATTGAGTCCATATGCTACAACTTTGTCTCGATGGTGTGCCAAAAAATAAATTTCCTAGAGGTAACTGTAGGACATGTCAGAATATCAAGCAACACACAGACATGATAAGCATCACATAAAATGTGCCGTTTCATCAACGATGGTGTAAAGGCAAGCCGTGTGCCTGAAAGCCCTCCAGGCGTTTTAGTGATTTTATGTTCTGGACAGTTCTAAGCACATGGATAGCACTCCATAAATACCTGACATGTAAGGTAAAACAATGCTAAGGCCAAATTAAATAGCTGGGATTATCTGATAATAAAATGGATTGGTTTTGCTTTGCCTTTTTTTTTTTTTTTTGGGAATGCCATTAGGTCTCGCCTGTGTTGATTTCACCATTTCCATGGCAACCACCCAATCTGGTTTCAAGTAGAAGCAAATCAAAAAAAAAAAAAAAAAGAAGTCCAAGTCCTAATAAAAATAAATAAGTGGCATGAATTAAATCCATGCTGTGTTTTTATTTCCAAGCAAACAGGTGATCCACTAAATCAACTCAGACTTGTCCAGATGGGAAAATATAGTTACTCTCAAAATCTGTGATAAGGAAGGACTGAACCTCCATTTGACTGCACACACATGGGTATACATACCCTGTGTGTACCTTCCATGTGAGTATCCCCTCTGGAATGGATCTAATAAATACATTGCATCAACGCATTCCTCTGCCATGAACGTGTGTCCAGTTCTACTAGAACTAAAGGCGGTGCGGTGCACCTTTCCCGCAATGCGCATCCGGGCCACCTCTCATCAGCATACTTACTCGAACAACATCCAGCTCCTTGTTCCTCTGCATGAGCTGCTTTTCCAGTTCCACGATCTTGGACATGGCTTCATTCTCTGTGTCTTGCAGTTTCTCAGACAACTGTAAAGTTTTAAAAGGGGAACGCGTGTCACAACACACGACCATTCTGCTCAGGTCCTCAGTTCTCGGAGAAAGTGGAGCTCAAAAACCATTCAGGGCCCATCAGAGTCCTGCCTGTGTTCCCCAAGCTGTTTTCTGGAAATGTGAATATTTATAATAGGATCCTGAATGCATATTTGTTTCTAACAGGAATTAATAATCTACACGTGATCCTTAATAAAACCCACACATTAGCTCCTTAGTGTTTTGACCCAGGCAGTGCACCCTCCTCGTTTCTGCCAGAGCTGGCAGGGGTGAGGGACAGCGGGTAAGGCAAGAAGGGAAGTTCACTTGTCCTGCCCGAAGAGGATAGGCAAAAGCTTTTGAAAATCACCGGTCCATAAAACTTGGTTCTGTTACGGAAAATCAGCTGAGAAAACAGTACTGCTGGTTTTGACCCAAACTACCCAGATAATCAAAGTCATCTGGAGGGGCAGTTCAAATAAACAGCCTGCTCCAAGTGGGTTCCGTGACTACGTGACTACGGTCATTACGGTCATGCGATGCTGGCTGAGGCTTCCCAAGGAAGGCAGGGGGAACCTCGTGTTACCTAGTTTCTTTTCCCACAAGGCTCTGAAAGTGAGCAACCTCGGATTGTACTGAAAAGGATCACAAGGAAAGAAGAGATCACAAGTAAAGGAAACCAGGGAGGCGAGGTGAGGAAGAAGGGTGGAGATGAAAATGCTGATCAGGTTCAAAATCTTTTAGGGTAAGAAACACTGGGCCGGTAAGTGCCTTCCTAAGCCGGGGCCAACCATGTCCCTGTAGCACTCACAACAGTGGGGGGAGGGGTTGGCTCATCCACTGGGCTTGACCACAGTCAAGACAATGCCCATTTTCAGAGTGAGGGACGAAGGTGAAGGACATCAAGCACGTCCGATACTCTCAACTAAGAAAACATGGAGGCAAATAAATGGACCACTCAACTCGGGGAAAACAATATTGCTCCAAAAAGAGACCATTCATTTACAACCAAGGACACTGTCAAGCAGAAGGCAACAAAAGAATTTGGTCCTCACAACGCTTGGGTCTTTAAGAAGCACCATTTTTCTGTTCATTCCTGCAATATTCAAATATCCGCTTAAGGGGTGAACACGTGAACAGCCTCTGAAGGCCTTCGGACTCACAGTCAACTTAGTCTGTGGCAAGAAAAAACCCTCAAAGAAAAATGAGCCTCTGCCCTGAAATGGGGCTGATGTTCTACCAAGAGGACACTCCTCAAAAGAGGAGGATAGGAGGGAATGCTCACTAATTTCCTTGAAAAGGCCTACTGTTGAAAAGAATCTTTTTAGAACTTGAGTAAGCATAAGGCAAGACTGCAGACATGCATCGTGGACACAAGACCACCCCGTCCACAGGCCCGTGTGGACGCACTGGGGAGAGCAGGACTTCCGTTCACAAGACTCTGAGTGAGATATAACTTATTGACACATCAAACCAGGCTCCCACCGAGGCCGGTGCGGGTGGCGTCTTGCCTGGGCAGCCATGGCAGATGCACTGAGGGAGAGGGTGAGGTGGGAGGCAGAGAGGACACAAGTAACAGTCCATTAGCCCTGGGCTTATTTGAGTCGCTAGAATCCAACTTCCGTGGGCCTACGGGAGCATGTGTGGTAGAAAAAGACTTCTATTCAGAAGAACAGAAGTAGAAGAGGACTTCCTCACCTCAGCCCAAATTCACATATTCGAGTGACATTTTCCCGCTACGTGGCGCCAATCACCTCACTCTGGGGTGCGTGTCTATAACTAAGACGCCCTGGGAACCTGGGCTCAGCGGAAACCGAGCAGATGAGCTAAGGCAACGGATTCCCCTTGGTTTTAAGTGACACACATGCTTTCTCCGAAAGAACCCCCAGTGGCTTGAGATAGCTATCTCCAGCTGCAGCTCATCCCTACACTAGAATCCTTCCATCAACCGCCCTGACAGGTGGTGGGGGTGGGGGTGGGGGGGGGTGTGTTTGTGTGTGTGTGTGTGTATGTGTGTGTGTGTCCTGTTCCGAGACATAGTTACATGAGAGATGTTTTCTTCCAGCTCTTCCACCCTCTCCAAGGCTGCGTTCTTGGTTTCAGCATCTTCCAGCAGAGCCCCCACGTCGAACACGTTGTCCAGGTAAGCTTGGATCTGCACCTGCAGCTTGTCGCTCTCCGTGTGCTTCAGTTTCTAAAAACCAAAGCGCAAGAGAAGGCAGTGTTAGCACAGCTGTGGAAGGAGAACGTAATGGTAAGACAGCCTACGTGTTTTCATTTGTTCTAGACCTGATGTGTTCCTCTGCCATCACAGCCCGGAGCCCGAGGGCGCTCTGCACGACCATCACAAAACTGAACCCATGGCACCATTAGCGATCAACACACCCAATGTGTGCTCAAATCCTGCCATTCTCAGAGCAGGGAGGGAAAGCAGAGAGACAAACCTTGATCTCAGAGCAGGGAAAACCTTTCAGGGCCATATTCTGTCAACCATATTAGTGATTCTTTAAGTCAGAAAACAATTCAAACAACTCTTTAATGGAAATCCAGCACACCTCTCCCCAAGTACAGTCCTTAGACAGTCAGAGTCTCTCCAAGGGCAGCCCAGCTGGTGTGCTGAGCCAGGCCCTGCCCTCAGAGAGTAACTGAGGCCATGACTTTGCTTCGCAATAAACTGTAATTCCCTGGTTTCCCCCCCGAACAGAGATGGGTAGCTCAACTCTGGGGAGGTCCATGGGAAGCACTTCTATCTTCTTCTTCATGGCTAGAAACAGACTGGAATTTGAGGTTAACAAGTCTTGCCCTCTCGCGAGTGGCCTTTCAAATTCAAGCGGACCACTGCCATACTGAAGGGAAAACAAAACCGCTCCAGAACCAAAGGACATAGGGGCACCCTGTGCACACACGGCTACTCAAGTCCATTCACGATTTTCACATCAACTTGCTATTTCCTAGGTGAAGAACTACAGGGGACCCCCTGAGCACTTCTGCAGGATAGCCAGAGAAAGAGAAACAGTAGACCTCCTTCTCCCAAGAACTTAAAAGTGGAACGACCAAGGGTGCTCGGGTGGCACAGTGGGCCAAGCCTCTGCCTTCAGCTCAGGTCATGATCTCAGGGTTCTGGGATCGAGCCCCGCATCGGGCTCCCTGCTCAGTGGGGAGCTTCTCTCCTCCCCCACTTGTGTTCCCCCTCTCGCTGTCTCTCTCTCTGTCAAATAAATAATCCAAAAAAAAAAAAAAGTGGAATGGCCAAAGTCACAAAGGCATTAAACAGAATGCAACCGCTACACGAGAAAGTCTCTAGTGTCCATTTCCTCATTTTTTTTTTTTATGCTCTCACCATTTATTCATCACTCTTGCAGTCTCGGTTTGATGGGGTCCCCAGAGTAACCAAGAACATGGATCACCTAAGAGCCCGGATGAAGGGTGCGAGGAGACTTGCCCCAGACGGAGCTCAAATGTGGAGGAAAGCCACAGCAAGGCTATGAGAGGCTCTCTGGTCCCAGTACTAAATGGCTGCTGGCAGAACACAGCCCAAGGTCCCAGGAGGTCTGCAAGAATCCAGTTTCTCTGGCCGACTGCATCACTCAGTTGGTTCCCTTTACCCAGCGCTACAGGACCCGATCGCATAGAGCTTCGAGCGTTTGTTAGTCACAGCACAAGCATATCTTTGAAGGAAGGCAAAATAAATCAAGTCTTACACTGGAGCCAAAGGTCACAGTTCTACTTACATCCAAGTATTCATCCAGGCCCAGCTTGGTAAATTCATACTGGAGGTGCACTCTGAAATTCATGTCTTCTACTGAATGGACTACGATATTAATAAACTGCATGGAGGCCACCTGCAATGAAATTGCCAGTGGGTTACAGGGCTCCCAACCAGTCTTCTCAGTTTAACAGCAGGTGGATGCTTTCAATGTCACACATCTAAATGCACTTACCCGTCTCCTTTTCCTTCCTTTCACTGGGTCTTTAAAAACATTTTATCATTTTTTAAATTCAAAAGTCATAGAGATGCCACAGTAAGATGCCACTCCTTATCCACTAGGACTACTATAATCAAAATGCAGGTGCGGCACGGAGGTTGACGAAGCGGAACCCACATGCACTTGGAACGTCCACCAACAAAGCCGCTCCAGTGTTAAAAACAGGTTTCCTGGGGCGCCTGGGTGGCTCTGGGTTAGAGCGTCTGCCTTCGGCTCAGGTCATGATCTCAGGGTCCTGGGATCGAGCCCCGCATTGGGCTCTCTGCTCAGCAGGGAGCCTGCTTCCCCCTCTCCCTCTGCCTGCCTCTCTGCCTACTTGTGATCTCTGTCAGATAAATAAAATCTTTAAAAAAACAAAAACCAGAGTTCCCATAGTACCCAGTCACCCTGCTCCTCAGTATGTGCCCACGGGAAATGAAAATGAGCGCCCGTAAAGAAACTCACACACTAATGTTCACAAAAAGCATTATTCACAACCAGAATGTGTGTGGGGGGGGAGTTATCAATGTCAATTGATAATTTGATAATGATATCAACCGATGGGTTAAAATAACGTGCTCTATCCGCACAACAGAATATTATGTGATGATAAAAAGGGATAAAGTACTGCTGTATCTTAGAGTGTGGGTGAACTTGAAAACACGCTACATGAAACAAGTCATCCTAACAGATCACGTATGTGATGATGCCATTCCTATCAAATATCCAGAACAGGCACATCTGTGGAGATGGAGCAGATCAGAAGCTGCCGGGAACTGGGGACAGGAGAATGGGCAGTGACTACTAATGGGGATTCCTTCCAGGGTGATAAAATGTTCTAACTTAGCCCGCAGGGATGGCTGCACAACCCTGCGAATATGCAAAAAATATGCTGAACTGTCCCCTTTCAGCGGGTCAGTTAGATGTCATGTTCATCGCCTCTCAGTAAAACTTTTTAAAAAGTCTTATGGGTCCATAGAACAAACTGTGTAAGGTATTACAGGTATATCCTAGAAAATGTGAATAATCTTCTAAAAAAGAGCATTTAGAAAGTTAATCCCTTCTAAAATTTCACTGTGGGCCCCACTATACCAACAAGATCGTTAACAGGATCTCTGACTCAACTTCCCATTTTAAACAGTCACTCGGTTTCAATTCCACAAAAGCCTTGGATTTACTGCTTTCTCTCCACAACTGCATCAGTGGCCCTGAGATCTGCCCCAGAGAAAACCAGTTCCCGGTTTGGTAAAAGAATAAAAGTTCAATAGATCTGTTTTGCTTGTTTTTTTTTGTTTTTTTTTTTTTTTAATGATTTGATTTTTCAGTAATCTCTATCCCCAGCATGGGGCTCAAACTTACAACCCCGAGATCAGAGTTGCATGCTCTACCAAATGAGCCAGCCAGGGCTCTCTGTTTGGCTCTTAACAGTTACATTTATGGTGAAAATATCTTACTAGTGTTTTCCCTCTATGGATAAACATGTTTTCCACAAGGAGGTAAAATGAATGAGGGGTCCAGATTCACATTTACTCTGAAAGCTGCCTTCTTCCCTTCTCCTCCAAACCTAGTTTCTTGTATCTTTTTTTAAATTGTTTCTATCGAGTTAGATTCTCCTTTGAGTCTAAGTCATACACTGGACACCTTTGGAAGACAGGTTAACTCTCTAGGTTACAAAGATACTCTTGCAATTTACTAAAAAATGATTTCAGGTTCTGAGGGTAAATGAGCTAATTTTTGTCAGGTTTTGTCTTGTTTTTGTTGTTGTTGTTTGCTTTTGTCCACAAAAAAATACAGAAAAAGGCCTTATGCTACATTAGAAAAATTTGTATTTTATGAGGATTAAGTTGTTTGGGAGGTTGTACAACTAACTGCCTTCCCAAGGACAGTTTAAGAAAAGCCTCATTTTCTGGAGGAAAATATGGTTCAATTATGGCATCCATCCATTTCTCTTCTGAGTAACTGTTGAGTTTTAAGATAGGCCTGAGAGGCAACTATCTGCTAGGCGACAGAGGAATCGAGCATAGTACCTGTATACCAGCAGCTCCTAAATTAGCTTCTTCACTGTGTGTACATATAAATAAATGGCAAGAAATAGACTCTCCCTTGTAAATAGTGTAGGCATTTTAAAGGGCTTGATTATATCATCATAATTTCAGCAGAAACCCAAGTGGCAGGGGGATCCCCGTGGTATGATGAGGACTGAAGTGGACCGCAGCAAACTGGAAAGGGGATCTTCAGACTAAAAATAGGGCGACTTGGCTCCAGCAGCTGATACTCTGCAAGCCCAGTGGTCTCGTATTAGCTGCAACTTTTAGCTTAAAAAAAAAAAATCAGAAATCTGTATTTTATGCACCATTTCCCAATTTTTTATAGAGGGACATCACTGTCAGACTCAGCTCACAAGCCTGTAGGTTGGTTTCAGCGTCTGAGCCTCCAGTTTGCAACCTCAGCTTTCAGGGACAAAGAAGTGGCCCCCTTGAAGGCAGGAGGAAAGAAACCAGTAAAGTGAGCCACGCTCTGCTTCTTTACAGACGCATCACTCGTGCCAACACGGGCCTTCAACACTTCAGAAATTTCTAACAACAAAATTAAAAAGCCAACGTGAAAGTACTCCTCGTCTCTCACTGTTTGCTTTTTTTTTTTTAAACAGCAAGGAACAGGCTTTAATGGAACAGAGAAGATTCTCTATAAAGGACTGCATCATTCTCACAGAATGTGGAAGGGGTCGAGGGCTATGCATATGAAATTTAAGGATCCAGAAACATTTTTCACATGAAAGGGTCAGAAATTGGCAAAGCCGTGTTTCATGGTTTACAGCCGCTGAAGCAATTCGAATGAGAACAGTGCCCGGCACCCTCCGCGCAGGTCTGAGCAGACTGGCCGATGTAAGAACTGGCCGGGTACCTGCTCCCAGCTGGAGGTGAGCTGAGAGATGAAGCCCGTGAGACGGCCCCGGCTCAGAAGTCACCCCGGTCAACCGGACTGGGCCAGAGAAAGCCTGCAGATCTGGGTGCACGCACTCACGGGCAGTGTGTCTCAGAAATTCTCTAGGGCAGGTTTCCACCTCCACCCCAAGATTCAGATTTAAGTCTAGGAATTCAGCAGTGCTCCAACTTCTCTTGCTGTCCATCCTTGGAGAGGACAGTGCTGCCAACTGAAAAGACAGGTTCTTGCCCGTGAACTGCCGTGCTAAGGAGCTCTGCTGTGTACTGATGTGCTCACAACTACCAGAGCGGGAAAGAGATAAAGGCGGGTAGGGCGTGGGGGACGGAGGTGGAAATCACTGCCATATAGTAATTTCGGGGAGGCATACAGTCAATTCTGCAAAACAGTGCACTTTAGTGTTTGAGAATGTAGTCTGGAGAAAGCCACTGGCTAGGGTGTGCAGAGGACAAAATGGTCAAGATTCTTGGTTTCTACTCTCTTGACTGACAGCTGAAACTGGCAATTTCAGGAATTTATACCAGGAGTTAACATTCTTTCCCCAAACACACGGCTTCACCCTTTATTTGCTATAAATAATTAGAACGATAAGCATGCACATGAAGGATAAAACTGGAAATAAACACCACTTTCCCCTCTAAGGGGAATATACAGAGTGTGAGAACACTCGAGACTGAACCTTTACCATTCTAGACTCAATTTTCTGTCCTTTGTAACATTTATAAGCACATACATACACACATATGTATAATATATAAATATAAATGGATTTAGGAAAAAAGCGCAGAAATGGAGTTTGCCTTATTGAATGTAACATAGTACTGGAATAACTCACCATAAAATCTATGTTATTGTCTTCATTCCTGAAATGTTCCATCAACTTCTCGAAGCGCTGTTTTTCCCCACAAACCTGAAATACACATTTTCACCACGCATATGAAATTCTAAACATAGGCATTCTAAAATGAGATGCAGGAATTTTAGCATTAATAATTATTTCCAGAATATCTTTTTATTGCCTCGCTCACACACTATTTACTCCCCTTCTAAGTCTGTTAACTCATAAATACCAACTTGAGCCAGGCCCTTGGTTTCTTTTAAATGTTCTCTTGATACCCTGAAATCTCAATCGAACGTGTTTTTCTTGTATTGGTTATCTTTGCAGCCCATCATTTTTTAGCCTGCATTCAGAATCCCAGGATGTTATGGTTTAAAAAAAGAAAACAAAAACGGCCCCTCTCCCCCATGCCCCGTTTTCCTTTTTACAAAAGCACTTTTAAAACAGGCATACTAAAAGATCTGGACAATGTATGCATTTAAATTCCTTGAAAGCAGATTGAAAAAAAAAAAGGAAAAAAAAAAAAAAAAAAAAAGAAAGCAGATTGAAAACGTTCCTATCATATCTAAATCAAATGATTTTAGTGCATAAACCACAACACAGAAGTAGACACCATGGCAGGAAAGTATCTGCTACTAGAGTAGTAGGTACTTGGGAAGCTGTATTAACCCATTCAAGGCAATATTTGTAGTAATTTATGAAATAGCACCCCTGAGGCCTGAAGCATTCACCTCAAATTAATGCTTTCACTGAACAGGTGAAAGAGACAGATAAATGACTGTGAACTCCAGGGCCCTCAAAGTATCTGGGTCTACATAGGAGTTAAATACACAGAGTCAAAGGAAGACTTGTAACAAATAAGAAATCTCTGGAGACTTATTCCCAAAATCAAAGGATAAACTTTAATTCTGCCAGTGACCTTGGCTACCTTTTTTTTGGAGCCCACTGGATTATTTTGTTGGCCTTCATAAAGCATGTACCTCGACACCCACGAGCTACATGTAGTGTGAGTCAGACACAGCCTCTGGTCTTAACATTTTGAATTTAATCCAGGTTTCAGATGCCTGACTCAATTCTCCAGTTCTATTTGTCATCTCAGCAATACTAGGATGCTCCTGAAGAATTCCCCTAGGGGGGGCGCCTGGGTGGCTCAGTCGTTAAGCGTCTGCCTTCGGCTCAGGTCATGATCCCAGGGTCCTGGGATCGAGCCCCACATCGGGCTCTCTGCTCGGCAGGAAGCCTGCTTGTCCCGCTACCATTCCCTCTGCTTGTGTTCCCTCTCTCGCTGTGTTTCTCTCTGTCAAATAAATAAAATCTTTAAAAAAAAAA
>CM053605.1:66757553-66831941 GCA_028646535.1 Procyon lotor
CCAGAGGGCAGCAAAGCAGGAGAAGCAGACAGCTTATCTCTTTTCCCCCACGTGCCTCAGGCAGGCTATCACAAAATGCAAGCACCCAACACAGCCCCACAGAAGCAAATAACCATTAATTTAAAAGAGAGCTAGTGCGGCAACCGGAAGAACCACCCACCCTAGTCGTCATCGGGCCTGGAGAGCTGGTCCCTGGTCCTGCTCAAACCTCCCTTCCGGACCATCACACACACCTGCTCACGCATCTGCCTCGGGATACTTTCGGCGGATTTATTTTAATGATTCTCCCTATACCACTAGCGCTCAGGAGGCATGGGACATTTTTAAGCGCTAATAATTAGAAGCCTGGAAAGAGTAAAAAAAAAAAAAAAAAAAAAATCAATACATTTTCTTTTTATAACTGGTAGGAGACTAGAGAGAGGCTGGCACTCACTATGAAATCCCACACTAGCTGCTCTTAATCTCAAGCCTCTTACAGCTTCTCTAAGGTTTCTCCATGGCTCTGGCCGCACCACCGAAGCCAGCCCTCGGTGGCAGGTGCGCGGCAGGAATCCCTGGGGCCGGGAACGGGATGCAAAGCCACCCTCCGCTGCAGTCTTTAGAGCCGTCTCAGTTCTACGTCTTCAATGCCAGTGGCTCACAAAAACGCTCCGGTGTAGGAGTTGAGACCGACCACCGTTGTGGTGCCTTCTGGTGGACTTCCCAGACTCACGGCCTCTAAGAAGTAGAGATGGTCCAGGACACCCCGTGGACCTGCCATGGTCTCAACCATCATCAGCACCTCCAACTCGGGGAGTTCAGCCACAAAGTAGATAGGAGGCAAATGACTCACAGATAAGAAAAAAAGGGAGGAGGGAGGGAAGGAAAGAGCCAAGTACATCCAGAGCCACAGTTCTCTTAACTCAAAATGCTAATACCCATATATTTTGATTCAGGGACAAAAACTATTATGAGCTTCTCTTGCTTCAACTCAACGCCCTCCTAGGTTCCTCCACCCTCACTTGCTGACTTTGGGTGTAAGTGCCTTAAAGTACAAGTTTCAAAGTGAAGGACATGAACAAGCTGCCCAGTTCCTAACCAGTTGGCTAGAGTGTAACACATCCTGCTTCTGAGACGTTTGATTTCACACAGCTAACCCTGTTTTTCTAAGCCACGAGATGTTCCCTGGGTCTTTGATCTGGCCCAGACACCCCTAGGTGATTTAGGAAAGAGTAAGATATCAGTCCACCACGGCTGACTACCTTATCCCCTGTGTTGAATGATACCAGGTTAGCAAAGTCATTGTAGCAAAAAGGCTGCATTTACAGGGGAAAAAAAAAAAAAAGTCTTCACTCCCCACCCCTCCCCACCCCCAATCCTCTTAATCCCTGTCCCCACCACACCTGGGATATTCTCTGTGGGAGAGAACAGAGGTGAGAGTCAACTCCAGGGGAAAGGAAAACAGTATAGAAAGAAAATGGATAAAGATAAAAAACCGGCAACTTTCAAAGCAGTATATTTAATTTAAAGGCATAAAAAAAAAAATGAGTGTCCCATTATGCAGATTTATACAGGTGATCATGCAATGACATATCATAAATTTAGGGTTCCTCTAGTAAATGATTTCCATTTTTCACTTCTGTGCATGCTCTACACACTTTTTTACATACTGCCAATATGCACACCGTTTCAAATTGGATGATTGTAGGTTTTGGAAACTAGAATCATTTCTGACTCCAACAGCACACATCACTTACTGAGTACCCCACAGATTCAGGGTAATTACCATATGTTGTAAATCTGAATTAGACAAATTCCAAATCAGGGGCTCAGGAGCTGGAAGAAACCATGATAATGAAAAATAGCTCTGGAGAAAAAACCTTGTTCAAGGAAGGGATATGAGTGCAGACGCCAAGAGTCACTGCTTTATTGTAGACAGGTCAAAGCTGTTTCAGAGAGGCTGGTTTCTCTCTGCCTACCGCCCTTCCCCACCATCCCCATTGCCAATTTTAGAATCTCATTGTTCTGATCTAGAAAATGAAGTCTCAAGGGACCTTTCTGGCTCCAAATTTCTAAGATCAAACAAAGCAGACCCAAGATCACAAGATAAAGGGACAAGGGATGAAACTCCCTTTGTCTGTCTCCTTAGAGAGGCGCGCTCCTAACACAGGGTAGAAACCGCAGTTGCTGAAAAACCATGAAAAACAATCACGAGAATCAAGAGAAAAAGGTAAGTATCCCCCAGATTCAGCATCAGCTACCAAATCTATCCTGCAAGACAGCATCACAAGATGGGGCTCAGTGCAGCACTCACAGCACTAGGGCACCCTGAGACCCTCTCAGGGGTTTGTGACATTACAACCATTTTCATAAAAAATACTAAGATCGTAGTAGCTTTCCATAGTGCTGACACCTGCACGGATGGTACAAAGGAATAGTGCATAAGACTGCAGCTGGCCGGGGCGCCTGGGTGGCTCGGTGGGTTAAGGCCTCTGCTTTCGGGTCAGGTCATGATCTCAGGATCCTGGGATCAAGCCCTGCATCAGGGTCTCTGCTCAGTGGGGAGACTGCTTCCCCCCTCTCTCTCTGCCTGCCTCTCTGCCTACTTGTGATCTCTCTGTCAAATTAATAAAGTCTTTAAAAAAAAGACTGCAGTTGGCCAAAGTACACCTCTTTATTATATTCTCACCCAAGCGCCTGGAAGGCAAACAAAAAGTCAGTTTCACTTATTAACTCCTGTCCCTCAAATTTATATCTTTTACATTTTCTTTGTGACAAAATGTAAAGCCCACATAAAACATTTCTGCTGCCTACCCTGGTACCTGTCTCCAGGAAAAGCACCTGTTAGTTGTTTGAGTCACAGATTGCACTAGTTGTTTTTTAATGTGAAATATAAAATGACTATAAAAGCTGTGGTTATTCTGTCTTGGGTGTCTGGCAAACATTTTCTCAAAAGTGAATGAAGTGAGCCTATTGTTTTTTGTTTTCTTTTGTTTTTGTCCGTATTTGTTGTCCATGATAAAAATTTGAGGTTTCCAGCAAAAAAAGGAAAATTTTGGAACATGTGTATTGACTACCACAAGCCTAACAACTTCCCAGTACTTCAAGTATATTCAGATGAGGCTGGTAATTATTAACGAATGCCACTGTTTTTATATTGTAGAATAAAATGTCTCCATTTTTCAAAGATCGGATAACTCAGGGAAACAATATTTTCCAAAACACCAAATCATGATGTTACCCAAAATTATGCCTGGTGTAGAAAGACCTATTCAATTTTCAAAACGGCACAGTGAATTTTAGTTCAACCAAGCTTACCAATAGCATTTCAGAATCCACATTGCAAGTAACTCTAATTACCACTCCTTGAAGGATGGTGTACTATCAAAGAAGAATGTCCACAGTCATCAGAAAAGTTTACTTAAAAACTACTTTTTTCAAGTGACGTATGTGTGTAAGGCCAATTTTCTTCATACACATCTTCACATAGATATATTACACCATATTACAACAAACCAAATGTAGACAAAGAAATCAAAATCCAGCTGCCTTCTATTAGCCAGATATTAAAGAGATTTGTAAAATGCAAATCAATGCCACCCTAGTCACTTATTTTTCCTTCTTCCTTTGGAAAATAGGTATTTTTCACAAAATATGTTGTCTGTGCTATGTTTAATATTTTTTATTTATATATATTATTTACCTTAAAAATAAATACTAAATTCTATTGAATAAGCAAAGTTAACATTTATCAGTTTAAATTTCCATTATGGTAAACATTAAGAGAAAAAACCCCACATAAACAAAAGCATATTAGGGTTCCAAATAATTTAAGAGAGCAAAGGAGTCCTGAAATCAAAAAAATTCAGTAACTTCTGGTTTAGGTAACATCTGAATGTGTCTAAGTTCAAATCTCAGTGCTTCTCAGTTACATGAGATAATTAATAGGTGACTCCGTTTCCTCATCTATAAAACAGGGACTCAGATGTAAAGGCCAACAATAAAAAAGGTTTTTTTTAAAGATTTTATTTACTTATTTAATAGATAGATCACAAGTAGGCAGAGAGGCAGGCAGAGAGGGAGGGGGAAGCAGGCCCCCTCCTGAGCAGAGAGCCCGATGCGGGGCTCACTCCCAGGACCCTGGGATCACGACCTGAGCCAAAGGCAGAGGCTTTAACCCACTGGGCCACCCAGGTGCCCCAATAAAAAGATTTTTGTAAGAAATAACAAACTGAACATGTTTAATAAATAGTAAGATTGTGGGGCGCCTGGGTGGCTCAGTGGGTTAAAGCCTGTGCCTTCGGCTCAGGTCATGATCTCAAGGTCCTGGGAGCGAGCGCGGAATGGGGCTCTCTGCTCAGCAGGGAGCCTGCTTCCCCCTCCCTCTCTGCCTGCCTCTCTGCCTACTTGTGATCTCTCTCTGTCAAATAAATAAATAAAATATTTTTTAAAAAAGTGGTAAGATTGTAGTCTTGAGGATTTCTAAAACTCAACACCTAAAAATGAATTAATCCTAAGGTAGCTTGATACACACATACCACAAACATTCTGTACACCCGTTAAAGCCAGCCTTACTCTTCCCTCATCTTTTGGCCTGGCTCAGCCAGAACTGCATCACGAAGACACTGGGAAATGCAGGAGGGCAGACAGACCTTCACTTAGAGTTTCCGGGCTCCTTCCCCTTTGTACAAACCTTGTCCCTGCCAGCTGGCACATTCCTCCCACAACCTCAGGCCCATTCTTTCAGCTCCAATGAGATAAAGTGAAACGAGCATCTTCCAGAACTTGTATGTTCTCCCACTCAGGATTAAAAGCAATTTTCTATCATAATGGAGAGTTTTGTTAAAATAAAGTAGCTGCGAAGAGAGAAAATCTATACCTCAGCGCCACGGAATAAAGCCCATAAACCTATCCAGCTCACCACCATCACCACCGCTTGCATCCCATCGTCCCGACGCCCAAAATATCACATGTGCCCTGGCACACCACACAGCCCTGGGTTCTCACAGTGTTTGGCTCCTTTCAATGGCATTTCAAGTCATTTCAAGGGTTTGCATTGGTCACAATCTAATTCTGCTCTATTATTATAGTGCCTAAGAGTAAGTGAGTAAGATTTTTTCAAGTCCAATTCTTATTTCAATTTGGCTCAAAAAAAAATTAATTTTCTTTCTCAGAAGATTGCTCCATTTACAGAGTTTTAGGCTTATACCAAAACTCAGAACAAACCCTTCACTTGACAAAGCTGTAGCTTGGAATGTTATCTCAGCAAAGCCCCAGACTTTAAGCTTAAAACACAAGCATGTGCCAAGAATAACTTCTTCAGGACAAGTAGATTTTTAAATGTAATTCTTCCTTTTCATTTCTGGGAATCACAATCTCCTAGGTGTCAGGGTCATTTCAGACAGAGAAAGTAACAATCTCTGTACAGAATTTCTTAGAGATACCTAATATTATTGATTAAATATTGTTTGCAACAAGCCTAACGATAGTTATATTTTGAGTCATTACCATGTATGAAACCCTTTATTAGGTCTTTTATAAATTATCTCACTTAACCTTGCAACATTCCTATTGGCAAACATTATTATCTCATTTTATAGATGAGAACTTAACTTAGGTCACACAGTACATAAATACAAAGAATTTATGTACTTTAGCTAAGTAGTTTATTTAATAACTAATCAAGGGCATGGCAAAAATCTGAACCAATGGGCACCCAATTACCATTCTATTATGGTACCTCAAGAAAGTACAATAAAGTCTATGAATCCCTTAGATAGCCCATTGCAATTCCAAGAATTCCTCACTGTAGCCATTGATTATTTTCACACTACTGAATAATTCAGAAGATTTCCCAATCAAACAAGGTCAAGTGAGTTCATTTCCATCAGAATTAGAGTCCGGCACAGGCTTGGGTTTTCAGGATAGTCGAGACAGGTCCAAACCCTTATACAGCCTTCCATATGAGGCCATGCTGATAAAACAGTTGGCTTACAACCAGACAATGCACCTCCATGAATGTTTCTGCAGCTAAACCCAAAGCCTGCAGAAAGTCTCACACATAGGTGGCAGCCAAAGGGAAACTTCAGATGCTCAAGATGAAAGAAATGTGAGAATCGTTCACCATGCCTACAGCATCCGAAACAGCACACCACTCTGATTGCTTACAGATTCGCACTGGCTCCCGCCCAGCCAGGGAGGGCTCTTCTACTCAGCCAACTCTGTATTGGAAATGACTGTCTTGCTTTGGTATTTGATGGTCAATTGCACCTTATTTCACCAGTGCTTGAAGAAATGCTTTTCGACAATTTGAGAAACCCTGGCTGCAGTTCATTCCACTGTCGTCGGTCAGAAGTGCCAACAGAACACGGTTGGACCTTACCAAATAGAATCTAGTTCTCGATCCCCAAACACTGGAAAGTATTTGAATTTCCCAAGCTTGGATGCCCAACTGGATTAAATCACCACCACGTTTCACCCCCAAAAGACAAGCCTCATTGCTTTGATCCCAGAGCCCCGATTACCTTACTTCCTTTCCAGGAAAGAGCTGACAGATTAAACTACATAAGAAAAAGAACATAGCATTTTGAACCCCAGCACCTGGGCTGTACAGTCATGGACTTTGCAGGAGTCACTCACCTTCTCTGGACCCAAATGCTTTTCATCTGTAAAATGAGGAACTAGGGAATCCTTAATTTCTCTTTGGGTTCGAAAACCATGATTCTGTGATCCACTGTTTGACAGCCCATTTTCTCAAACAAAGTGATTATTAACTTTAGAAATCAGTTCTTTTCCAAATACTTCATTCTCAAGGTGACAAATGTGCAAAGTTATCCTCTAGGAAACGAACATTTCACCCAAGCTTCATCACGTATCAATTAGCCTTGCAGAGCCACAATTTTAAAAAGTTTATTCGGAAATAACTGTGGAAATTAGCCATTTTATTGACTTATATCTAACACAGTCTGAAGTAGAAGTAAACTATTATTTATGTAATATATTTATTTTATGGAATAATCTATTAAACTATTCTATAACATACATGTAAAACTTTGTTTCCAATAGACCTGAATGTCTAGGAAATGTCATAGGAAAAAGTTCTGAAAGATCAAAAATCTACAGTCTCCCTGCTGTAAAATTCAAAGAATCAAAATGCAGAGAGGCTAAATAATTTGCTGGATGTTCAACAGGTACTTTAGGAAGAACTAAAGCTACAAAGTAGGATACTTGGTATCCTGCCACAGAGATAAACCATTTTATTCTTTTTTTTTTTTTTAAAGATTTTATTTATTTACCTGACAGAAAGAGAGAGATCACAAGTAGGCAGAGAGGCAGGCAGAGAAAGAAGGGGAAGCAGGCTCCCCGCCGAGCAGAGAGCCCAATGCGGGGCTCGATCCCAGGACTCTGAGATCATGACCTGAGCTGAAGGCAGAGGCTTTAAGCCCCCTGAGCCACCCAGGCGCCCAAAACCATGTTATTCTAAGGTACCGTACAATTGTGCCATTCTAGGAGTGAGGGAGAACATGATCAAATTGTACTTGCTAGAAGCAAGCCACATAAAAAACTTTCAGAAATGTTTAGCATTGAGAGTCCCCAAACTTTACTTTCTGGAGTGGATTTACACTCCTGGTCCTAAAAATTTTGGAACGCAGGACCAAGAGACTCAGAATAACTCAGTGCAGTGAGGGGTAAAAGGGGACATCATTCCTGCTTCTCTTCCCTTCTGGAACTGAGGAAAGGACAATAAAGCATCTTCAACTAACGAGCTCGAAGAACTCCAGTGACGGCTAAGAGATCCTCCAGCATCTGAGTTCATTACTTGTCGGGAGCTCCCAATTTGCCAGGAATGGTCATGCACCCAAGAGACCAAGCGCGATCACTGCATCCAAGCAAAGAATTTTAGGATGGTTATAAATAGCCCAAATCAAAGGCCATTCTGCTTCTACTAATTCTTGTACAGTGAGCAATTCAAGCACCAACAAACGTTCCACCCATCTAAACCTCAGTCTCTTGACTTACAATGATCAGCAAGGAAGCTTAATTCTTTGGATATGATTCAGTCACTTTGTAAAGCGTCCAAAAGCCTTAAAGCCAAATGTTAAATGGGCACACTTACCCAATATGGTTGGTTCTTAAAGAAATTTCCAGTTCTCTTAGCACTTGTGTGGATTCTTGAACACGCCGTCTGAATTTCTAGAATTCAAGAACACATATTCTCACAAAACATTTCATCAACTATTTTAAGTACCGTTCGTGATAAGTTTACCCTAATATGAAAATATCTCTGCTTTTAAAGTGGGCTTCTCTCTAAGTGAAAGAAGTCAATCAGAGAAAGACAATTATCACATGATCTCAGTTATATGAGGAATTGAAGAAACGAAACAGAGGATCATAGGGGAAGGGGGGAAAAAATAAAACAAGACGAAATCAGAGACAGAGACAAACCATAAGAGACTCTTAATCACAGGAAACAAATTGAGGGTTGTTGGATGGGAGGGGTGGGGGGGGATGGGTAACTGGGTGATGGACACTAAGGAAGGCATAGGATGTAAAGAGCACAGGGTGTTACAGAAGACTGATGAATCACTGACCTCTATTCTGAAACCAATAATACATTGTATGTTCATTAATTAAATTTAAAGGAAAAAATGTAAAAATAAAAAATAAAGCGGGTTTTTCTCACCTTTCTTTTTGCAAAGGACACAAATTGTTTTAGCATGAGATCAGCTTATGAGAAAGGACTGGGAAAAATTTATTTCATGTACCAGGTATTTTTGAGTAAGTAGACTACTTCTCCCTGCCCTACAACAATATTCACCAACATGCCCGAGTGTTGGGGTCCCTAGGACTTCCCCCACCCCAGTTTCAATGATTTGCAAAGACTCCCTCCTAGGACTTGGCATATAGTTGTCGTTATGGCTAAGATTTATTACAGCAAAAACATACAAGGCACAATCAACAAAGGCAAAGGTGCATGGGGTGAAGTCCAGAAGAAACCAGATACAAGCCTGCAGTAGTCTTCTCCCAGAGGAATCACAAATGACAGTATCTGAAATGGGTCCACCAGGGAAGCTCATAAGGGACTCGGTGCCCTGGGTTTTTACTGGGGGCTGGTCATTTCGTTATGTTTTGCCTAACACACACACCAAAAGTCCAGACTCCCTGCAAGCAAAAAGGCCTTCAGCACGCACTATATTGTTGGCACAGTGAATCATTCTTACCCGGGAAAGGTATGAACTCTCCTGAAATCCAAGTCCCCAGATGCCAACCAAGAGCCACTCTGGGAAGCTGGCCTTTCTAAGGTAGCCATCTAGGACTGCTATGTTATTTTCTGCAAAACCTAACATTTCCCAAAAATAAGCAGAGTTACCTGTGCCCAGGAACCCTCATTTGGAAGGTCCCTCCTACTTTGGGAATGCCCTTCCTCATTCCCTGGCCCATCGAAATCCCACCAATCCTTCCAGAACTCCCTCAGGCCTCTCTTTCTTCAACACACCTCCCTCTGGCAATAAATCCTCTCAAATCTCAACAACCCCCATGTATCACTGGGTCAGGATGCACAGGGGCTCTCAGGAACACAATTTCTTCCAGAAACACTTACTTAATAGTAACTGAAGTTTTAGGCCACTCTGGAAGTAGGACATTCGAGCCCTTCATTTAGGGCTTCTAGGAAGAGTTCTCTGCTCTCCGGGCTACAGAACTAAAGCACCTGCATGTTACATGGTCTTACGAGAAAAGGCTGTGAGAATTCTAGCTCAAGATATTAGGGACCCTTCTCCTCCGCTGCCACAATTGCAGTGGAAAAGGAGTCATCCAGGTCCAAAGATGAAGGCATCCAAGGACAAGGAGGAACGGAGGAAGGCTGGAAAAGCAAGATGTAGGGCGGGGAGAGCCAAGCAGCCCCGGGTGTCCAGATGAAGACTGGAACCCCGCTCAGCACAGGCAGGCTCCTGTCACCCTCTTCTCCTCTCCCCGCAACTGCTCCTTACCAAGGCCCCAAGGAAGCCAACTGTCACAAAGTTTCCCCCCGGCTGCCATTCTTAAGGCACTCCAAAGACTTTCTCGGCTGTTAGGATCCAGGTACAGTAAGATGTATGAAATTAAAGCATTCCCAATGCAATGAAAAAAGAGCCACTCCCCTCTTTTGTCAAGAAAGGCCTAAGAAAGGACAGAAGAGTCATGTATCCTCTGGAGGGACATCTGAACATCCCCTGGAGAGCTTTCCAGCAACAAGGACTGCTGATGAGGCAGAGTCTCTGGCCACAGAGCTGAGGAAACCACTTCCAGGGGTGCTCGCGGCTCCCAAGAGGCCATTCCCACGTCCCAGTCAGAGTCACGGGTCTCGGACAGCCTGCCATTGTGACCTTTAGAAAGCAGCTCAGCGTTCTCAGCTACGCCTCATACCCAGTTCTGACTGGTTCCCGGTGGCCTTCGAGGCCCCTCAGGAGAAGGTCATCACGAGCCACAAAAGCACCCCGCAGAGCACTGAGGACACAACAGGGTACCAAAAGACGTTCCGCTGTGCTGAGGGACTAAGAGGCATGTATCAAAACAGAGGCCCTCCATCGAAACACCAGCAGATACCAAGAATGACAACAGGAGCAGATAATTTTTCCTGGGAGTCACTACACTTTTGCAACTGCGTGATAACAGATAAAACCGGGGACTCGGGGCGCCTGGGTGGCTCAGTGGGTTAAAGCCTCTGCCTTCGGCTTGGGTCATGATCTCAGAGTCCTGGGATCAAGCCCCGCATCGGGCTCTCTGCTCATCGGGGAGCCTGCTTCCCCCCCTCTCTCTGCCTGCCTCTCTGCCTACTTGTGATCTGTCAAATAAATAAAATCTTTAAAAAAAAAAACAAAAAACGGGGACTCTGCCCCTGTGCTATATTCTCTTGGGCACTGGGCCATCTCCGGTGGGATTTGGGGCTATGGAGAAGCCTGAGCATCCACCTCGCTAACACATAAACAATGTCGGCCAGCGCTCTGCAGTTCAACACGTTCAGCATGCTTCGAAAACACCGCAAAGAAAATCACGTGCCTGTGGGGAGCTGCGACAAAGAGCAGGTCCCATCTGCGAGCCGTGTGCACCAGTCCCCTGTCTCTGACTCATAAAAGGCAGGCCCAGGGATGAGCCCCCCAGAGGAGCCCCAGAGATCCACGCAATAGGTTTCATTTCACAACCTCATGGCCTGTAGAAAACCTCTCCTTTCTTCACGGTCCACATGCAGCCTTGTTCCATGCTAGGCCTGGCCACTTCCCCCAGATCACAGAGCAGCACCAGCCGGTATTCAACGAGGAGACTGCTTTGGAGAGTCCTGCTCACAGAGATAGCTCACTTAGGCTCTTCCTTCCCTGCCCTCCAGAGTTTCAGATTTAAAGCTATTTAGAAGAAAATCTAAATAGAATACACTTAAGAAGTTAGAAGAAAACCTAAATAGAATACACTTAAGAAATTTTTTCAGAAGACAGCAAATTAAATATCCACTGTGAACAAATGATAAATGAGTGAGGTATTCAAAGACTCCAGACATAGTGAAGGGAAGACGACTCAGCCTGGACTGGCTCCAATTGAAAGCCTGTATTGGAAATCTTCCCTTTTCCCTGCTGCAATATAGCTGAGAATCTTAAACTCATTCTAACTGCAAGCCTTCCTTATTCCAAGCAAAATTTCCTTTCTCTAGGCTTGAGCCTACCAGATCATTTCCTACTGCCAGCTCCTGACAGTAATCTTGCTAAAGCAGGGGTGGTTGATCTAACATCCATTTTTTCTCCCCCCCCCCAACCACACCCCCACTCCCCCCATTGAACGACTTTTCTTGAAAAGCAAGGCACAGGCCGAACCAGGTGTCACTCAGATGAACACACACGGTCTGGGGCCAAGATTTCACAAGTGAAAATCAGCCCAGACATCCTTGTCTTTGTCCTTTATTAAGCTATTTGCAGTGGAGCAAAACTAAGCAGCTTATTTGCCTTACATCCTTTGCCTCACTGAGGAAGAACTGTTCTAGAAGAAAACCGCAACGGTGCCAGGAGAAAGCCTCCCATTCCCTCCAAGCATCTCCTTACAGCACTTAGGGACAGTCTCTGAGAAGCCTTCTTGGGGAGTTCTCTTATTCCCTCCTTTCTCCTAAGAGTCTATGGAATAGGGAAAGAACTGAGGGTAGAACACACTGGATGTGAGAGGAGCGCTCAGTTAGGGCACAAACACCGGAGTTCCTGCCTAACTCAGCTGCCCAGGACTGTGGCAAATGCCGGGGTCGAGCCATCCTGCCCGTGGGTATGCAAGCTGCTGGGATTTCTGGAAATATTTCTGAAGTAGAATCCTGCTACTCCTTTAAAACGAAACAGCCCTCAAAACCTCCTGGTTTTTTATGGGTTGTGTTTTAGGGGAGGGTGCCTTCATTTAACTCTTGGTCATCTGATGACATTGAAGGCTGCTCTATCCTTGGGGAAGGAGGCGAGAAAGGTAAGAATTAAGCAGCTATCTCATTTAGGGGGCTGGTCAGAAGCTCTCTGAAGCAAAGAAACATGTGTGAGCCATATTTGGGGGGAGGGATATCATGATACTTTGACAGGTACATTCTCAGAAGAGGCGGTGGCACCGCAGTCCAACGGCAAAGTCTACAGCCTGATGTCATCATCATCCCAGATTCCCAGATGGTATTTCTTCTGCCGGTCTGGTGAAAGCACGGGACCAAAGGCCAAGAAACTTCCAAAAGGAAGGAACAGCTGTCCTCATTTGCCTGATTACTTTTTTTTGGATGGACAGGGGGCAGTGAGTTAGGGGTGGGGGCGCAGAGCAATATTAGCGTAGAAGCAGAAGTTAAAGAAAAAGATTTTTTAAAAAATTAAAAGAGCCCTGGAGACCGTGGAAAACTAGGAAAAGCACGCCTTTCTTCTCTCATGAGCCGCACCCGGAAACAACAGAGGGACTTCAGCTCGCTATTTCTGCCGCAGCCTTGAAAGCAGGAGTCGTGGAAGGTCAACCCCAAAACAAGTGCTCTCTGGTGAAGAGCGCCCGTACCCATCCTGACCAAGGACAGCTCGGGGCTGAGACAGCCCAGGACCCAGCCCAGCCCGCGGGGCTGTGCCAGGCTACATGCTCTACCACAAGGCATTGGTTTAAACCAATTGTGTGGCTGCACAAAGCACAGCTTGTTTGTAAAAGGAGAGAGTCAGTTGAGAATGGAATCAGCTGTTTATTCTCTCCTTACCTTCTCGGGGCCGGGGGCAGGGTGAGGCCGGGGGAAGCTGCTAATAGCATCAACACAGGATGTGAGTGCACAGCTGGGATGACAAAGCCCCAGTGATTTTTCAAGGCCTCTGGAAACGCACCAAGGCATGAAAGACAAGTATTCCCTTCGCTAAGGCTGCTTTTTCCAGGGGCCTGAACACCTCTGGGCCGGACTCACTGCCCTGTGTAATTGGAAATGGCAGCAACTCACTAACCATCAGAGGTACGTGACTGCCGTCTCGGGAAAGCACTCTCAAACACATCCTTCCACGAGAAGGATGGCTTTCTTCTTTGTTGTCTCGTGGTGTCTGTCTTCCGAAACCAGTTTCCTGGAGGTTCCCGCAGAGGTGGCAGTGCCGAGGAAGGAAGGGCCCCTCCAATGCACGCTCACAAGGAAGGGACAACAAAGAGTGAAAACAAATCCCTCTTACCTTCCTGGTTACAGCTGGATCCAGATAGCCTTTGAGCTTTTGAATGTACGTATGGGGAGGATTCTTCACCTGGAATCGTTCCTGCAAGAAACACAAAAGTAAAAAGCATGAAAGCCACGAAGGCGTGAGCGTCGGCCGCACTCCAGCAGGTCAGCACGGCTGACCCACGGCTGACGCGCGTCCACCGCAGGAGTGTGGCCCCACAGATCATGTTTATGTATCCGCAGGGCTCGTGAAGGGCTTTGACTCTTTCTGGTGAATGATACTATCCTCGCTTTGCAGAGGAGAAAAGCGAAGCTCCGAGAAATTCACTGCTTCCCGAAGATGACACAGTCAGTGAGTGGTACGAATGGGTTTGAGCCTGCGTCTGCCCTGCTCTGGGCTCGGTCCCATCGTGTCCACGGGGCTCTGTGACCCCTTTCAGCAGGTCTTCAGACCTGCTGCATAGTCTTCGGGCTGTCTTCAATGTGGGCACATCCTTTCCTTCGAAATTTTAGTCTTCAAAAATACCAAAACCTTGACTCAAACTGGGTAAAAACCATTTGTTTCAAAAATGAGTGATGAGTCCCCCGCTAAGACGTGAGTGAGCGTGGGCCTCTCTGCAGGAGTACCGATGCACGTAGGCGATCACAAAGGCATTCCTGAGGCAGTTGCAAAGTAGAAGACCCACAGATATTTTTAGCAAAGGCACAGTCACTGAAACAAGCTTACAAAGACAGAATATATATCCCAAAGTGGCATCGGATCGGAGACCCGGGGTGGGACCTGACAGTCTGCATCACTACCAAGTCTTATCCTGAGGCTGTGCACGGAGGCAGCGCACTTGGAAAAACACGCCCACGTGTATCAGGTTTCACAGACCCTTAAGTCCAAAGCAGCCTAAGAAGCAGTAGTAAAAAACTGGGTACATGCCCACAAACTATAAAATGGATAAGTGCTCGTATTATGCTCATACAATGGTATACTATATTCCAACGAAAATAAACCCACGGTACGACATGCTCCCACATGGACAGATCTTATAAAACCTGATGTTGAGCCAAAAAGAATGTGATTTCATTTCTATGCATTCACAGGATGGGCAAAATTAAACTTTAATGATAGGGACACATACTGTTTTCTTTGTTAATACATACATATATATCTAGGGGGTGGGAGGAAGAGAGAATTAGCATTAAATGACAGGGGACTCAGGTGAGGGAAAGGAAATGCCCAGTGACCCCAAGAGGCTACAAGGTTCTATTTCTACATCATGTAGTAGTCACACAGGCACTAGCTTTATCCTACTTATGATGCTCTCCTGAGGTTTCACAACTTTTTCTGGACCTATGCGACATTCGCACACACATACAAGTTTAAATGAATCAGCTCTAAAAGGAAAAACTAAGATTCGTCACAAAATCGAAACCATTCTTATCAAGGTCTCTTCTACCTACAACCTGAAAAGATGCTTTTCTAGTAATTCTTTTAAACCTGATTATTGCTTATGTCACAAGGGAGTTTTTGAGTATTTTTCAACACTGACAACTGGCCGACATATTTGTGTTTATCCTCCACAAACTTGTATTTCTCCAACACAGGGAACCACAATATCCTTCCTGGTCCACTCAAGTTTTGCTTGCTTACAGATTTAGAAAGGCCGAAAGATCATCTCATTATTATCAAGAATCTTATTAGATTATTATTATCAAGAATCTTATTAGTGAAAACATGTGTTTCGCTACTTAAAATGCTTTAACATATAAGGGACTTATAGTGAGACATCTGTCCATATTTCTCCTTTATTTAAAAATGATGAGGAATTCCATAGTATATAAACTGGAATCTCAACGGAGATGTTAACAAGAAAGATTAACATATTACTTATAATTTTTTAAAGATTTTATTTATTTGAGAGGAGAGAGAGAGTATGAGCGGGGAAGAGGGAGAGGAAGAAGATTTCCCACTGAGCAGGGAACCTGTTCTGGGATCGTGACCTGAGCCAAAGGCAGACCCTTAACCAACTGAGCGCCACCCACATGCCCCAGCATATTATTTCTAATTATTCCCCAAATTTTGCAAGCAATTTCTAATATAACAATTCACAAATATTTGACATCTCTAATGCTATCAAATGGTCTATGTATAAAGCCCCCCACACACACACTTTTATTTTAAATCACCATGATTTCACTAAGAACCAGACAGGATCCAAATGACACAGGGCTTTAGCAATAGCCCAGCTGAAGACTCAAATACTCACAAAAAAACTCCAAAAAATGAACTGATGATCTATCTAGGAGACAGTTATCATTTCCAACCTTGTGAATGACAATAAGTAATGCCAGAGATATGAGAATATTAAGAAAACTTACTTTTTAAAAACACAACCCAATTAACTATATTTAAAATTCCTATGACAGGGGACAACTCAAACTGTGCTCCCTTCTACTACAGCAAACACCTCCTACCTCGTAAAGGTTCAAGAAGCTCAGTGAATTTTAACATCGGCTAATATAGTAGTTACTTGAAGACCTAAATTTGAATCTGTGGATGGTTGCTGAAAGATGTCTAATGACTGTTGTTAAGGCAATGTCTTCACAACAGAAGAGCTGTATTATAATAACGAAATCTGGGGGCACCTGAGTGGCTCAATTGGTTGATCGTCTACCTTGTTTTGGCTCAAGTCACGATGTCAGGGTTGTGAGATCGAGCCCCATGACAAGCTCCACGACTGGCTGCAGAGCCTGCTGAAGATTCGGTCCCCTTCTTCCACTGCCCCCTCCCACTCACATGCCCCCACCTCAAAAAAATAAAATAAAATAATGAAATGTGGTTGACTAGCACATATAACATGATGGCATTCACTCAGGGAATCTCATTTTTGGCCATCAACGAACGCACCTTTCTCCCCTTCCTACTCAAGATTGTCGCGACTCGGGGGGCTTTCTCAAACATAGACATTCATTGGTCCGATAAGTATTTCCTTTTAATTATTCCCCTGAAATTGTGGATGAAGTCTACAATACATACTTTTTCAAACGTGCTTACCAAAATCTGCTGTTTTAATAACATTTTTCAGTTGTCTGAATAATTTATTAACTTATTTCCAAAAACAGAACGTGAAGAAGCCTGACACTTCACAACACAGTAAGTCTACATTCTATCTACTACTCAGAAAACTCAGCTTACATTCGGGGCTTTAAATAAAACTGGTATGGAGAAAGAATACAGAAGATCCCATCACTTCCCTAAAACTTGGGGTTGTTCTTCTGATCTCAAAAGGAGCTACCGTTTATAAATTCAGCATCTGGCTCACCAAACCTTTTCTTTCTGTGTCTTCAATACGGCCATTTGTACAATAGGAACATTTGGGAGAATACACTGCAGAATGTCAGCACCTTGCCAAAACACATTTACTTTGAAGGACTTTGGAAGGATTTCTGGCATATTTATTTAAATTAACAATTTTTTTTTCTCCATTAGAATTTTAGATTTTGCACTGAAACCCGTAAATGCGTCGGATGGCAGTTTTCCACCATCCTCACTTCCAGATCTGCTAGAGCCCACGGGCTTTTCATAACTACTTACGTGCTTGCTCAACATCATTGACATGAGTAGCTTAATTGAACGAAGTCCTCAACTTGAGTCCCATTATATAGAAATATTATTCTTAGGGATAAAAAATATTCTCTGATCATGGTGACTTGTCAATGTGAATGGATATCATTTGGAAGAACTTCTGACATACAAATTTCCTTCTAAACATTTCATCATACAGCATCCCATCACCCTGACCTCTTGTCATTTATCTTTTTTAAATTTTTTGAAAGATTTATTTTTGTGTGTGAGAGAGAGAGAGAGAGAATGAGCATGAGTGTGGGGGCAGGGGGAGCCTGATGGGGGACTCAATCCCAGGACTGGGATCATGACCTAAACTAAAGGCAGACGCCTAACTGACTGAACCACCCAGGTGCCCTTGCCACCTATCTCTTCGTGTGATCAAACTTTCCTCATGAAATGTTTCTGGATGGGAAATGACAATTGCTCTGGGGGCTTTAGTCCTTCTCACTAAGCATTCAAAGCAAAGAACCCAAAGTTATTTCTTCACAGTCAGGACACTAGGCCACAAACTACAATGGGTTAGATGTGGGAGGGAACAAACCTAGGATCACAGACTCTTTTCCCCCAAGGAAAGGCAACTGCCACATGCAACACCTCATTTGGATGCATCTGTAGTCTTGGAAGCTTGACTGCCCTACACATGGACCTCTCCTCCACACGGACCCTGAGAACTTGTCTGGAGGCTTCAGCAAGGGCATGCAGCCACCATAAGCCCCTGATGGAAGACCGGTACTCCTCTATCAGGGAACGTCCTCCTCTTAGACCGAGAGCAAAACTTATGGAGGGACACACAAGGTACGGTAAGGGATCAATGGGGTGACCAAGTCACCCTCCCAACCGATAATCAGAGAATCTTCATTAAGCAGCTATGTCAATTGCCAGTATTTCACTTTAATGAATTAGAGGCTTAGAAATTAATTTCTCTAGTAATGATCTGAAAATTTCTTCTCACTGCTAAAAAATGACTTCATTAATGCCAGCCCAAGAACACAATCACCTTTCCACCCGGGGCAGCACTTTTTGTTTTTCAAGAATTATTCACTTATCTTTGAATGACACTTTACAGTTTACTGTATTCTCTAGACCTCTTAGCTCACTCAAGCCTATTGGGCAAGTAGATATCACCTCCATTTTATAGACGGGGGAAATGAAGTTCAGAGATGAAATGATCTGCCTTAAATCAGACACACACACACACACACACACACACACACACACACACACACACACACACATCAGATCAAAGAGTCAGACTCAAGCTTTCTGACTCTCTAGTCCTTATTCTGTCTATGACACCATAGTAAGTGTTCTCATCTTGCTTTTGATAGAATAAAAGCTCTTAAAAGGGTAGAAACATGTTCTATTTTTCTTTGAGTTCTGGTACATTGAGAGGAACACTTGGCACATGGTCCTTAATAACGTTCAAGGAATTAAACTCCTTCTAGATGTCAAAGACAAGTCACAGTGCTCATAAATTAGGGGTAAGTTTTTCAAGTTTAAAAGCAAGCAAAGAGATTGTCAACGCTGTCCAGGGCATACATATGTGCTAGATATAAATTAGCCAAAGTCATGTCAGAGCTAAAGGACATTTGCTGATAAGCCTGGATGATTTCCCTCCCGGCTCTGAAACTGTCTAGTGACTTCCATAATTACACACTTCTCACTAACTCAATCTACTAAGGCCCAGGCTAGCGAGCCTCCCCGCTCCCCCTTGCTGGCCATCAGGAAGGTTACCCTGCCATGCAGAGGCCTGCTTTGCAGATAAGGAGAAGAAAAGGCATTTACTGGATTCCACTAATGACTAGGGTTCGAGTCTACTGCAGCCCAAGTTGGAAAACCAGGCCATTTTTAAAGGAACTCAATGAGGGGCTGGGACAGCGAGGTACTGGGTTAACTCAGTAAGTCACAGTAAATGGAACTCATTGGCTACACTGCAACATGGACTTTCTCATCAGACAGGCAGGCAGCCTTAGGTTCTAAGCAATTCAACTGTTTCTTTGAGCCTTCCTCCATGCCCTCCTTCCTCCACCTAAATCTAATACAGTTTGTCACTGAAAGCCTTTCCGCATAAAACTTTGGAATTGGGCACTCCACTCATCCAGCAAAAACACTTCTGACCCTTTCAATGCTCTCAATCCGTGTGTATAATTACATGGGAAATTACTGGAGGTTAATTTGGTGTCAGCTGGACTCAAGCATGTTACAAGCATTTCTGCTCCATAAACTGTATTTGGAGAAGCAGCTCCAAAATCAAACAGAATTTCAGGCATTTATACCTTAATATGCTGAGGTTAAAGGAAAGAAACTACAGTGAGGCATCTGAAAACCCAGGAAACCTCTGGGAAATGAATGGCTCACGGGGGGAAACACTGACTGTGGAGTTTCTCCCCTGCTGGGGACTGTCACAGGGTCACTGGCTCTAGTTCAGTAGTGTATCAGCAGAGCTACCAAAATTGCTGAAACATCCTTACAGATGAATTAGATGTCCCATCATTATGCCATTATTAATGTTTTATTACTCTGCCCCTGCAATCATCGTTAGATAGCGAAAATTCTAGGGACTTTGCTCTTATGCACATAAGCTCGCTACACTTGATTTTTCTTCCTCGAAGCTGCAAATAGTTGGGCTTCATTTCCCAAGGCTGAGTCAGCAAACTGTGGCCTCTAAATGAGCCATAATTACAACCAGTATCGTTGCCATTAGTGCGGACTAATTTGCAGCATTTAGCTTGGTGCTAAATGCTCTTCAGAGCTCCGCTGACAGGAATAATCCAAGTCCTCAAGGGGTTTACCCTCTAAAAGGGATAACGCTAACACAAGTGCACAGGGAAAATAAGAGACTAAAATAAAATACCACATTATTATTATATATAGACAGAAATGAGTTACATAGCACAGCAGAGGCCAAGAAATAGTGCATTTATGTATGTGGGGGAAGGGACAGGGGGACAGGGTTTGGGGGAACACAAAGGCCAGAATCAGGGCTCCTAAGCAAGAGGGACTAAGGTAATCATCACGTCTCAGCTCTCAAAGGGCCAACAATTTATACAAATAAAAACATCTACGCAAACAGATCTAGACTCTCCAAGAAACTGAGGGTACCAGAGTCACCAAATGCATATTGCATGTCCCCATCCCACCCACCAAAAAGACAAAAACAAATTCTAGAACTTCAAAAAGGGTGCCAGACTCTCCCACCTACAGAAAGCATGGGTATGAAGAAAGAGGACAATGTAGAGCAAATGAGGAAAAATTATTAAGACTCTAGCTACTTAAAATAATAGATGGCCAAGGAAGCGAGTTCAGATGAGAGTCCAGTTTAGTCCAACCACTATCAGAGCCAGCAAATATCAGCTGCACCGTGACCAAGACGGTCCCTGTGATTATTTTGGATGCAAACATTTTGCTAAGTAAGCCCCTGTCTCTGAACACCTTAAATCTTGCTGTCACAAGTAGGTCTCTATTTCCAGGCACTAACCTGAAAAATACTAAGGTTAAAAAAAATTTTTTTGAACATTTTATTATTTCATTCATCCAGAATATATTAGGCAAGACACTGCATAAAAAAGGCACAAAATGAAACAAATTCTTTCTAAAGCATTAAATCTGATCCGTGAGATGTAACAGACATTGCTGTAACACAATGCTGAATACGATAAGAGCCATATGTGATCCCCTCAAAGTTCAAAGAAAGGTAAGGCTCTGTCCAACGGAGAAGATCAAAGGAACTTCCCTGGAGAAAGTGGTTTTTGAATTGAGTTTTAAAGGCCAGGCAGTATATAGATACGCTGGGTGGGTGTGAGAGGCAGGAGACAGAGGAGTTTTCCAGATGGGAAACGTGGGAACAAAGGTAGAGAAGCATGGGGAATGTGCTATTAACTTCAGTGGGTTTAGCTGGGTTCCAGTAATACAGTTTAAGAAAGATAATGGCACAAGAATCTAATAGATACCTTGGAACAGACAATGGTGACTGTAAATAATAATAGGTGTGAGAGAGAGAACACCAAGTTAATAAGGGGTTTTGAACAGTGGAGGGACATACAGTGAATACCATGTAACTCTCCCTTCTCCATCCCCAACTTTAAAAGCTGGCTGTTTCTGCACTAGACTAGACTTGAAAAATCAGCATGTCAGATTCGTTCCACAGCCAGAGTTTCTTGGAGAGCCTTGAAGCATTCTTCAGCTCTGAATATAAAATCATTTTCCTGGTTGGAGAGGACAACTTTCCAAGTGTTCCATTATAGCTCTCAGACTGAAAATAACTTTTGATGAGACTTGTCCAAATAATTTCCTTTATTTAGACTAGCAAAAGTTTCTTCTAGGTCAACAGGTCTTTCCTCAACAAAACATCTCATAATTCCCTCCCTAATATGTAATATTAATTGGGCTTATTTAATCCTATTCACAGTTCATCATTTTTCTCAACTTAAAAATGGTTTTAATTGAATTTGTTAGGAAGGAAGGTCATGCTTTTAATAAAATTTATTATCGTATGTTGTCCTAAGCAAAGATTGAAGCATGACAGTGCTTGACATGTAGGGTTCGGTGAGTAGGGTTGTTGTTGCTGTTGACAATCTAGGGACAGGGTAGAGTGATAGAAGGTTGGATTTATACTGGAAAGCCTTTAATAGCATCTTCAAATCTCCACTCTCTCCCCTCATGAGCCAAAGCTTTCCCTTCTTTTAGCCTGGCATTTCTTAAAATATACGCTATAAAAAACCAGCATCTAAAGCCACTGAAGATGCTTATTAAATTACAAATATTCTCCTGACTCAATTCACCACTCAAAAATCCACATTTTCTTAAGTTCCCCAAGTAGGTCCTTCTGTACACTAACACTAATTAATGACTGCTTTAGAGTGCAGTTCCTACTTTGGATACCTAAATCCCTTCCAGTCTAAAAGAGAACGTGCATATCGCTGTCGGGCAAAGACTTTGGAACATTTTCAGTTGTATTTAAAGATAGACACTTATAAAACTATAGTTACAATCTACAATTTCATGAAAATTTTACTTAACTCCTGGTGAGTGCCCTTCCTCTAAAAAAAATGGAAGGGGTACAAACAAGCCTCACTGTTCCTTCATCTGAAAAAAACGAGAATCCGAAAACCTTTCTCCCCCACATACTCCATATTCCTGAAACCTTACTTAAGGATGCCTTCCCGAAAAAGATTAATACACTGAAAAGCTTTTAAAAGTCTCTAGAGTTAACCATGCATCATGCAAATAAAACATGGGGGAAGAAAAAAAAAATAACAAAGTCCTGATCCTGATGAGGGGGAGGGGAGCAGCAGCAGTAGCAGCAGCCTTTGATGTCTTGCAGAAACCATTAGGTATTTCCAGATTTAGATAAGAGTACTAGTATTTTTTAATCATTCAAGAATTTGAAAGAATGGCAAACTCTTTTTTAATTATTATTTAAAAATACATATATATATATATATATATATATATATATATTTAAAGATTTTATTTATTTATTTGACAGAGAGAGACACAGCGAGAGAGGGAACACAAGCAGGGGGAGAAGCAGACCCCCTGCAGAGCAGGGAGCCTGATTCGGGGCTCCATCCCAGGACCCTGGGATTGTGATGTAACCCTAAGGCAGATGCTCAACCTCAACAGGTGCCCCTTAAAAAATATTTTAGTCTTTATTTGAATTCGTTAGTTAACATACAATGTAGTATTAGTTTCAGGTGTACAATTTAGTGATTCTTCACTTCCATAAAACACCCAGTGCTCATCACAGCAAGTGCCCTCTGTAATCCCCATCACCTATTTCACCCATCCCCCTACCCACCTCCCCTCTGGTAACCATCAGTGTTCTTTATAGTTAAGAGTCTGTTTCTAGATTTGCCTCTCTCTTTTCTTTTTCCCCTTTGCTTGTGTTTTTGTTTTTTTTTTTTTAGATTTTATTTATATTTGACAGAGAGAGAGAGAGCAAGCAGGGAGAGCGGGAGATGGAGAAGCAGGCTTCCCGCTGAGCAGGGCGTCTGACACAAGGCTCCATCCCAAAACCCTGGGATCGTGACCTCAGCAGAAGGCAGACACTTAACAGACTGAGCCACCCAAGTGCCCATTTTGTTTCTTAAATTCTAAATATGAGTGAAATCATATGGTATCTGTCTTTCTCTGATTTTCTTCAGCATAATACACTATAGCTCCATCCATGACATTGCAAATGGGTAAGATTTCATTTTTTTCTTTTTGGCTGAGTAATATTTCATTTTATTTATATACTACATCTTCTTTATCTAATAGCAAACTCTTCTATTGCAGATTTCTGCCTATAGTTATACTAATTAGATTCTCTGAAAGTTCATGTGCCCGGATTCCAACAGTGTGCAACCACATAGTTACATGGTTACACCATCCTCAGAATCTCAAGGGGTGCTTGCTGCAGCTAATGAACTGTAGTATTTGCAAAGGGTAGAACTTATGGCAGGAAACCCTCAAAGTAGGTGGCATGGAAAGAGTCGGAGAAGGAAGTTGCCTTCCACTGAAGTCAACATGTGTTTGATACATGCAAGGAAAGTATCTTTATGAACAGAACACAAAGGCTGAAAATCGGGAGTAAAGTCATTAGGTCTTAATCATGCCCTTACCACCTGCTCTCATTTACCTTAGGCATAGACTTAAACCTAAGAACCAAGCTCAGAATACTAAACTTCAACATTTACCCGTGACTACCGTTTGCAGTAAGAAGCCATTAAGATAGTGTTCAATTATGGAACTTGGTTTTGAAAATGCAGCGACATACTATAAGCCACCTTCTCCATATGGGTGCCAATGAAGCAGTAGGAAGTTGTTATTTAAACACAGTATTTCTGTAGGAAAAAACATTGTAAACTTATTTTCTAAATGTATCACTTAAAATAGCACTAACGATCATGATATACTTAGGATAAATCTAAGAAAATACATGCAAGACCTGTACACTGAAAACTTCAAAATATTTCTGTGAGATATTGAAGACTTAAATAAATAGCAATGCCACGTTTATCATTCAGAAGAATCAATACTATTAAGATGTTAGTTCTCTTGGCATTCATCTACAAAGTCAATGCAACCTCAGTCAAAATCCTGGAGGGTTTTTCTTAGAAACGTACAAGCTGATTGTAAAATTTATATAAAAATGCCAAAGAATCAGAGTAGCCAAAATAATTTTGCAAAAGAACAAAGTTGGAGAATTCACACTACCTGATTTTAAGACAGTAATCAAAAGTGCCATATTGACAACGGGTAGAAATAAAGATCTGTAGAACAAAACAGTACAAAAATAGAACCATACACATATGCCAATTGGTTTTTCAAAGATACCAAGGTATTCATGAAAAAAGAACAGTCTGTTCAACAAATGGTACTTAAATGGAGATGCATGGGGGGAGGGGGCAGTGAATGTCCAGTCTTAACTTACCCCTTTTTACCAAAATTCACTCAAAATAAATCACACACATAACATACAACTAAATCCTTAAAATTTCTAGAAGAAAACATGGAAAAGAAAACCTTTGTGACCTGAGTTTGGACAAAGATTCCTTAGACAAGCCACAAAATAATTGAACCACTTAAAAAAAATAAAAGACATCTAAATCCAACTTCATCAGAAAACCTTTTCGTCTTCGAAAAACCACTTTAGGATGATGAAAATTGTCAAGACACAAACTTGAGAATATTTGCAAGATGCACATCTGATAAAGATTTGTATCCAGAATATTTATTTTTAAAACATTACTCTTCAATAATATAACAATTCAACTTTTAAAAATAGGCAAAAGGTTTGAACAGACCCTTCAACAAAGATACACAAATAACAAATAAGCATATAAAAAAGTGCTCAACATCATTAGGGAAATGCAAATTAAAACCAAAGAGAGATACCACTATATAGCCATAAAAGTGAGTGGAATTAATGAGATTGACAACACCCAAATGTTGGTAAAGGATTTGGAGCAACTGGAACTCTATTACATTGTTGGAAGGAATGCAAAATGGTAGAGCCACTTTGGAAAGCACAACTGGTGAATTTTACTATATGTAAATCATACCTCAGTAAAGAAGATCAAAAAACAGTATCTCAAAGTAATTTCTTTAAATTCATTTTACTTATTTGTTACCAAGCACAGCTTTCTTCTTAAAAAAATTTGTGATATTTTGTTCATTCCATTTTCCCAAATTAGAAAGAAATCCACAAGCCAAATATGTAGTCAACTTCGTCAGCCAGCACTTTTGCAAGAAATAGAGCACTCCAGGGGAGTCCTGTAAACCTCTTAGTTTTATAATTTCCAAAACATTTGTCATAAATTATTCATAAAGAATTAAAAAGTCTGCAATTTGTGTCCGTTTTTTCACCCAACTCTAAATGTACCTCCATACCTCAAACCCATTACTCTATCTTCACTGTCATTTCATGAGGTTTGATTAATCCACCATCTTCATCCAGCCCTCCCTACCTCCCCACACCCAACACATACCCCAGTTTCCTAGACACAGAAGTATTTACATTTTAAGATATGAAAACAAAAACAATGTGTGCTAACAACCTGAAAGCTCAATCTTAAAACCAAGCTTTGGTTGGCTATTTTAAGGTTTGTCTTTGGGTCTTCTGTAATTTCACTTTTAACGTAACACATACACACACACACACCCTTCTATAATCAACATCATGTCTTTATTTGCATCCTCAGATCACAAGATTAAGCCAATAACAGTTTCAACCTGTGATCACATGGTCAAAATTATTCATTAGATCGAGCTCCGACAAGACCTGACCAGACTGGCCTGAGTGGGAGGGGGAAGCAGGTCCTTTGAATTGGTCACTGGTGCATGTGAAAGAGATATATAGAGACACAGTACCCGCTCTATGACAAGTGTTCACTCCACAGAGTTTTAGATGGGGCTTGGGAAGTTGTACCTGAAACGAAGGGCACATACATCAACCAGCCAAGTGGCTATGCCAGAGTTCTTGTGAGGAGAACTGGTACCAACTTTCAGGATAACCAGCATCTGCATAATGATGGTATTTCTAGAACCCAAAGATGCTGCTGCAAGCCACAGTCCAGTCCACCATGTGGATATAGAACACAGGCAGTCTCGGCCCCTAAACACAGCTCTCCTTTCCCTACAAAACCTGAACCATATTTCTAATTCACTTTTTTCCTTATCTCCCTGCACCTATAGTCTCATGAGAAATCAAAACCAATTTAGATTTCTGCTATTTCAGTGAAATCATCCAAATGCTGTTTCACTACTATCACAGAGATAAAGGCCCGACAGACACCTTAATTCCGCCAATGACTTAAAAAAGAAAAACCTCTATTAAAACGCTTATGTGAACGTTCAAGATCTGCCATCAAAGCTACAGATGAGTTGGGGATAATATATGGGCCAAAAGGTCTCTGCTATACACTCAGTCTTTCCAGAATTTACTTTTAAGATGACATGGGGTTTGGGCACCTGGGTGGCTCAGTGGATTAGGGCCTTTGCCTTCGGCTCAGGTCATGATCTCAGGGTCCTGGGATGGAGCCCCGCATCGGGCTCTCTGCTCAGCAGGGAGTCTGCTTCCCCCTCCCTCTGCCTGCCTCTCAGTCTACCTGTGATCTCTCTGTCAAATAAATAAATAAAATCTTAAAAAAAAAAAAAAAAGATGACATGGGTTTTTTTTTCATATATATATGTCACAAATTATTCATGTCATTGAATGACATGAATGTCATTAATTGATAATTGAATTAATTCAAAAAAGTAAATTTATGAATTTACTTTTAAGATGACATGGGGTTTTTATATACATATAAAAATATATAAATATATTAAATATATATTTAAAAGTATATAATATATATTATGTATATATACATAATATATATATACTTTTTTTTTTTTTTTAAAGATTCAGCACTGTGTTTTCCAAAACACTATGGTCCTAGCACATCACTCTTCCCAGTGTGTTCTCATTGACTCATTCAATGCATGAATGGACTGATAAAAAGAGCCACAATCATACTGTAATCCAGATCATCCTGACAGTTTAAAAAAAAAAAAAAACTTTTCCAAACCATTAGGGTACTTCTTAGAACACAGAAATTTTCACAACTTTTTAGGTGTCAGCTTGACCACTTATTGGGTAACTTCCAGAAAGCTGTCTTTTTTATGTGTGAAAGTTAAACACACAGACCTCCACAGCAAAGATTATGTGTCAAATGTTCAGGTGTTCAAACAATGCAGAGTTGTATTTTTGTTACCGAAGGGAAATTCTTGGCTAATACACTTTAGTAAACCACTTAAGTTATTTTCTAAAAGATGGCGTCAAAGGTCAACTTCAGTCTATCCATACGCATCATTAAATTGGCTATATGATCTTTAGTTTCTTATAATAGCATTCCCCAGTTTACAAAAGATGCTCATACAGAGGCGCCTGGGTGGCTCAGTCGTTAAGCGTCTGCCTTCGGCCCAGGTCAGATCCCAGAGTCTTGGGATCGAGCCCCGGCATCGGGCTCCCTGCTCGGCAGGAAGCCTGCTTCTCCCGCTACCATTCCCTCTGCTTGTGTCCCCTCTCTCGCTGTGTTTCTCGCTGTCAAATAAATAAAATCTTTAAAAAAAAAAAAAAAAAAGATGCTCATACAGTTTACTTCACGCAACATAATGGGTTTGTCTGAGACAACTCAGGCAACTAAGTAATTTTAAGGGAGGCAGGAGGGGTGCGGGAGGTAGCAGGGGCGAATCTATAATTCCACTGTATTACCAGACAAGAAGGCAGGTCACAGGATGTTCATTTTGGCGGAAGAGAACCTAAAAGCTTGAAATCAGACTGAACCCTGGGTTTCTCATTTTGGCTGCTAATGTCAAACGGTACTTCTAACAGAACGTTTCTATCAAGCTGCCAAAAAGGATTAGTTTAAAAAAGAGTAACTCACCCCTTCATTAGTCTACCTTCTCCTCATTTTCTGCTCCCCTCTCCATCCCCATGGGATTGGCCAGCAGTTTTTCTCCCCACTACAAAAACCATCTGACCAAGAGAACCTCTGGAAGTGGGAAGAGGTAAACCCCCTCCTAGGTTCAGACGCCATTTTCCACAACTCCAGAGACACGAAATGTGAGACAGCTCAACATACAGAGTTGGCATCTGATCCCCTGATTGCTTCTCCAGTGTTTTAGAATCAAGGAATCAGAGAGCCGGAGTGAATCTTACTGGAAGGGAAACTTTGCTTTCAGGAGGGAAACGGAAAGAAACTTGCTTTCTTTTTAACAGCAACTAACTCAGTACCTTTCCTCAGATTTGGAGACTTTACGAAAAGGAAGACGGTCTCTTTAAAATCTTGAGCCGAAGATAGCCCAAAGACAAAATGTTGTTTGTTTTAAAGCTGGCAAAAATACATGTCCTATAGCCAGCTCCTGCCAGGCACACCACTGGGACTCAAAATAAATAAATTGCTACCAGGGACCATTGGATTCAGATGATTTTCCAGACTCAAAGTATTACACGAGGTACCTGTTTTGGGAAAACTCAGATCCATACTCCCTCCATTTTTCCTTTGCTTTCCCCTGTCTATACTACTAAATACTTTTCAAAGAAAAGTTAGTGAATACATACATAAAAGTCTTAATACTACTACCTAGTGAAACTATCGAACTATCAAAGTTGATCGCCATGGCAGAGACCAGCTTTTATGAGGCATGTTTTTTTTTCTCATTGTGCATATTCAGCTGGGCTCATTTCACGTCCTCCTTGCAGGCCTAGCCTACAAAGTAAGACTGCATGTGACTTGGGTACTTCTGAGTCTGGTTCAGGAAACCTCCCAGGTATATGCGTGTGCATCGGCATGCTCCTTCTTCCTCTGACTGGAGACCACCTCAGGGCAAAGCAGAAGCTGTATGCTAAAAACAGCTGCAGGGACGCCTGGGTGGCTCACTCGGGTTAAGCGTCTGCCTCTAGCTCGGGTCAGAGTCCCAGAGTCCTAGGATCAAGTCCTGCATCGGGCTCCTTGCTCATGGGGGAGCCTGTTTCTCCCTCTGCCTGCCACTCCCCCTGCTTGTGTGCTCGCTCACTCTCTCTGGCAAATAAATGAATAAAAACAGTTTCTCCTCACTCCTTGATTAATAGGGCAGAACTGGCCCAATGGCCAACGGTACTAGTTTGGATGAAACTAGTATGAATGACAAGCTTATGCAAATCATTACACAACTAGGTATATGTAGTTGTTGGAATGGTGTTCCCCCAAAAAGATACGTGTATATCCTAACCCCCAACAAGTAAATGTGACTGTATTTAGAAAAAGGGTCTTCGCAGATGTAATAAGGACCTTGAATGAGATCATCCTAGCTTACCCAGGTGGGCCCTCAATCCAATAATAAGTGTCCCTATGACACACAGAAAAGAAGTAGACAACAGAGAAAAGAAGAAGCCACATAAAGATAAAGGTTGGAGTCCTACAACCACATCATGGTCTGCCTACGAGCCACTGGGAGCTGCGAGAGGCAAGGAATGATGTTCCCCTAGAGCCCAGGCGGGAACAGGACCCAGCTGACATCCTGATTTCAGACTTCCATCCTCCAGAATGTTTTCTACTGCTTTAAGGCACCGAGTTTGTGGTCATTTGTTATGGTAGCCGCAGAAAAATAACACCTTATTATTATCCTATTGCTACTTGAACTTAAACTGGAAGTTCTTAACTGAGAAGTGACGTATATCAAGTACTGAGTACATCTTCAATAGGATACATTCGGGGGACACAAAACTGCAAAAGAAAAAAACGTCATTTCCGTTACTAATGGTTTAGTTAGCAATGATATGGGTACATTATTTTGAAAGCTTTTATATTATAGTGAAAGACAAATTACATTTATGTTAGGAATACAACAATTCAATGTAAAAGTGGTGATTATAAAATCAAAAATTAAATCGATTAATATTAAAAAATTGACTTGGAAATATCAATATGAACTCATAATTTTTACACATTATATTCAAGGTCCGGATACTTAAACTGAGAGGGAGACTCACTCAGTGGCTATGACGCCCTCTGGCTCTCACATTCTCCCCTCTAATACCACCCACCCTCTAAAAAGAATAGGGCTTCTCCGAGAAACCTCTTATTCTAGGGTACAGGGTGAAGAAGGTACAAGTTTAGGCTAAGAGATGGGCTTTGAACCATAAAACAAGCTCTCAAGGCTTAACTAAGACTCATCAGAAGGGCGCAGAAACCAGCTTGAAAGGGTTCTCATACATCAAAGCACTGGTAGTGTGAGCTTCAAAATATTATTGTATTAATTGAAATATACTGACTCCGAAAATCCATGAGTTCACAATGATAGTCTTAAGAGAAAACCAGAGAAAACTCATTTGCCAGACCTTCTGAGGTATCCTTTAAACTCAATCTCTAATCTCAAAAACGGCAAAAGGAGAGAAAGAATTCTAGGAATGATTATATTCCAGGGTAAACCAAGACCCAGATGAAAGTTCTAGTTACTGGCTTAAAGTAGAACGGAAATGGAATTATAAAATCACCTCTGTGCAATTCCTCCACAAACTGATTCAGCAGAAGATTATCAATTGATTTTAAACCCACCAGGCACAAGGCTTGGAAGGTAACGAGACAAACAGTGCCAAAGAAACATGCCATGGATCCCTTTCTGCTTAAAGGGAAAAACACAATTACACTACTGACCAATGTTATCTAACAGTGAGACATCAGACATCACTTGTCTCCTGTGATATTCTAGAAAAATATATTCAAAATCAATCTGTCATGCTTTTATATCTAATTTTTAAAATTTTATTATTTATTTATTTATTTGACAGAGACGCAGCAAGAGGGAACACAAGCAAGGGGAGTGGGAAAGAGAGAAGCAGGCTTCCAGGTGAGCAGGGAGCCCGATGTGGGGCTCAATCTCAAGACCCTGGGATCATGACCCGAGCCGGAGGCAGAGGCAGACACTTAATGCCTGAGCCACCCAGGTGCCCCTTACGTCTACTTTCTAGTTAACAGAAAAGTAAGGAGAGTTCAGACATCTCTAGGAAACAATGAGGTAAATGCAGAAAACAAAATACTCTGCAAGAGAGCCTGCCTAGTTTCCTCACTATATAAGCATCACGAATAAAAGTCTGATCTAGATTCAAGGAGAATTAAAGAACCTAATGGCCAGATGCAATGTGTGATCAATACTGGACTAGATTCTCATGTGAACAAACCAGGTAGAAAGAACATTGTAGAAAACTGGAAAATATGAACCAGGCAATAGATGGTATAAAGGACTTATTATTCATTTTAATTGTGATGACTTTATTGGCTATTAGAGAAATTCTCTTTTTTATAAGATACACACTGAATTTTCTAACAAGATAAAATTACAAAATTCTCTTTTTTATAAGATACACACTGAATTTGCTAACAAGATAAAACTACAAAATACCAAACAAAAAAAATCTGACTAATCCAGAGCCAACAAAAAGATTTCATAGAGGAGGAAGACCACGTATTAAAATAATAAAAGACAACTAAGGGTTTGGAAGAGAACTTTAAAAGAATTACACAGATCACAAAGACCTAGTGATGATTTAAAGTTAGAAAGCATTTCAACATACCAGTTAGGAAAATATGGTAAAAATTCAAACAATTTTAAGGTCAAACAATATTAAATATAGTAAAAATATCAGCTAGGCAGAGGACTGAATAAGGGGAAGGGGGTGGAGAAATGGCTGTCTGCTAACCCAACAGCTGGTTTAGCCACAATAAAGTTTGTGTGGCTAAATGTAGAATCAAAGCCTGGAACTGAGGATGGGGACTGAGGGCCGATGAAGTCTGGAGTCCGGGAGCAAGGGCAGAGGCAGTGGAGCAAGGAGAAGGTTCCTGCTCCAACATCATCCTTCCCTTACCTCCTGCCCACCATCTCTGCAATCCTCAAGGAACTACCACGGCAGCCATCAACCCACCAATCGGTTATCACCTGGTTCTGCCCAATGCTGCTACTCATTTGTACCCCTCGCTTCAAGGACAAGCCCTTATCACCCAGAATCTGATGGTCGGCAATATCTACTAATACTTGGTTACCGGGAAGGGTAGAGTTCTAGCTGGCTTACAACAAGAAGAAGGTTTAAAAAAAAAAAAAAAAAGTAAGAAAGAAAAGAACTCCGCAATATGTTGCTCTTTAATTTTTTAGGATTTTTTTTTTCCAGCCACAAACTGGCTTAACCACAGATACAAGTTATCCATAAGTAACTTTGTCTTCTGAAAGAAATCGTATTAGGAAATACAAGCAAAGGGTTTAAGAAATAATTGTGTTCTTAATGATTAAGTACATTCAAACAACACGGGTCAGTTGTGTCGAAAAAGATAAGAAAGCATCATCCCCCCCCCCCCCCCCTCGTGCGAAGTACCTCCACGCCAATGGCCTGACTCAGCTCGGGCTGAGTGGCAGCAGGGGCCCTTCCCCTTTCCTGATCAGGCTGCCTGCCAAGCCTTGAGGGCTGAAATCCAACCTCCCTGAAGTGCTTAACACAGGAAGCTGACTCTAAGTGGGTATAATTTCCTGCCACCTCTTCACTCTCACCTCTGTTTTTGTTGTTTTTAACCTCCTTCTCCCATATCATTCCACTTAAGTGAAGGAAGGGGGAGACCCCCATCTCTCCCTAGGGCTCTAACGCAACACAATCACCAGCCATTAGAGGGCAAGGTCGAGCCATGCCAAAGCAACCCCCAAACAATTTCAGATGGCACCACTGTGCACGCAAAGCCACGGGGCAACTTTCTAACCAAGCTCAGGTGTGGCACCCCTAACAGTTCGGGACTGGATTACACATTCATGGAACCTACACCCATCGCCATTAATCATCTAAAATGTTATGAATTCTTGACTAACTTCCACTTAATCACTGAGCAGATTTAGGAACTAGTAAGTCCTCCTCCTCCAAGAAAATCCCCTGTGGGGATGCCTGGGTGGCTCAGTTGTTAAGTGTCTGCCTTAGGCTCAGGTCATGATCCCAGGGTCCTGGGATCGAGCCCCGCATCGGGCTCCCTGCTCGGCAGGAAGCCTGCTTCTCCCGCTACCATTCCCTCTGCTTGTGTTCCCTCTCTCGCTCTGTTTCTCTCTGTCAAATAAATAAAATCTTAAAAAAAAAAAAAAAAAAAAAAAAGAAAATCCCCTGTGAAGTCACAGGATGAAGTCTTTTGGAAAGAGCTACTTACCTAATTGCAAGTTTCACTTCCACAAACCAATTCCCTGTCCTTAGTATAAGAGGAACTAATTCAAAGGACTTGGGATTGGAGTTTGGAAATCGGTGCTCTTGTCTCACTCACTAGCCCAGGGGGCCTTGGTGCTGGCTTGTCATCAATGCTCTTAAACCTCAGTTTCATCACTGATTAGTGAACAGGTGAGAAAGGCAACAGGTCTTTTGCTCTACTTCATATGCTCCAATATATTCTTTTTGACATATGTTAACTTTTCCAGTAGAAAAATAAAAAGAGGGGCGCCTGGTTGGCTCAGTGTGTTAAGCGTCTGTCTTTGGTGAGTTATAATCCCAGGGTCCTGGAATCAAGTCCCACATCTTCTCCCTTCTGCCTGCTGCTCCCGCTGCTTGTGCTCTCTCACTCCCTCTGTCAAATAAATAAAATCCTTAAAAAAAAGAAAAAGAATGGCTTGAAATAAATGCAACCTTTCTAATAACTCTTCCAGACACAGTGATCTGAAAGTTCATCTGAGATTCTAAAGTTCCTGAAATGCAGCTTTTACGCTAAGCCTGTGGAAAGTGGCCAGGACCTCAAAGCCAAAAGAATGCAGCACAGGGTCTGAATTTAGGGAGCACTGAAAATTGAGGAACAGGGGGCGGAGGGGCAGATCAAGGGCTTTCTCTCTCTGCACAGGTGCAGAGCCCACTGAAAGAACCCCAATCACTATTTAGATTCTGGGTTTTCATCCACAGTTGTCAGAGCAACCTAACATTTCCAGCTCTTTATTCTCATATGGTCACCTCATTCTATTAAAAACCTGCCTCAGTGTCCCCACAGAGCCCTCAGACTTATTGAAGTCTTTATGGGAACCCTGCCCACTTATTCCAATAAATAAGTTCTCTGGAATGCACTTCATACTACCCAAAACCCAGTAAGGAAGCCTCTCCTCCTTTGGCTTCAATAGCCCACCCTGACCAGAGTTAGTTCTCCTAGGTTACTTTAACCACTGAGACACACTGGAAGCCCAGGTCAACTATATATGTATGCAGTCACCTACGAAAGGACTAAGGGACATCACCGGAACTCTGTTACTACAGAAAGTCTTTGGGATTTAAGCTCTTCAAAAAATGTTTCCTTTGCCCCTAAAATTAACCAAAGAACTGGATTTTCAGTTGACCATGGGTGGGTGGAGACAGAGCCTCATTGCAGAAGTGCCCGTATGGATGCCTTTGAATCTACAGCAGGCACCCTTCCCCCTTTAAAGGAGCTCCCGGGATTGAGCGGTGATGTTTAGTGTCACTTATCACAAGCAAAGTACACCAACCAGCAGAAGAAGGTGCAAAGAACAAAGACACAACAAAGCTAAGCGGCTCCTGGGTGGGGCACTTGGTTGAGACTCTTGGTTTCGGCTTGGGTCATGATCTCAGGGTAAAGAGATCAGGTTCCGCGCTGGGTTCTGCATTCAGCACGGAGTCTGAGTTTCTCTCCCTCTGCCCCTCATGCTTTCTTTTGCTCTCTCCAAAATAAATTTTAAAAATCTAAAGAGAAAGAAACAGCAAACCTCTACTTCCAGGCCACCTCTTGCACTGAGTTGCTTCTCTCTTCTGCCTCCTCTTCCTTCTCCACTTTCTCCCGAACATACCATTCAGCCTTTCTTTCTTTCACTCAACAGACTTTCAGTGGCACTGCTTAGGTTTCAAGTGCTAAGATGGGTATTTGGGCTACACAAACAAATGAGCCAAGGCCTATGCCCTCGAGTATCTCACTCGAGTTCGGGGGGAACATATTTAAATAATTCTAAAACAAAGTGACAGATAAACCATATGAAAGGATAAGGTTGATGAATTGTATTCAACTTAGTTGTCTTTTCTAGGCTACATTGTGATGAAGTGTTTTATGTAGACCCTCTCTACCTTTGCACCTTTAGAGAAAATATTACGTTCAATGCACCAATTTGCGCAATGCCCACAGCATATAGAAAATCAGTTAAGTCATCAGCACAAAAAGTAATTTTGTTCACCAGTAATTCCAACATATTATGTTCATCTTTTTCAAAAAGATAACTGGTGAAAGTTCAGGACATCTCACAAGATTGTTCTTAAGTGAGGAAATCAGTGTGGAGGGAAAACATGGTCAGCAAAGATAAGATGAAGCCATGGACAAGTCCGGGAAACAAAACACATACCCCTTAGGTGCTGTGCACTTGGTAAGGGCAACCACAAATGTGGCTCTGAGCAGTCTAGCCGCAAAGGAAAAAAAGGAGAAACATGACTGTGATTCATACTGTCCACATGACAATTTTTCACTGGAACTGAAACCTGAAATAACTTCTCCAGAAGCCCTCCAATATTCTTAATCACATACTTCTTTTGGAATTAAATTTCTGTAATATTCCCATTTCACTTTGTGCACCTTGGAGATTTTTGCCTATACCACGTATCTTATGGTAATAATGTATCTGCACTATTTGCTTAAAAAGAAAATTAGTGGGGTGCCTGGGTGGCTCAATGGGTTAACCCTCTGCCTTCGGCTCAGATCACGATCTCAGGATCCTGGGATCGAGCCCCGCATCAGGCTCTCTGCTCAGCAGGGAGCCTGCTTCCCCCCCTCTCTCTGCCTGCCTCTCTACTTGTGATCTCTCTGTTAAATAAATAAAATCCTTCGGGGGGAAAAAAAAAAAAAAAGGAACATATTCTATACTTAAAAAAAAAAAATAGTACTTGAATTCCATATAGTGTTTGGGTACAAAGCATTAGGACCAGGGAGTGTCACATGTGTCAGATACCAATGACAACACATTACGGTCACTGTTTTAAGACTTCACAAATAAGACACAAGGTTTGCCTTGGTATTTTCCTGGATTGAAAATCTATAGCTATGGCTTGGGCCACCTGGGTGGCTCAGTCAGTTAAGTGTCTACCTTCAGCTCAGGTCATGATATCAGGGTCCTGGAACTGAACGCTGCATTAGGCTCCCTGCTCAGGGGAGAGTCTGCTACCCCCACTTCCTACCCGCTCTCCCCCACTTGTGCTCTCTCATACTCTCTCTCTTAAATAAAATCAGAAGGGAGGGAGAGAGGGAGGGAGGGAGGGAGAGAGGGAGGGAGGGAGGGAGGGAGGGAGGAAGGAAGGGAGGAAGGGAGGGAGGAAGGAAGGAAGGGAGGAAATATATAGCTATGGCTTTTCGTGAGACCATCATACAACATGCAAACCATCAAGTATATTTAGGTAAAATATGAGTACAGAATCAGTATAGTAAATTTCCTTGAATCTTTAGAGGACAAGTTGATAATAAAATAACAGTACCAGTATTTAATATCTGGTAGCCATTTGTATGTCTCCTTTGGAGAAGTGTCTGTTTATGTCTCTGGCCCATTTCCTGACTGGTTTATTTATTTTCTGGGTGTTAAGTTTAATAAGTTCTTTATAGATCTTGGATAGATCAGCCCCTTATCTGTAATATCATTTACAAATATCTTCTCCCACTCCACGGGCTAACTGAATACAATAAAAAAAAATAGGAAATAATAAAAAATAAGTATTTAATGTCTGGGCCCCTGAGGAGCAGCAGAAGTAGCTACACCACTTATGAAACACCTACTATATGTTAGTCCACGAACTTTACATAATATTGCCTCCAATCTTCAAAATAGTTTTAGAATGTTATAGTTGTATTTTAGGGTTTTATTTGTTTGTCTGTTTTTAAGTAAGCTCCATGCACAATGTGGGGCTTGAACTCAGGACCATGAGATTATGAGTTGCATGCTCCACCAACTGAGCCAGCCAGGCACCCCTTTGACTACATTTTACAGCTGAGGAAAAAAATGAAGATTATGTAGCAAATACTTTATTTTTTTATCTTATATTATAAATTTTCAAAAATACACAATAATTGAGAGCATAGTATAATAGACCCCAACATATCCCACTGGCAAGATTCCACAATCGTCAATTCTCCACAATTCATTTATCTATCCCTTTTTTTGTTTTCCTTTGATGCAGTATTTTACATCCATATTCCAGTCATATTCTATCCCTATGTCAGTACACATTGCTTTAAAAACACAGATTCTAATGAGGTACTATATGTTGGCTAAATGAACATAATAATAAAATTTTTTAAAAAGATTCTTCAACAACCGCAATGCCAAAAATCAAACCTAACCAAGTCAATAATTTCTAAGAATCATCTGCTAATTTCAGTTTCTCCAATTTCCTACCAAAAGTCTTTTTATAGTTAGTTTGTTCATACTGGAATCCAAAAAGATCCCCACAAACATTGTTCTCTCTTAAAATTTCTCCCCTCTTTTTAACCTACCTCTCGTTGTTGCAAAAGCAGTTTTTGAGATATAAGTCCTTTGCCACAAAATCCACACTCTTAGAGAGGTATATGATTTTATTTTATGCACAAGGTTATGCAACTATCACCACTAAGTTATTTGCTGTAATTCCCCCATCAGGCCAAAACAAAACAAAAACAAAAATTAAACAAAAACCATGCACACTCCCTTCCTCCTCCCAGTTCACAGCAACCACCTATCTACTTTCTTTATGGATTTTTCTATTTAGGATATTTCATATAGTTGGAATTTATAAGCAAATACATTTTAAGAAGCTATCAGGTACCAGAGATAGATCTGCCATAAGTAGATATAGGTACCAAATATATGACATGGTCCGTGTAACAACAAGATAAACATTCCATCAATAAGCACCAGTATGTCGTCCTCACCATATGAATAATACAGGATGAATGCTTCAGTTCATGGCTCTTTACATTTCCCCGCACAGATACACACAGATAAGCAATGGCATTTATGTGTGTGCCACACCAATGGGTCTCCCAGACGTGACAAAAGTCCAGTTTTCTGCTGGCTACAGTTCTCAAACTGACTACTGGTTCATCAAACAGGGCAGTTCACCACAGTGATAATGTGGGCAGGCGAGGCTCAGTGACTAAGTTACAGCTCCCTGCCTTCTTCTCCAGAAAGCCTATCAGATTGCAAGCCAGAGAAACAGAGACAACCTGTATTTTCTGTTTATTTCTAGCAGCACATTCCAATACTTGAGCACTTTGTGAGGAAGACAGCCGAGGGCAGTGCATAAGCATCCAGCTCCCAGCACGTGCATGTTTTCCTATGCAGAAAAGGACACTATGACACTATGTAGGCCACTTGACTACTGAACAGTTCTGTCATCTTCAGCGATGACTTTCTCCATCTGTCAAATGGGGATATGAACACATGGGACTGCTTTGAAAATTTAACACGAAGCTCTTTTTAAGAAAATCTACTTCGCAAATGCTGGCCACTGGCAATAGTAATTATTTGTCATTCTTAGTAACAAATCACCCAAGGATACCTCCAAACTGACGGAGCTCCGGCCTCGAGTTTTCCAGGTGTTGAAGTAACTAACTCTTAAGGAACAGATAAGTAGCTAAATTCTCCATGTCGTGGCACATTACCATTTAAGGGCCATAATAAGCTGACCTTCAGATCCGAGAGTCAGAAACATAATTAGATGATTTGTTCCTCTCCCAGTCCCACGATCCTCTTGACCCACCATCAACTCTATGAAGCCACTGTTGGGCTGCGGGAAGAGTACAGCTGTTAGAAATCTCCCATCAGCAGCAATCTGCCTTTTCTGGCTACTGGAGAAGCAAAAACTAATAACTCAATAAAGCTAGAAAGGAGCAGGGGCGCCTGGGTGGCTCAGCCGTTACGCATCTGCCTTTGGCCCAGGTCATGATCCCAGGGTTCTGGGATCGAGCCCCGCATCGGGCTCTCTGCTTGGCAGGAAGCCTGCTTCTCCGGCTACCATTCCCTCTGCTTGTGTTCCCTCTCTCACTGTGTTTCTCTCTGTCAAATAAATAAAATCTTTAAAAAAAAACTAGAAAGGAGCAGAGCAGCCAGTGAATCCCACAGGTCTGAGGGTGAAGGCTTAGCTCTTCCTCACCGGACTAACAAAATGGCCACCGAAGCTGCTTTCCTCCACCTATGTTACTGTCATAACCTGTCATACGAGAATTTTGACCCCCACTGGACGTCCTTCATCTGTGCGATTACCTTTCCTTTGTATTAATTATCCCTATCATCTTTGTTCATCATCACTGTAAAATCATTTTTCCTCACGATAACAGGTTTAGACAATACTCATGAAAAATTAACTCTCAAGGAAGAAGAGTCTAGGGGTCAGCAAAATTTTTACTCTTTTGCATCATGGTCATATAAGCAATAAGCTTCCTCTTCAGTTTCTATCTACTCTTGATACTCAAATATAGCATGAGACGGAGGGGAGGATTTTTACCATCATTTCATTACTGTTTGAGTTCAGGAGCTAAGTAGAGACCACACACAATGAGTGCTTTAGAAGCTCTGTGTCAACTGCGGGCATGTATTTCTTAGTGTAATAGCTCTACCTCGAGCTTCTCTGATATATGCTGTCCCCACAGGAGGGAACTGTGTTTGGAGGAATCTCAAACACTCCCCAGAAAAGTTCTGGGTGGTGGGTGGCGGAGAGACACAAGCACCCTGAAGCTCATGGCCCAACACACAAAGCTAATATACAGAGCCCATTAGCTACACACTGACCCTGAGAATGACAGCAAAGAGCCCCCATCAACCTGCAACAAAGTGCGAAAGAAATTACTATCAATACAATGAAATACTACATACCATTTAAAAGACTAGCATAGAAAAGACGAATGTACCAAGACACAGAACGGAAGGTGTATACATCCATGTACTTTGGGTTTTTAAAACAAAAACTTTTTTGTAAGACAAAAACATTTTAAAAGCTGAAAGGAAATACTTCAAAGTCTTACCAGTGGACCTCTAAGGTGGAGAATCTCAAGAGCAGACAGAACCAAAAGGTGGAATTTCACTTTTTATTTTATATGTCTTGGAAGAATCTGAGTTTGTTATGAGTTAATGACAAATGAAAACATCTGAAGACTTGCTAAAATCTGAAATAATTTCATCAGCCCAAGTGATGTTTATAAACAATTCACCTTCTTCCGGGAATTACAACAATAAACATGGAGAGGAAAGCCAATTAAACTAGAGGACCTGCATTATTCAAGCAGCATAAACTACTATGTAAATTTGAAAAACAGGGGCTCCTAGGTGGCTCAGTTGGCTAAGATGAACATCCAACTCTTAATTACAGTTCAGATCATGATCGTAGCCCCATGTCAGGCTCCATGCTGGGCATGGAACAGGCTTAGGATTCCTTCTCTCCCTCTCCCTCCGCCCGACCCTGACCCCAAACTCTCTCTCTCTCAAAACCCCCCCCAAAAAAAACAGATCTGAATTTGGTTTGCCCGCCTGACCAGACTTCCCAGAAAATCTAATAACTAAATGCTTGAAAATAAAGGAGAGAATTAAAATAATGCACAAATAAAAGAGGTCAGTCTCTAGCTTTACCTTTGGTCCTAAGTAACAGTCAGTCAGAGTCACAAAACAGAAATCCATGCATAGGTATCCTGGAAAAAGTGTTCTCTATTAGGGAGGAAATCTGATTCTCTTCATTATTTTTTGATAAAAGCATCACTGTGTCTTACCTGATCACAAATCAGTTCCCACTTTTTCTCATTATCATACTGCCGCAGTAACCTGGCTTTGTCCGGGGGTAGGTTCATAGCATTCTGTAAAAAAAAAAAAAAAAAAGAGAGAGAGAGAGAGATGTCACATTGTCACATTCCCCAACAGGCTGCTAATGGGGAGATGGGGAGCTAGCTAACTCACAGGCAGACCAAAGAATACTACAGTGCTTCTTTTATGACTTCTTTGCAATTCCTAGCATCTAATTAAATTGAAACACCCTACAGAAGTCACTTAAACATCAAATCAGTTTAACAGGACTAGGAGAGCTCTGAAGTCTTATGCTGGGACATCTGAGGTGGTCTGCTCTGAACTATCAGACTTGCATTTCACCGAAGGTAACGCACTGTTTCTTCATTGAAGAGCAGGCTCCCCTTCTACTCAGTTGTAACCCCAATTTCTCTTTAAAGCACTACAACCCCACCAGACGCAGAACACAAAACACCAAAAGAAAACTCAATGACCAGAACCTTTGAGAGACAACATCAACATTTATTTTGAAGTAAAAGAGCACCTTAAAAATTTTTTTAATTTAAAAATTAAAAAAAAAAAAAAAAAGAAAAAAGTGCAAGTGGTTTTTGTCATCTCTGTGGAGAGGAAAAGTACTCCTTCGGGAAATACGCTAACATTTAGCAACCATAGTTCTCAGTTTAGCTATATTGTTTATGAAGGTGGGTTTGCAGTGAGAAGTGGACCATGAGCTCAAGGACATGTCTAGGCGTCAGGACTCCTATAAACCTCCCTCTGTCAATACGGCACACCTACCCTAGTATTGTTCATGGATTTGCGCCCAGGTACATTTGCATGCTTTTAGTCCAATGTCCCATATGACCAATTATATACACTTTTTCAAGATCCTTGGCTTGGGTGTGAGGTGAGATCTTTGGCCACAGAACAGGGCAGAGTGAGAGAACCCCAGAAGGAATTCATAGCCGTTCCCTTGGCCTCCCTAAAGTTTCCATGCTCTAAACTGAGCTAATGAGTCAATGTCTATTTACTGCCCTATCTATCCCCTCACATCAATGCTCTAAATCATAGCTACCCCTAAGTAAACCATAAAGATCCTTGCCTAGGTCAACATGTGTGTAGACAAATCCAAAGGTCTTTGACTATTTATGCTAGAGCCCCTAGCTTTCTGAAAGATACAGTCTACAGAGAAGCAATTCCACTTGCCACAGTTACTATCTCATATCATCCAGTGAAACAAGTTTAATAGAGGCAAGGAAGGGTGAGCTATTCTAACCTAATGGCAGAGAATTAACCTTTGATAAGTTTGATAGACGCACCTCAAGCATCTCCCTTTAAACTCAATTTAGCATCCAGAGTAGTATGCCCTCCGGAGGTGCTATTCACAGACCACCTACTAATTTGAATCCAGTCCATTTGAATCTAACGACCTGCCTTCAGAATATTAAAATTTTTAATTGCCTCCAAAGCTGAAAATATAAGCAGATGAGCTTTGGACTCCAGAGTTTTCAATGATATTGCCAAAGCTTCTCGAAATACCTAAAATGGGGGAAATATCTAAATATTTAATATCACTTATCTCCATAGACTATCTACTTGAACTAGAAAGAAAAATAACTGCTTGCATTTATTTGTAATTACAATTTTACAATGTTAAACAACCACCCCTGGGATAAGGCAAAAAGGAGAATTCCACAACTATCTGAGGGAAACCAATGTTATTGACCATTAAATAACTAGTCCATCACTGCTTATTTGTACCCTAGAGATGGATTATTTCCTCCTAAACTGATTTTGACCTCCACGTTAATGCTCTTGGGTGTGATTATGCATTAAATAAAAACAGTAAGATTATGAGGTAAGTTAAATGAGTTTTTCTGAGTTCTTATTAACCTCTTGAGATATAATGGGGATAAGAAAAAAGAATGCCTGAACTCTTCCAAGGTGCCAAGCACTGTATGAAGCACTTCACATAATCTCACTTAAATCTTTGTAACAAGCTCATGAGATGTAATTTTCCCCAATTTATATATGGGAAAGGAGACCCGGGAGAACTTGGTTAACTGGCTCAAAGTTGGACAGCTTTCCAGGAGTAGAACACCATCTAAACTTAGTCTGTTAGGTTCCCCAAAACAAACACTAGAAATGCCAATGGGAGGGTGGCAAGCCAAAATGGCAGTGCCTGACTTTCTTTAAGTATCTACCAGACACTCGTGTGGAATTAGTTTGCAAACACCCCTGCACCAGTTAGATGCAGGCCCTGTTGCTGCCGTTCCATCTAGATCAACTTTTAAGAAGCAGTCTTTCATTCAACAAATGTTTGTGAAGCAACACCCTTGCACAAGCCCTGTTCCACACAGCACAGCAAGGAACCAAAGACATATGGTCCGACCCGGCATCGCATCATGCTGGGCCAGGTACAAATGAAATGAGCTCATCTTCAATGCTGATAAGTTTTGATAGAGATTATCAAAGGGCAACTTTTGAATGGACAATCTAGAAAGAGCCTTTAGGAAAAATTAACAAGAGCACTAAAAATGAGAAGGACTGAGCCAAGCCAAGAGTGAACAACAGCCTACTGAGAAGAGGAAAGAGTGAAAAGATGCTAAGTCAGGAAACAGCTCAGCAAATCAAAAACCCAAAAGACAGTCATCGTGGGCGGGGACAAAGTAAAAAAGAGGGAATGAGGGAAAGATCAAACTGGAGAGCGAAGTTAAGGTTGTATGACACCCAGCCGTGTAGGCCAGAGTAAATACCTTTCATCTTGCCCTACAATGCAACAGCAAGCCATTGAAGGCTCTGTCAGCCCGAGATGACAGTATCAAGTTACCTTTCACAAAGACTACCCCGGGTATACGTGGAGATCTGATTAGTGGAAAGTAGGGAGGCCAGTGGTTCTAACAAATGATGGCGGCTCGCACAAAGCCAATGGCACATCAAATGAAGGAAGGTCAATAGATGTCAAAAATATTAACAAAAATTGTTTGATTAGATTTAAGGACTGAGGGAAGACGACGCAAATTAATATTATCCTTCTACCCTGAGTCACTAGATGAATGCTTATCCATTTAATGAAAGGAGCACACTGTATAAGGAAGCACAGATCTGGAGGAGGTGGTGAAAAATTAAGTTCCCAAGTGACCCTTTGTAGGTCTGAGATAGCTCTGAGACATCCTGAAGAACAGCGAAGCAGGCAGGTGGACAGCATGATTCTGAAGGTCGAGAAAAAAGTCTGCGTCGTTCTGAATGAGAAGAATCCTAAGAAGTGTTTTTGAGCTCACTGACTAGTTATCATCTGGAGAAGATGCTCAGCACCAACACGTCAGAACGAATACTGCACTTGGCAATCACTCGCCAGCCATTTGAAATAACTCCTTCCACGGGTCAAGCCTCAGAGCTGCTCAGGCATACATCACACATCTTAATAATTCCACGGGGACCAAGAAGCAGTCTTTTAAAAGCAGACACTCCAAAGAGGCTGGTTAGAGTACAGGGACCTTGTGATTAACTGATAATAACTGACCTTAAAACTTTTTTAGAATGAACTCAGTCCTTCTGTATTGCATAGGGCAGGACTCTGGAGTCCTGGCTAAAAGTCTGTGCAGGTAATTCCTAAGAGTCCAAGCTATTTTTGGAGGAAAACACTGGCTTTATCTCCAGGTCCCTTTGCTGCCTATGAAAATGGGCTGCTCTTCTATTTAACTGAAACGTAAATCAACCTCCAAGTCTCTCTCCCACAGTGACAACTCAACCTCATCCATACTCCGTGGTATCTGTGACATAAGGCTCTCCTCTCCTTCCTTGCACCCATCAATCCATCCACTATTGACTGGGCTTTGACCATGAGCCAGAATATCTGCACTATAGGAATAGGAGAGGATTCAGTGATAAAGCTGCTGCACTCAAGTCCATGCCAAACATCCACTGAGGACACAGGATATCTGAGTTGAAAAGGTTAGCGGATGTTAGTGATTTATTTCTAGACTGTACAAGTTCCTAGCTAAAATAAATTAGAGCATCCAAGAGCATTCTTGTCTCTCCTTCCTTTCAACCAGGCAAACTTTGAAGAATCAGCTCAAAAATCATGTATCGTACGAATCCTCCCCCAATTCTTCCAAGACAACATACCCTCTGAGGCTCCAATGGCCCGGCTCCGTTACAGCAACGCACCCAGTAAACCTGCCCGCCCCCCTAAATGCCTCCTGGACTAAGTACTTCAAGAACAATTTCTTCCATTAATCCCCAGCGTCTAGCACAGTGTATGGCAAAGAGTAAACAGTATGCAGGTTGTTGAATGAAAGATGAGCAAACTAGTTCAGTAATATTATTCAGTCTGGAAATATCTTCACTGATTGAGGGTTTAGACTTCGGCTATTAAAGTCTATACACTAAAGAGTGTTTTTGTTTATTATAAAACCCCAATGATAACGTCTATTAATCATAAGTAATTATCTCCCAAACCAGAATTCACGGGGGAAAGAATCTTCAAGGTCAACGCTAGCAACAATTCTCTAGAAAGAAAAATGATGTCTTAGGCATTCTTCTGCCACACGTAATAAATCACAGAACCGAAACTTCATTTTGTTTTGTTCTTATTGCCAGTAAATTCAGATCAGTATCAACTGTAACAATTAATCTACCCCAAATTGTAGTTACGTTAATGGTCTAGATTCTGGTTTTCTGCTTAACTCTATATTGTTTTTAAATGGGCTTTCCATCTTAAAACTTTTTGAAAATTCAAAGGTAAATAACAATGGAATACCCAAGTTTCTGGAGACATTAATTATGGTTAAAAAAAAATCAGTGATGGGGCACCTGGGTGGCTCAGTGGGTTGAGGCCTCTGCCTTCAGTTCAGGTCATGATCTCAGGGTCGAGCCGCACATCGGGCTCTCTGCTCGGTGGGGAGCCTGTTTCCCCCTCTCTCTCCGCCTGCCTCTCTGCCTACTTGTGATCTCTGTCAAATAAATAAATAAAAGTTAAAAAAAAAAATCAGTGATGGTCTATACATCTGAAATTATAATGAAAGAGTATTATACAAAACACAGAGCAAAATGAAGGAACCAAATAAAACCCATGTCCTAGGAATACAACTTTCTGAAATCATCTCTTACCCTAGGTTCACAGGAGCAATAAAAATTGCAGGATATCCTTCTCTCTCTGATATCCTTGAGGCTCATGTTGAGAAACCCACAGTGATACGCAGACGCACAGTAGTGAAAGTGAGCCCTATTAAACACACCTTATGTAACCATAATACACCTTTGTTCTCATAATCTCTAAATTAAAACTTCCACGTATTAAGTCTCCAGATTCAACCACAGAAACTCTTTTATTCCATAACCACCTGCATAGAAAAAAAGAAAAGACATGGACTTCACAAGCAGGGTCACTTATGGAAGCCAAGAAAAGCATGTCACAAGAGGAACAACTTGGACGATCTTTTAGAGGTAACTGATAAAGGTACAGAAGTTTCATGGGAACCCAAAAGAAGGAGCCTGTACGTTTTTTTTAATTTGCAATAAACACACACACACACACACACACACACACTATAAAATTTGCCCTTCCAACCACATGTTTAAATGCACAGTTCAGAGATGTTAACTGTATTTACTGTTGATCCCTAAAACTCTTTCATCTTACAGTACTGAAACTCAATATCCAAACAACAACTCCTCACTTCCCCCTCCCCAGAGCCATTACCTTTTGCTACAAAAAGGAAATGAGATGGATTACAATAGATGACCGGGGCAGCACAGGGCGGACTGGAATGAATGAGGCAGTATGGGGGCAGGGATTTATGAGTTGGGCTCTGGAGTTGGACTAGCTGGATTCCAACCCTGACTCTACCACTTATTATTGGTCATCACAGGCCACACAACTTGAATCAAAAAGCAAATGAAAATGAACAGTCCAGAAGTGAAGAAGCCAGTAAATGTAATTTAAAATGGAAGGTCAGAATCAAAGTGAAGGGTCAAAAACAACAAGATGTACCATTTACTGATGGGCTGATATGCCTCAGGCCCTCAGGCTCTCTGCATGCATTAGCCAATTTAATCTGCTTTATAATCCTGACAAGTAGGTATTATCTTCGCCATTTAACAGAGAAGAAAACTGAAGGACAAGAAGGTTAAGTAACTCTACCCTGCAAGAGATAGGTTACAAAGCCAGGACTCGAGAGTGGTCTGTACCATCACCCCATTCCGCTGACACTTAAGCGGTAGTGTTTCTACAACACAACCTGTCTGAGGAAAGCAATCCAAGGATTCTACTTCTATAACCAGAGACCTGATCGTTACCATGCAAGGTAAGAGGAAAATGCATGATATTATTTAAGCTGATACTTTTCAGACAAAATACTGGTATTTTTTTTTAAATACTGGCATTTTTAACACGAGTCTTCAATGTCTTTATAAATATGAACTTGAAATACCCCCCCCATAAAAAAAGCAAGTTACTGGATCATATCTGTAGATTGCCAGGTACTCTTACATTTAATAAGCTCCAATAAAAACCAAATGAAGGAGGAGATACAAATATGAGGTAAACTCAGACCTCAAAGATGCACAAGGCAAGAAGATGAGTACACCAATACAAAACAGAACTGACTACAGAATATAATCAAACCTCAGAGAAGCCATTACTTCTTATTGTTTTGTTAAAGGAAATGCTATGGACTGGGCTTGGATGTGTGAGGAGGACAGTAAAGAATGGCATTTAATGTGACAAATGGTAATTGTTAAATGTGTTGAGTGTTGCATAACGTATGGAATTGTTGAGCAGTTGTGTTGTATACCTGAAACTAATGTAACATTGTATGTCAACTCATCTTTACTTTTAAAAATAATAATAATAATGAAATAAAAATAATTATGCCTTGCTAAAGAACTGTTTACATCTAAAAAAAAAAATGGCATTTAATGGCACTGTATGGTTTTTAATATTTAGGCTTTGGAGATGGGCCACCCAGCTTGCAATCTTACCTCTACTACTCATTGATACTACAATCTTGGGTCAATTACTTAAACTAAAGCTCAGTTTCCTCACTTGTAAAATGGAAAGGACAGTGGTGATCATGATGAGAAGGGTGATGATGCTAATAATGATACTACCTGCTTCATAGGGTCTGAGAAAAATTAAATTGGATAATGCACATGGCACAAAGTACATGGAAGACACTCGATATGTTAGAGCTTATTACTTTGGGTGAAGGGAAAGTGTAAACAGAGGTAAGGGTGAATGTGGGAAAAGGCAGAGGATTTTGCACTCTAAGGAATAAACCAGAGGGTAAGGAGCAGGTAGTGTGAGACCAAGTTAGAACAGCCAGGTCCTGGCCACCAAACCACAGAATTTCGAATTTACTTGACAGGTAGTGGCAATTCCTCAGCCAAAGAAATTTCTAGAAAAACCCAGCCTTTGGGGTCCTCAAATGGCACAGGATAAAGGATTTCTCCTCTGTTCACCTAATACTGAGTAAGGTACCAATTCTCCCACGAGTTCCCTTTAAAATTCCAACACCTCAGGGCAGCAGAGGGTAGCTGCAAATTCAATCCATGGCCCACCCTTCTGTTCAACTAACCTCCAAACCATTTCCTTCTGGTTCCAAGCAACTACCTGACAGCCTGAGTTTCAATACCCTTCTAGCCCAGAGGATGCTGCTAAAATATATTCAGCTGGTTTCCTGGCACGGGACTCAGGCAGTCAGCCAAGCAGGCTCCACAACGAATCTTCAGTCAGACATCTTTCACTGTCACTTTATTTTTATTTAATCACTGACAGTATTAATATCATTCGCTGTAGACAGTAAAGCCTACAACAGGAGAAATCAGCCTGCTCCCTGATCTAGTTACATCTCCAAAATAAAATCTGACCGGAAAGCTGTCCTTTCTGGGGATCCGTGACAATGAGACCTACCTCTAATGTCCCATTCAAATTTTAGTTACACCAGTTTTCTTGGAAGATTTTCTTTTAAGGACTCGACTAAATACAAATGACTCTTGCACAACATTTTAAAATCAAAAAGTACAGAGCCAGAAGAGAAGCTGGTGAGATTTTAGTCCTATTCTGTCTTTTACAGGTGACTAAACAGACTCAAAAAACTGAAAGCAAGGTCCACACATTCATCTAAAATAGTTACTACCAGTACTAGAACCAAGAACCAGGCCAATGTGATTATTACTCTTTTCCCATTATCATGAAAAGAGCCCCACTTTCATCTATGGGGTGTGTGTGTGTGTGTGTGTGAGAGAGAGAGAGAGAGAGAGAGAGAGAGAGAGAGAGAGAGAATGAGTGAATACATGATGTTTATTTGAGAAAAGCAAATCAGATAATGCACATATTTAGCAAAAAATCCTGCACACAGTCATACCTCAATACATGTTAGATATTGTTACTCTTATTATCATCAACATTGTAAGGAGTATGATTAAATTAATAATGCTTAAAGGTCTATTACACTCTTCTACTTTCATAAGCTTCCATCGTTTCCCAATACAGGTTTACCATACAGGTTTTCTTGTATCACAGTAAGTATCAGCACTTGCCATTCTCTCCATCACTCATCCTCGACTTGGGTCTTTGTATTCTTAGAACTCGTTTTATTTGCAAAATTATGAATCTCCAGAAAATTACCTGCCTTTACCAATAAAGACCAACTAAAACAAAAAACTTCCCAAATTTTCATGTAAATTATCTACTCCTTTAAATGAGTCACACTTTCACTGCCCTTTGCAAATGGAAATAAACAAGTGTTGACTGTGTGTGTGTGTGTGTGTGTGTGTGTGTGTGTGTGTGTGATTTATATTTAATTCCAGGGCCATTATTGTCAATATGGGTAAGGCCAGGTGGGAGAGCCCATCTTACCTACTGAATAGAAAGGTCTAACTACAGCAGTCTAGGCCAATTTTTCCAGTAGTCCATCTATCTACTACTGCCCAGATCACTAGGTTTAAATGATTCTATACCCAATAGATGACAAAAGCACACACGCCTCCTCAGGCCATCATGCCAACTCCTGAAATACAGACTCCAGTCATATTCAAACCTGAAGGGAATAATGTAAAGAAATATTTAACTTCTTTCAAACATCCTATCTGCCTACCATTAGAAGCCTGATGCCTGATTCCTGGATACACTCTCAAATTCAAATGATTCTTGATCAGTTGTATGCCAACTACTGTGCCAAAAGCTTTGTCCACTTGCACACACTTGTGTACTGGGATGCAGAATTTATACAACAGGCCACACTTAAGATGCTAAAAAAACTATTTCGTGCACACCCACTTGACAACATAAGGGCAAATGTGTTCAAGGGCTGGGCTTGCTGGCACAGACCAAAATGAATCAAAATCCAGAGAAAAGGTTCTCATTCCACCGATAAACATCAACCCTCCATGACATAGGATTCTTTAGAGTAAAAACATTTAGAGAATTGAAGATCACAAACTCTAATTATAACACATCCAATCACCATCAAGCCCTAAAAATATGATCTCTATCACCTGCTGACCTGAAACAAGCATATTTTTTCATCTTGCCCCATTCCCCTAAAGCCCTGGCCTCATTCTCTCCCAACATTTTCCCAGCAACGTTCCTTAACTTCCCTTCTTAGATCATTAGGGTCATTGTTGGTCTCCCTCTCCACTTCCCAATTACTCTGAAAAAAAACAAGTGAACCTGGTTCCATATTCATGGTAAGCCCTTTCATCAAAGGAGGGAAATAATTCAAGTTTATGCTCAACTAACATCTTCTGAGACAACAGGTGAAAAATTACGCTGTTGATATAAAGATGAAGCTTTCTGCCATAAACAAGACCAAAAACTACAGCCTGAAATATACAACTCCTCGTGTGTAAACAGCTGTGACTTCTAGGGCAGATTCATGTTCACAGACAGGATAATGGCTCCCAAAGATGTCTTCACAATAATCCCAAGAACCTGTGAATGTTTCCTTACATATTAAGATGTTATCTGCTGATATGGTTGGGTTAACAAAGTTGGGATTGCAAGATTATCCCACACCACCCTAGAACAACTGATGTAGTCACAAGAATCTTCCAAGCAGAAGAATTTTAAAAATGGAAAGTATTTGTTGTTGACGATGTGGAGAAATTGGAATCCTTGTACATTGTTGCTGGAAATACAAAATACAACCACTGTAGAAAACACTGATAACTCTCGAAAAATGTAAACATAGATTAGCAGTTGATTCAACAAGTTATGTATACAAAAGAATCAAAGACAGACTCACCAGATACCTGTATACCAGTATTTATGATAACATCATTCACAACAGCCAAAAGCAGAAGCAATCTGGGTGTCCATCGAAATGTGAATGGATAAACAAAATTTCTTATATACATACAACAGAATATTATTCGGCCATAAAAAGGCATGAAGCTGTGATTCTTACTACAATGTGGGTGAACACTGAAAATGTTTGGGTAAAAGCAGTCAGTCACTAAGGGCCAAATATTATCTGATTCTACCAATACGAAATATCTAGAAAAGGCTAATTCAGGGGCGCCTGGGTGGCTCAGTGGGTTAAAGCCTCTGCCTTCGGCTCAGGTCATGATCTCAGGGTCCTGGGATCGAGCCCCGCATCGGGCTCTCTGCTCAGTGGGGAGCCTGCTTCCCCCTCTCTCTCTGCCTGCCTCTCTGCCTGCTTGTGATCTCTCTCTCTCTCTGTCAAATAAATAAATAAAATCTTTAAAAAAAAAAAAGGCTAATTCATAGAAACAAACAATAGATTACAAGTTACACAGCTAGGGAAAATGGGGAATAGGGATTACTGCTTAATGGGTACAGATGTTAGAGGTGACTAAGAATTTTAGGAGAAGGCAGTGGTGGTTGTCGCAGGACACTGTGAATTTGCTTCATGCTACCAGAATTATACAACTAAAACTGGTAAACTTCATGGTGTGGACATTTTACCACAATAAGAAAAAAGTAGCTTAAAAAAAAAAAGTGGGTGGGTAAGGCAGAAGAGAGTCAGAAGGATGAAATCAGAGTGACACAATGTGAAAAGGACTTCAGCAGCCAACGCTGGCTTTAAAGATGGAAAACAGGGGCCACGAGCCAAGGAATGCAGGCAGCCTCTAGAAGCTGATTAAGGTAAAGAAACGGATTCTCCCCTAGAGCTTCTAGAAACCCTTCCCACTGAAGGCTTGATTTTCACTGAGTAACACTCCTGTCAGACTTCTAACCTACACAACCATAATTAAACTGAGTTGTTTTATGGGACTAAGTTTGTGGTAATTTGTTCTGGAAATAGTAGAAAACTAATACTCTGGCTGACAATACTTTGGCTCCCCCCAATGCATGGCTGCCCTATTTCCACAACACCAAATTCCAACGGTATCTGCTTTTCACTGCCAGTGGTTAGAGGCACGGTTTCCATTTCATATGCTGTACTTCAAATTGATAAAAGTCAGAATGTAATTGAATTACAGATGGAAATGGAAAACCTTGGGGAACGAGACAATATCCTAATATTAAATTACTGAAAAATCTAAAAATAAACCCACCAGTTTCTATGAAGACATGGTACGAAATAAAACTCTACGCTACCCATACGAACACACGAACACCGGCAAAACTTAGCTTTCACTGCCACATACAGTGGCAGTGGGTCAGTCCTGGACTTTGTTCCAAGAGCCCACAGTGGCCACAGACAGGCCCAGCCAAGCCAGGCGGGAAGGCTGAGACCTCCCGGGTGGCAGGCCCTCCGATGCTCGACACGTCTGCATGGTTCTGTGCCTGGTCTTCTCCAACATCAGCCGACTGCTTACTTTTTTGGCCCTTATGGTTGTGGAAAAAACCATCAAGTAAACTTCTGTTTCTATGCATACAACATCCTGGCATAAAAAACACTATTTCAGGTATAGCTTATTATCTGTCAGTTAATTCAAAAACCCTGCTAGGGGTACCTGAGTGGCTCGGTTAGTAAGTATCTGCCTTCAGCTCAAGTCATGATCCCAGGATCCTGGGATCAAGCCCCACATCCCACATGGCTCCCTGTTCATTGGGAAGCCTGCCTCTCCTCTCCCACTCCCCCTGCTTGTGTGTGCTCACGCACTCTCTCTCTGTCTCTGTCAAATACATAAAATCTTAAAAAAAAATAAAAAACACACACACACAAAAAAACCACCCTGCTATAAAGTTGAAAAATAACATAAAACCTAGAAAACCAATTTGAAGACTTTAACGCATAATTAAAATATATGCACAAAAAAACAGCCTTTCCATTTTTGGAGCAGGGAGATGGAATAGGAGCTTGCTCCATGCACTCCACGCATCGACCTGGTATTGCAGTACTTCCAGGAACGGTGCACCCCCTCGGGGGTTAAAAAAAAAAAAAAAAAACAGCCTTTACTTTATTGTTTTGCATTATTATATGAATGCCCTTATTAATTACTAAACTATCTTTCCAATTTTAAACTAAGAAAAAAGCACAATTTCAATGCCGCTAGTCTTATGGTAACAACCATCAACAAGTTAATTCACACATGGTGTCTAAAAGTGACACTTTTATATATTTAATTTTTTTAATCACTTAATTGCTTAAGATGTCACAAAAACTGACGAAGGCCCAAAATAACTAGCATTAAGAATAAAATTATTCGGGGCACCTAGGTGGCTCAGTGGGTTAAAGCCTCTGCCTCCAGCCCAGGTCATGATCTCAGGGTCCTGGGATCGAGCCCCGCATCGGGCTCTCTGCTCAGCAGGGAGCCTGCTTCCCCCCTCTCTCTGCCTGCCTCTCTGCCTACTTGTGATCTCTGTCAAATAAATAAATAAAATCTTAAAAAAAATTAAAAAATTAAAAAATTTTAAAAAAAATAAAATTATGCAACAACCTCAAAATCCCTTGGAGGGGACTGCTGGTCATATTCTATTATACAGATTTTATCCTTCTGTCCTTATAACACTGCCGAGTCCGTGGAGGGAAGTCCTCTTTAGAGCTCCAGTAAGGTGCCCAACATTTAGGTGGTGCATTATAACTGTGTGCTGAATTCAGCTCAGCCACACAAGCTGTATTTTGATAGATATCCTTTTAAACAATAAATGATTAGGGCTACAACAGAAGCGTCAGATTTAGCTATCATTTATTTTTAGGTTGTTACTAAATATTATACAAATACTAATAACAATATCTATTTCAATCATCTAAAGCTAAAAAATATATTTAAATATATTGAACATTTAAATATATTTATTTTAGGGGCACCTGGGTGGCTCAGTCGTTAAGCGTCTGCCTTTGGCTCGGGTCATGATCCCAGGGTCCTGGGATGGAGCCCCGCATCGGGCTCTTTGCTCAGCAGGGAGCCTGCTTCTCCCGCTACCATTCCCTCTGCTTGTGTTCCCTCTCTAGCTGTGTTTCTCTCTGTCAAATAAATAAAAAAATCTTTAAAAATATATATACATATATATTTATTTTTTATTTAAAACCATTAAATATATTTGTTATATTTAAATACATGTAAATATCTATTTTTTATGTGTGTGTGTGTATTTTATATGTAAATTTTTTTGGGGGGGTTAAAGATCCAGAATATACATTCTCTCATCTTCCAGCCTAGACGAAATCTGCTCCTCCTGTAATCCCTCTCCTCATTTCTCCACCAAAATCTACAACTCGATCTAGGTCCCAGGTCCTCCATACACCACACCTAGAGCTGCCTTTCTTTTGGAGCATCTTCATAGCACTTGTGCTGGGGACCAAATGATCCTGTGTCCTATTCCACCATCTCACACATGTAGGCTTTTTCTCCCACCCCAGGCAACGTTCCCTGACATACTTTGATCTCTTCTACATATTGGGAACATGTATAGACAGATCAGACATTTAATAAACACTCAGGAGTTCAGTAAATGCCAAAGCAATCCCGGGAAACCAACTCTTCCGACACGCAGTAACACAGTAACTCGGATTCTACCCATGCAATGCACAACAGTGACATCACCGAACAGATTATTAAGCAGCTAAACTGAACCATATGGTAGAAATAGAAACACAAACCCTGAGACACCTTGGTAAGAGATATCCCTTTCTCGGGGTGTAGGTTTTCAATCTTTGTTGTCTCTCTAGGAAAATATTAAGGTTCATATGAAAGAAAATGCTATGTCATTTGAATTATCCCTGCCCCAGGGATATGTTCTAGGCAGACGGTGCTACCTACAGGTACGACCTAAAATGAGGTCTAAAATGAGGAAGAACGGTTCCATTCATATTGCATGCATCAAGTGAAGCAATAAAACAGAATACCTTCCAGGGAAAGCAAATACTTAATTTACAGACAACAAATTTCTGGGAAGCAGGCCCCAGGGTGTGCACTCCATTTAACTTTAAGTGCTAGACTGAGCTGTGTATAAGAAAAGGAACAACAAAGCACACAAGCCAGAGTGAGATGAGAAAAGGGTTGGGGTGGGGGATATGGAATCAGACTAGATGGATTCCCTGTGCTTCTCAGCTGAGTAAACCACAACAGTAGGCCTGGGGGACGTACTCTGGGCTGCTGAACCCTGTACACTCGCCCAGTGTGTTCTGGATGTAAATACTTTTCTATTTCCTCCAAAGCAGCGTTATGCTTCTCCAAGAGAGCTGTAAGTGTTGGGGAAAATGCCAAAATACTATAGCGTCCACTTAATCTTTATATTCTTACCTTCTGTAACAACTCAGGTCTCCTTGCTCAAGACATAAACCCAACCCAACTCCCGTGAACCCATTTATCCTAATGTATATTAAACCTCTAGTTCAAGTCCTAAGGACCGGAGGGATTACGCAATACAATTTAGCCAGTAACCTCCATCTGAAGAGCTTGCCAGCTTCCAGTGTGCCTCTGATTTGGACCTGCCTTGTTCCAGGGAGTAACTCAACTCCATGTCTAAATCAACCGCTGGTGGATATTAAGCTTTAAGGAGACGTGAGAGTTGAGAGACTTTCTCATTTGTAACTTACAGAAACTACCTAGTACTTATTCAACTTCCTAAATGATTCTTTAAAACCTGATCCTGAAATACAGTCCTGCACACACTTCCCTACCTCGGGGGTCTCGGCCTGGAAGGGCGGCGATACTCCCTGCACTGTCAGCCAGCCCGCTGACAAAGAGACCCGTTCATTCCCCCTTTCTCTCTTCTATACATATATTTATAAATGGTAAGCACAATATATTCTCTGTTATTCCCCATGGTTGGGCAATGAAGACAGTGTTTCACAGAGAGGTGCCACACATACCATGCATGATTTTCAAGTGAATAGGATTTATCCAAATATATTAACACAAAAGCCATATTATCATAACTCCATCTTTTTATAATGACTCTCAAAGAACTCCAGGATTTTTACAGGGTCTTCTGGTCATCCCTATAAATTCCAATGACAAGCTTTGTGATTGGACACACTGAAGCCCGGGTTCCGATTCCAGTTACTAGTAGTTCACTTCGGCCAGCAACTAAATTTCTCTGAGTCTCAGTGTCTTCAGCTGAAAGCGAGGACAAGAGAACCTCCCTGTTAGGGTCTCCACGAAACATGTACCTGGTGTGGCAGGAGACACAGAGAAAGAGGTGCAGTGTCTGCAGAAAAGTTGGTGGCTGGGGAGAAAGACGCTAGTCTTCAGAGTGGACAATAAGTGCTTGAGCTCATATCCTAGAACTAAAACTACCTGCTGTGCGTTCACTAGCAAGTCACTTAACTTTTTGAACTTCAGTTTCCTCGCCTAAAAGGAGGACACAAGCTACTGCAGGAGGATTTCCAGGGGAGCCTGACCAAAGAGGCTTTGTACAGAAGGGTCACTACAATTTAAATGAGTGAACACGTGTAAGTGCTGCATTGAGCTCAGTATCTGACGTATTAAGGGTTCTATAAGTTTCAGCTGCCGAGGGCCAGAATCCAAGACAACCAGCTCAAGAAGGGGAAGGGCTGAAAGACAGGAGCATCTTTATTTCCCTAACAATGTCTTGGAATCTCTCAAACACATGCTTACATGAGAATTTCCTTACTATAAGTACACTGCATGTTTCGCAACAGTCCAAACGATGAACTTAACACATAACTAGGTCTGTGGTTCTCAAACTGAGTGCCAAGGCATCCCAACACACTACAATGAACTCACAGGGAAACTATCGAATGGTTTTACATTTCTGAGGGAAACAACAAAAAACTGTCTTTGGACATCACCCAAACCCCTACCCTGAAGTAGTTCACCGTTTTTACATTAAGTCACATTACATTCCTTGCTAAGATAAAGTGACAGGAGAAAATGAAAATGAGAACAATAGGAAAAGAGGCTAGTAGTAAAATCAAGGTCTGAGAACTTGTGCAGTGACCAACAAGTACACACGTATTTATATGTAACTGATTTTTTTAAAAAAAAAAAGATTTTATTTATTTGTGAGAGAGAGAGAGAAAGCGCACAAGCAGGGGGAGCAGCAGGCAGAGGGAGAAGCAGGCTCCCTACTGAGCAAGGAGCCTGGGATCACGACCCGAGCCCAAGGCAGACCAGACAGACGCTTAACCAATGGAGCCTCCCAGGTACCCCAGCTGTGACTTTTTAAAAAAATTTTATTTATTTGAGTGACAGAGAGAGGGAGAGAGGTTGAGAGCAGGCAGGTGGAGAAGCAGAGGGAAAGGGACAAGCAGATTCTGTGCTGAGCACAGAGCCTGATGTGGGGCTCAATCTCACCACCTCGAGATCACGACCTGAGCTGAACCCAAGAGTCAGATCCTAAACCAACTGAGCCGCCTAGGCACCCCGGAACTGTGATTTTTAAAATAATACAATGGAAATACCTTTCTTCCAATGATAAAATATTTCTTTCCAACAGGTGTTAGGTTATTAGGAAGTAAATACGTTGTTTGCACATAAGAACTTAAATAGAGCAGTTAGGTATTCCTTTGGGCTTAGGGCCACCATGTAAAATTACTGAGCTACTCAGGGCACTGGCAACTGAGAAAGTATGGAAACCTCTGATCTAGATCATACATCCATGGCCCCCACCCAGCATGCCTCATCCTACACGTCTGCAAGGGTTCTGAAACTAAAGGAACCAACATTTTCCAACCATTTTACCCGATCATCTTCAGCCATACATAAGAAATTATTTTAAAAGTTGGATGAGGCTGACTTGAGAAAAATATACATGTCTTTCAAGTAAATAAATGAAATTTTGTCTTAAAAAAAAAAAAGACTTCCCTAGGGGTTCCAAGTAAAGCAAATGTCACAGAATATACAGCAGCCTGGTCACCTTGGTCAATAAGCTTCAGTCTAAATAAACCTCTTCCCATGTATTATCTAAAGAAATCTCTTAGGCTAAACACTGAGTTTCAAAACCATTTCACAGAACCTAGTCTTATGATAGAGTATTACTCTAAATGCCTATTGTCCAGGCATAATTATGAACAGTGTCTCCTTTCCCTCTCCTAAGGACTCCAATTAGGATGACTAATTGTATGGCCACCCTAATTTAAAGGCCAATTACATGCTGGAGAAATTAAGATTTGAATGTCTATTTGGAGCTAAGGAAGAATAAAAATTTTAATACTGGGGGGGGCGGACATCTGGGTGGCTTAATTAGTTAAGCATCTACCTTCAGCTCAGGTCATGATCCCAGGGTCCTGGGACAGAGCCCTACATCGGGCTCCCTGCTCTTCGGGGAGTCTGCTTCTCCCTCTCTCTCTACCCCTCTCCCCTGTTTGTGTGCGTGTGCTCATTCTCACACTCTGTCTCGCAAAAATAAAATCTTTTTAAAAAATTTAATACTGGATGGGGCGCCTGGGTGGCTCAGTCGTTAAGCGTCTGCCTTCGGCTCAGGTCATGATCCCAGGGTCCTGGGATGGAGGCCTACATCGGGCTCTCTGCTCAGCGGGGAGCCTGCTTCTCCCGCTACCATTCCCTCTGCTTGTGTTCCCTCTCTCACTGTGTTTCTCTCTGTCAAATAAATAAAATCTTTAAAAAATTTAATACTGGATTTCCGCTTTTAAAAACCTCAATACAGACACCCAAAGACCACACTGAGGCCAGATAACTCCTAATAATCTTCTTCTTTGTGTTTGTTTTTTTTTTAAAGATTTTATTTACTTATTTGAGATACAGAGAGATAGTGAGAGAGAGCAGGAGCAGGGAGGAGAGGGAGAAACAGACTACCCACTGAGTAAGTAGCCCAACATGGGGCTCAATCCCAGGACCCTGGGATCATGACCTGAGCCAAAGGCAGATGCTTAACCGACTAAGCCACCCAGGCGCCCCGCTACTTCTAATCCTGCAGTCCTGTGACTCTGAAATCAATGGGGCAGACCAGAGGCAGACTGGAATCAGCATGTCTAGTAGCCAAAACAACTGATGAGTTAGCTCTGCACCTCGCATACCACATGCATGTTTTAGTGAGTTGTTAATAATTTGCAATATTAAGCCAATAACTAGGCTTACCTTAAAGGAAGAAAATATCATTTAAAAAAAAAAGCAATTCATGAATTCTAACTTCTCATTTGTTCAAAAGGTTTTTCATAGTTCCTACTTCATTTAAAAATAGCTACAATTGGATCTTTTCACTAATTCTACCATTTTTTTCTTGTAACCTTCCAATTTGCCCTAAGGCAAATCCTAATTACTTTTTCCATACAAAATGAAACAAAACAACACTAACATATCAACACTGTATCTTCCCCCAAGAAACTCAGGGACTGAACCGTTTTTTACACTGTCTCCTGCTCATTAAAAATCAAAGACGCGAAGATTCCTTTTTTCCCCCTCATAAAACCTCCCAAGCCTTAAGGTTTGGAAAAAAAAAAAAAAAAAGATAAAACATGGACATTGAAGAATAGGTATAGTCATGACTGACTTTCCATAACATCCAGGACAGAAATAAAACAAATAATTTCCGCTAAATAAAAGAGAAATACCATGTGATATTTTCAGTCAATTGCCAAACAACTGTGAGGGTGTTGCCAGCCAAATTAATTCACTGGTTGGCACCCTTGCTTTCCAACACTTCAGCACTTTCCACACTTAAGACCTAAGATGAAGTGAATGACAGAACAGCAGTAACATTTCTCCAAGAGTCGCCAGGATGTTAATAAACAATATGCACATTCCTAGGCCCCAGACCCATGGTATTGACTCAGGGACTCTGGGATCCCAGCCCAGGAATCCAGATCTCTTACAGATCTCTGGGGGAATCCTTCCATACATGACCCTTGAGATCTACCGATAAAAAGGTGCCTTAGTGCATAAGAGAGAGGCTTACATTCAGTGAACAGCACATTTACTCATTTCTCATGATTCCGAGCTTGAATGTGTATTTGGGGAAAAAAAAACAAAACATAAAATGAGAAACACATGGGGAGACAGACTGGACAGATTTTTAATAAGTCATTCTGCAGAAGGTAGGAGGAGCCAGGAGGAAGGAACTACAAATCACAAATGCACAAATCACTCCTCACAGTAAAAAGTGTGCCAACAGGTCACCTGTCAGAAGCGGGGGTAAACACTCCATCGCAAGGAAACATCTTGGCTCCCATTTGAATGATTTTTCCTTCTGTGTTATACCACCTTCCCCAAATTTGTCTGATCTTTAATAAAGAACTTCCATCAGCTCATTCCTATCTGCAGTTCCCTCCTTTTCCAGCCTAGAATCTACGGCCCCGGTAAATACCATCCTTGGCCGCACACTGATGTTTCTTGCTCTTCACTCCCTGTCTTTTCCGTGCAGCCATCTGACGAACCCCAAACTGAGACGAACTGTGCGTCATCAACTCGGCCCCTCCCGAGCTCAGCAGTCGAGCATGGCTCAAGAGCACACCAGCAGGCCGACTGGGGACTTCCTCTTTAGGGGAGATCCGTCTCCACTGTCCCCCAACGCTGCCAGGACGAGCATCTTCATTTCTCCCCAACTCACTCTGCACACAAGCTGTACCAACTCTCTTCCGATCCCTACAAACCTCCAAGAGCTTCAGCCCGTGTACCTCACAAAGGAAATGAACACCCTTACTCCAGAACTCTCTTCACTTCCTGCTTCGAAAGGGACAAACCCACCACGGGCCTCCTCTTCCACTCTCCTCAGGGTCAAACAAAGGAAGGCTCCCCTCCTGTCTCCGGAGACCATCCTCCTCCTTTATCCTCTACGCATAGGGAAAAATATCTGTTCTAATCCTCGTATCACAAGCACAGTGGGTGGCCCACTAAAAAACATTAAATAAATAGTAACTGTTTTCACTATTGATTTCCAGTAGAGCTGCATCCAAGCAGGCGCTCCAAGGATAAAACAATCAATCCCCTATCAGAGTAGAGAGGGACAATCAGAGAAGCATAGACCTCAGAAAAAATTCTCACCGCTACCACCTTCCCCCAATCCTGGCAAGTAAGTCAAATAAATACTCACCTTTGTAAGAAAAACTTATCTCATAGCCAAGTAGGAGGGACAGTGGGGTCAAAAGCTAAGACACCGATATTTTCTTGCCTTTCCTGATTTTACAATTCCTCGGGTCTACTTTTAAACAGTGGGGCGCAACAGCGTAAGCTGTTACTGTACGTTCCTTTCCCTACCTCTTGCCCTACGCTCGGTGAGCAGCTTCTCTTTCAGGAAACTATGTCACGAAATTTAAATGGACCAGAAGAACATTTGGCTCACATTCAAAGTGTACAGCATACTTTGCTGTCAATATCTAAGTCCCAGGGTGCACAGGACTCCATCAGAGAAACAGCACAGGATGTACATTCACAAGCCCGCTACAGAAATCACCCTTCCAGGGGAAGGAGTCTGGCAATTAATTTCTCAAAAAGGCGGGGGCGTGAGGGGCACTACACCAATTTATGCAGAGTGAAACTGAATATCTGACTTGTTAAAGCCAGGAAGACAATCAGGCCCTTTGCTCATTTCTATGTAAATAAGTCCTAAAACCTTCTCTCTCAAAACCCTGGACGGCCTAAGGAATTTCACTTCTCAGGCATCAGGGCAAGCTGGCGGGTTTGGGTGGGAAGCTCTGTGCTGGCTGCTCATTCAAGATAATTTTTTAAATGAATGGAGCCTTGGTTACCATTTCCATCAACCCTTCCGGAGCACTCGATACCAGCTCACCAGAAATGATGCTTTTAAGGTACAAGACAGGTCTTTTGGAAATCCTGGGGATAGAGTTTCCCGGTGATCTTTTAGGAGGGTCACCCTTCCAAGTTCGACTGAGGCTCCTTCCTCCTCCTCACCACTCCGCTCCCCCAACAAGTTCTCTCATAAAAGCAATTACAGTCTTACACCAACAATACAGGGAGGACAAATATCTCACAAGGAAAAGGTAATCCCTAAGCTAAATAAATTTAACATTAAGAAAGCATATTACCACATCATAGACCTCTGCTTACGAAGTACTGACCTACGTTGTTTGACTCAAGGGGCACCAAGGACCTAAGAAGTAATTGTGATTGTCCACAAAACTTTTAGAACTGTGATATGTTACCCAAGACATGCAAGATTTCATGCAAAATATCCCACCTTCCATCTTCTGAACATCTGGTAGGACTTGCAACACTGGCCTGCCCGCCCAGTGTAGGTAAAAGCTGAGAACTGTCTGCCCCCTGCCCCCCACACCCCCAAGCATGGTAGTTATTCTCCGGCTTGTTAAAGCTCTTTCATCTTAAATCAGGACTGATTTTGCTCATTTAAGGGACCTATGTTATCCCTGCAGGCATCTGAATTTGGATCCCTGTTTTGAGGCATTGCTAGAGTCCTGGATAGGCTTGAATGCGGGGGATCTAGCTGAAACAGCAACTTGAACAAGTGTGGGGTGGTTTCTGAGGGAAGGTTCTGGTGGTAGAGATGGGAGCATTTAATTAACCAGGTGCTGGGGACCTAAGGAGAAATAAGGAGGGTAACAGAAGAATAATACATCTACCCTCCCAATCAATTCTGGGTAGGGCCAGTCCTGTTTTTGGTTTTGATAGTCATATTGTGGAATGAGAATCAGACAGATTTCTTAATCTAAGTTTACTTGAGAGGACAATTTAGTTCTCCTTCTCCTCCTTTCCTGGTGGGCCTGAAATATCCTTTGATCCTTATCACGGTTTGTCCATTTTCCTCTGGGTGTTGTCCGTGATGTGTTATGTTCAAAGATTCTCCCACCCAAGTCGTCCCGCTCCCACCAAGTCAGCACTGTGTGAATCACTGCTCTGCTTTTAACAACACTGAGTTAGCTCCAATAAAGTAAACCCAGCATTGCTTCAGAGGTCAACGTTCTGTCTCCCGACTGTGCAAAAGAGAAAGCAGACAGACTTCCTCCAGGCCAGAGGGAACACGAGAAAGTCAGATGAATTATTTAGCGGATCCAGAGTTGGATTTGGGGCAACACAGTATAACTTAATTCTCCAGAAACCATTATCAGGAACACCCAAAGCACCAGATTACCAAAATAACAAAAATAAGAACTTATAACTCATTATGATGCCAGCTAATATATGCACACACAAATGTGTTTTTGTGAATCACACAGTTTCTCGGCTTGTGCCCACAGATAAGAATTTTGTTAGAATCACAAGTCTGGAAGTCTGATGGCCACGTCTGTCAACCATCTGCTGGTTAAAACCTACGCGCACCCAAACTTTCTCATAGAGATGAGAACCCAGTCAGGCTCAAAAGACATATATACACCTTGAGGAAGCCCATACCAGGTCCTGAGTGACCTATAACAAAGTCAGGAAATCCCTTCACAAATGAGGTACGGTCTCACTTCTTGTCATTCTACTGATTTCTTCTAGCTTTGAGGTAACCTTGATTATTAACTAAGTCACAGTTATGAAAAGTCCTAGAGCCATGCTACATTAAGTCCCAGACATTAAGAACCCCAACAATCCCAACACTTCGCTAACCTTTAAAACAACAAGGCAAAGGCTGGCAGAGGGAGACTGGCCAAGCTTCAGAACAGTAATTCTCGGGATTCTGGACCATCATTAGGAAAATCTGTCAATACAAATTCTGATTGATTTATTCGTATGTTCGCTTCATTTGTCTGGAGTTCCAACAGCTTTTTAGCTGTGAATTCCAATGAGCCCGAAGAGACATCCTGATACTGACCTTCTAGGATCTCCATCTCATCAATGATATCGTTCCAAAAGGCCAACTCTCACCCCCACCCTTCCATCAGCCTTCAAAGGAAATGTAGCTTACCAAACTCTCGGATAAGAAAAGTGACTCATAGACTGTTTTCCTATTAAAGAACGCCATTGGTCCTCCCCATCCCACTCAGGTTATAAGGGCCCTTATATTTATTATAAAATTTAAATATTAAAATATTAAAATTAAATATATATTTAACTCAGGTTAAAAGGCCCCTTAAGGGGCCATTTTCCTTCAGGCTTATTAACTTGCAGAAAGACATATATTCACCATATAGGCCCTTTATCTTTATGAGATGTCAAATACACTAAGTAGGTTGCACAGGAACCAGTTCCTTCTCATTCTGAACTAGAGACCATTTTCCATGCTCAAATTAACTCAAAGCAGCAGAGATACTCTCCTGTTGAAAAGGCAAGTGGCACGTTGTGGAGAGGATCACCTGGCAGGAAACAGTGAGCAACTTCTACGATATGAGAGCTTCAGACAACTGCAGAAAACTGAATTCTGCCAACAATCAATGACCTTGGAAGAGGACCCTAAACTTCAGAGATCTGAGCCCCAACCAACACCCTGATTCCGGCTTAGTGAGACCATGAGCAGAAGACCCAGCTAAGCCATTCCATACCTTCTTACCCACAGAAACTGCGAGATAATAAATTTATGTAGTTTTAGTTAATTAAGGTGCTAAGTTTGTGGTAACTTCTGTGCAGCAACCAAAATCACACCACCTTTCATATAGTCAAGGAGGAATTAAGAAAATGCATGTTTCTAGGGATTTGCGCAACAAATAAACACAAGAAGGTTAAACTAAGAAGTACTGGGAATAGTTACTGACAGAGAGGGAATGGAAATGAAGTGGACAGACTGGAGAAATGAAAAGGATGTAAAAGGGCTGAGGGGGAAAGGACGTCTCCTACGCACTTTCCGTCTACTTACAAGATTTAGAACTATGGCAATATCTCACATCGCCTAAAAATAAAATCAACCAGGATGTGGCAGGTATCAATCTAACTGCATTACAAATAAATCAAAAGCCCACCGAAGTGGAAGAACCAAACTAACTTTGGAAAAACACTACTGCAACGATATACTCTAATGCTGAAGACCAAAGAATTACACACAGATATTACATTCTAGTTAGGAAACCTATTTCTCACAGGGCTAGTTGTTAGCATTCTGGAACTACTTGATGTGTAGTGTAGGGTTGCAGCAAAAAGTAAATACACTGTGGCTAATGAGAACCAGGTTGCTCACTTTCAGAGGAAAGTTACATACAATGGGCAAGACAGAAAGAACCCTGTGGTTTTCCATATTGAGATACAGATGTGCACGTGGGTATACAAATACCTGTTTCCTAGCTCTACCTACTGAGAGGGCCCTGACATCTCAGTAGCAATAGGCACACCTCATGCCCAGACTTTGATCTCTATATATCTTTCTCCAATTAAAGGGATCAGAGCTTCTTGGAAGAAATGGCTGATTCTGGTGCTGGAGCAAGAAAATTCAAGATGAGCCTGGAACATTTTATGGTGTCAAAAAGTAAGAAACTGCTCCAAAAACCGGTGGAACATGTCAAAAGGACACAGGAACCAAACTCCTTTAAGGGGTTCCTAATGGCCAAATCTGGGGCGATTTGAGCAACACAAAAAATGATAGTAAGAGATTATAACCCAGAGAAAAACAGCCATTTAGTCCACAGATATGTAAATAATTTAATAAATAGTGAGGTGAGAAGGAATGGCTCTTCCTTACAGAATTCCAACTAATAAAGGAAGGAGCTATGATGGAAATAGAAATCAGGGAATCAAGGTGTGCTAAAATTAATAAGCAAAAGAAGTATAAGAAGTAGGATATTTACACAGTGGGAAATTATCTCCCCACAATGTATTTATCAGTTTCAAAGGGAAAAATGGTAGCTTTACAGGGGGAAACTGGGCAGACACCACTGTAACCAAGTGAGGAAGATATAGCAAAGTAGAAAGACACAAGGATGTCAGGTACATCTTGAAATAATACGCTCTTACATGTACAACATCGCTGCTATGGTTTTCTTGCCAAAAATGCATCACATGAATCAAATCCACACAATCCCAAACTGAGCAATATTCTACAAAGTAACTAGCCAGTAAACTCCAAAATGATCAAAGTCATCAAAAACAGAAAGACTAAGGAACTGTCCCAGATTAGAAGAGAATGAGGGAGCATGACAACTAAATGCAATGTGGGAGCCTGGATGGGATCCTGGAACAGGGAAAGGGCATAAACGGGGCAATTATTAAGAGTGCTGCTTCCCCATTAATATCCTCATTTTGATCACTGCTCTATGGTTATGTATGATGTTAACATGTGAGGAAGCTGGGTGAAGGTCACACCTGTACTCTTGGTATGAGTTTGCAAGTTTTAAGTCTGAAATTCTTTCAAAATGAAAAGAGAAAAGAAGACAAAAAAAAAAAAGAAGAGAAGAGAAGAGAGAAAGAAAAGAGAAAGAAAAGAGAAAGAAAAAAGAAAAGAAAAGAAAAGAGAAAGAAAAAAGAAAAGAAAAGAAAAGAAGAAAAGAAAAGAAAAGAAAAGAAAAGAAAAGAAAAGAAAAGAAAAGAAAAGAAAAGAAAAGAAAAGAAAAGAAAAGAAAAAAGAAAAAACCACAGTGGGTTTGGCCTATCTTTCAGCCATGAGCTTGATGCCGGGATAAATATGGGGAATTATTATTACCAACTTATTGGTGAAAAGGGCGAGCGTTAAAATCTAAGAAATAAGAACATCACTTCAGAGTAGCTATCCATGTTCATCTCTAGTTTAAAATACTAACTAAGGCATCCCTGTTGATTGGCATTCAGTGCATGCTGTCTGCAGGTATGTATGTATACGGGCCCGTGGGGGTGTCCTGTCACCCCAACTAGGACATCAAGGCTTTTAGGGCATGAACATCTTCTCTACAGGACATTCCTATGCCTGGTAATGTGATCTCTACAGAACAGGAATGCAGTAACACCAACAGATGACATGTGCCCACAGCATCCGAAATGACAGCGCAACTCAAAGGATTCTTTAATACCGAATGACCCTCTTACTGTTTCTTAGTACTGTTTTAAATAAAAGCTCTTCCTACAGGAACTCTGAACTTCCCTTTCCATATGCAGGCTCTGTAAAGTACAGAGTGGTAGGAGCACTGAGCCTATAACATAGCCAAACTGGGTGTTCCTAGACAGAACTTCCAGGTATTAGATGTATTCCCGAGATCAATCTTGCTCTTTCTGTTAATGAAATTAAGCTCAAACACAAAGGCTGACTTTGCAGGATGGCTCCTGTGTTTTGACACAACGGGTCTGTTAGTCTTCCACGTGAACTCCACTTGCTTTTGCACACGCAGGTCCTAGCACATAATATGTACACAAGAAGTCTTTGTCCCACGAGTGAAGTCCACATGGTCCTGATGGTGGGCTTTCAGAGCTGAGCATCCCAAAGCATACCAGGTCACTTCTCCAATGCCTAATGACCTAGGGCTTTCTTTGACAATAGCCGAGGGACATGGGAAAGAGCCAGGACCCCAAGCTTTTCGTTTTGAATCAAATATAAAAAGCAATCTGAAATCATCATGCAATGAATGATTTGGGCAAAAAGCAGTTCACTGCAATGATTTTAACAACTTTCAAACAACTGTTAATTAAGCCAAAATGACTACTCCCAGATCAAATACATACCCACTCTCTTTGCAAGGATCAAACTAGGAGGAATTTCGTAAGTTTCATTTTATTACTATGCATTTTCTTTTTTTTTTTTTTTTAAAGATTTTATTTATTTGACAGAGAGAGAGATCACAAGTAGGCAGAGACTCAGGTGGAGAGAGGGGGGGAAGCAGGCTCCCCGCTGAGCAGAGAGCCCAATGCGGGGCTCGATCCCAGGACCCTGAGATCATGACCTGAGCCGAAGGCAGAGGTTTTAACCCACTGAGCCAGTCAGGCGCCCCATACTATGCATTTTCAAAGCCAAGCTTAAATACCACTGAAACAGGAAAAATTCAAGTATGAAATAGCTCTGCAAACACGGCAGGTGAGGATGATGATGGTAGAAGCTTCCCTATGAATTCTGCTCCCATCTCACCTGGTACAATTTATAATCTTTGTTTTACAATCAAACTCCTGAATGTGACTTGGTTTTTGTCAGCTTTGTCTTTAGTTACTAAAAAGATACCAGTTATTTTGGATCAGATGCTGAGGGAGAAACAAGAAGAACGGTAACACAGAGGTCAAACGCCCTTTATAATTTTGGGCCAACAAAACAACTCACCCCACAAAAGGAAAAGCACAGAGCTTCCTGAAGATGGTCCCTTCCTCCTGCCTCACACTTGGCTGACCCCTGTTTATCATCCGGTTGTGCAGAGACTGAGGTCTGGCTTACCCAGGGCTGCACACATTTCTGGGGTTGAAGGGTAAAAGGATCCACCAGGAAATGCCACCGGCTTTCTCTTAAGCCATCAACGTGTATTTTCTTTTGTTTTTAACTGAGCCTGTGTACTCACCAAGCTAATGACATAGGTAAGCCAACTGTTTCGGTGATATCCAAAAATGAGTTTTTCTGGTTTTCTGAAAAACTGCAGGACCCTAAATGCTGCCAACCCTCCAAGCCCAAATTAAAAGTGACAGACACCATTCATTTCATTAGCACCTTTGTTTGTTTCTCTGCACAGTACAGCATTCTTCAAGAAAGTTAGCACAGCTGGGTTTTAAAAGGCTCTGGGATCTTCCCTTATAAAAGATCACTTTCAGAATCCCGAGACATTTTGCAAAGGAGAAAAAGATATTAAACTGGAAGCCTATCAAATGCTGAATTTAAGATGAGGACAAGTTTGGTGAGAAAACAGTTTGAACCCTCAACTCGTTTCCTCTCCTCAAGAACATTTTCCGTTAACTGCACCCTCAGTCTCTCACTTAAACTCCTGTACCTCTCGCAGCCTAGACCCTACCATCTAGGATTTCCTCCAACAAAGCTGATTCTCATCATGCATTGCTTCATAATGTACCTGTTGTTGATCTCATGATCCATGAGGAGACATTCTTGAAAGGTAGGAAATAGACATCTGCTATTTCTACACGCGATTACGGATGGCGTGACGGGTGGCAGTAGGTTCGTAATCTTTGTTGCCACTGTTTGCATGAGAACTATTAGAGAGGTAATGAAATGATTGCCCAACAAAGTGAGATGGAAGAAAAACAGAACAATTACTAATATATCAGCTATTTTCTTTTTATCACCAGCCCATAAAAACTTTTTCTCGGCTAAAACACACTTCAATTAGGAAGTTTCAATAAAGGAAGGGAAAGGAACACTATCTGATTTGCCTGGGTCCTGAGAAAAATTTAGTGTCAGAAGGAACAAGGGCTGATTAACCAAAAAAAATATACTAAGAAACCAGGATCTTTTAAAATACTACTTTCTTATCTGAATCAAAGCTAATTAATTCAAGACAAATATGGAAAATGATGAAAGATAAGGAAAAACAGATTTTCCTGATTCCACAATGTACTCGCACGTCCCACTTACAAGGCATTAGATAAAACTGAAAGAAAAAATTAGCGATTTCAAAGCACTTGAACTAAAATCATCCTCTAGCCGATAAAAGTGAAAACTGTAACAAGAGAATGTATCTACTATTGAGATGACAAATCTATTACTGGGATGTCAAACCAAAAACATTGAACTAATTTCCTCACTAAAATATTACTGAAATACTTCTGATACTATGCTATTTTAGAAAGTGATCTTACAAAAACCTATCCTGAAATGAAGTTCTTGTTTTCACAGGCTGACCATGAACCTTGATTTAATCTATCCCAGTTGCTTTTGGAGGCAGAGATGACTCCAACAAGGAATTACATAAAGCAAGGAAAATGTTCTCAGGGCAGGGGCTGGGAGACAGAATTGAAGAGATGTCATTACAGGAATTTAATAGACAGGAATATCTCAACTGGAATTTATCAAACATCGGTGATCCACAAAACCTCTTCAACAGGAACAATGTCCAAAAATTTTGTCAATCAATTTATTGCTTTTCAGAGTACATGAGAAATTAGGTAGAATTATATACTTTATACCAGTATCATTTTAGTCCATTTTTAAAAGCACCTTTAGTAGTCATTATGAATTAATTAGTTTGAATTAGGTTGAATTAAATTAAATAGTCATTACGAACTATTTAAAAATACATCTTACAAAGTTAAAGGAACTTCAAGGCAAGGAAGTCAATAGGTAAAATTTGGAGTGTTAGTAGGTGGGAATAACAGGCTGAATTTTCTTGTAGCCAGTCTAGCTTAACTCTGGTTAGTGATCAAGAGGACAAGAGCTCCCAGCCCACAATCACACCCACTGTCCTTCCACAAAACTGAATCAGGATAGAAAACAACAGCATCCTGGCAGGCCGGCAAGCCACTCAGCTGATGCAAAATGTTTTTCCGGCCTCAGCAGCAGCCCCAGCGCCAGGACTCGCCCGGCCGGCCCAGCCTCAGCCCCATGAATAACAGCAGAAAATGCTCTCCCCAGCTAGTCTCCAATTTATACTTGAGCAGAAATGGGAGATCATAAATCCAGGGCACTTCCTCCTGAAATCAGGATGCTTTCTTTGCCAGATGCTCATTTTTACAGGGTCTCTGCACATCACAAGGAGGGGTGGGGGTGGGGAGGAGAGGAGAACGCGTTTGTGGTACCACTCATTTCCAAACAGCACAAGCAAGAGCGAGGGGAAGCAAGCACAAATACCACAGAACCTCGCCGGGCTCCCCCACAAACGGCACGAAGCTCTATCACATCAGGCCCCAGAAACACCAGCATCAAGGCAAAGGGCAAGCAAGATGAAATAAAAATAGAAATATTTTCACCCATTGAAGATTATTTTTTTTCCATTTTTTGACACAGCCAAATAGGACTTGGCCAGCTACATAACATATTTGCCTTTCCATCCCCACCCATCTACGATTTCTTTTTTAAATCAGATGTTCTGTTCACAAGAGTTCACAAACAACTTGCTTGGAGCCTGACGGTTTTTCTTTTTGTTATTGATTTTCAAGTCCGTAAACAGTCTCCTCAAAATGTCATTTCACTCAGTGTGTAAGGCGAGGCCAAGTGAGATTCCCACGTCTGCGCTGTGGCTCCTCACCGTGGCATAACGTTTAAGTTTACCCAACACACACAGATACACAATGCAGGCCACGAAAGCTAGAGGGGTGTCTGTAGCCGGCACATGCAACAGAGCTGTTAAATTCCTGGCTCACACACAAGTCGGCTCGAAGGCCGCCAGACACTCCCGGGAAAGTTCATGTTCAGGTACATCATCACCCATGGCAGGCAACGCAAGTCCTCACAGAACCTGCCTAAGCCTGGGGACAAGTTTTTGTTTTTTGGTTTTTGGTTTTGTTTGTTAAGATTTTATTTATTTGCTTGAGAGAGACTGAGCATAGAAGGAAAAAGAGAGGAAGAAGCAGGCTCCCCACTGAGCAGACAGCCCGATGCGGGACTTGATCCCAGAACCCTGAGATCGTGACCTGAGCAGAAGGCAGATGCTCAACCAACTGAGCCACCTAGGCGCCCCAGTTTTTGGTTTTCAAAGAAAACAATGAACATCCATAGTCTACCTGTATTTCACTTTCCCTTATCCTCCCAAAACCTAACCTCCTCTAAGTCATCCTTCATTTTAAACTCACTCCCCTCTACCACACCTACTCCTCTCTCCCCGACCCTCTTCTACAACTTCCCTCATCATGTCTGCCAGGGCAAAATGAACACATTAGGATCTTTTCGGGACCGTTTTTAAAATCTCCCCCAGTCACGGGCAAAACCGGAGATCTCACCATCTGTTTTTCTTAATTAGAGAGAACACAAAGGTGTGTTACACATTTTCTTTGCTAGTTCATACACAGCCAAATGATGCTCCTTAAAACACATTCTATTCTTGGTGATTTATCACGAATATTACAGGTAATGTTTTTATAACCCTTAGTGGCCACACTTGCAGTCCAGTTAAGAGGACTTCAGCTATTTGACTAACAAATTGTTTTTATCGAAGCTGCCAGGCATGCAAACTTTTCTGACAACAGGATCCTCGGCAGGTCATTCTCACAGTACCATCCCCTGCACTCAAGGTGCAACCTACCTATTAAAAACAAAACAAAACAAAACAAAACAAAAAACACCTGAAGTTCAAAATCCTCACTGTACTCAATGAAATAACATCAACATCAGGGATGAGAAGCTTAGATTCCATCTCCCATCTCCATCTCTCCAAGGAAATACTGTGAGCTGTGTCGCCCACATCCTTGGCCAAGCCCTCTGCTCTGCCCTCCCAAGTCCTGTGTTGCAGGAACAGAGACCACAGGCCATGCAGAGCTATGCCATTTGCCCTAGGGTCAGCTCGGCCCTTCTTTCCTGCTGTACTTTTTCCTTCCACATCACAGCCCCTGTTGGTGCAGGCAGCCGGGGAGGGCTACCCCCAGCTGGAAGACATTTCTAGATCTGGCTCCTCCCTGTAAGGAGAAGGCTGAAACATGGACTCTTCTAAAGTGGGTTCAGAAGGCATGAAGAGAGGTGGGGGCAGGTGCCAGAAGTGCCCGGAGAAGGAAGGCCTGACTCCAGGCGTAGTACTTCCTTCCTTTTGGGGTGCTTGCTGCCTTTCCCTTTTTCCATTTCCATCTGTCACGACAGCCAGAAATTATGTTCAGTGTGGTTGTGTTGCCTTCCCCTTCAAATTTCCATTCTTCCTTTCTATGGGGCAAAGCCCTGCTACCCCTCCTCCCCACCACCAAAGTTCCTTTGGGGTAGGGAGCTCTTCTACTGGTTTCAGCCTGGGAGCCAGTATCAACCAACCACTCCCCGTATCCCCAGGTCGGGAGGAGGGCGCTGCCAGGTTCTGTCATTCCAGAGACATCCTGTACTGTCTTCATCCCAGTGCAGGACCATACATGCTCCCTGACCAGTGGACTCTAAACTCAGATAGTTTGGGGTTCCCCCAAGGAACTACTTCTGACTTCTCCACAGGCCTCATCTTCTCTTCATGGGGAGGAATATCATGAGAGCATTCTTCTGACCCCAGCTGCTATCTACTGTCCAGAAATTCCTCAGTGCTTCTGGCCCTCTAAGGATTCCTTTCCTGTTTCCCATGGATTTATTCCTTGTCTATCATTTCAAAAGGAAGGAAGAGAGCTAAACCCGCAGAAGTGTAGGCACTGGAAATGGATCTGCCCCTACATGGTTCCACCACACCCTTCATCGCCTTCTCCGACTGAGACAAGAACCACGAGCTAGGATCGCGCAGGATGTTTCAAGCCAACCTAAGTTAACCCGCAGTCATTAATGTGGCCACCAGTTTGAGGGACATAAATTACATGGAAGTACTTGTACTTATGTAGTACGTGACTACATAAATTACAAGGAAGTACTGTGATTAAAAACGTCTCTGCATGTTAGGTTGTCTATGTGCGTGCATGAACATGCATTCTACATCCAAAGTGATATGCAATGGGTAAATTCGTTGACTGTTAGCTCAGTTTCATTTTTGCTTGTATGACCAGCACATACCTTGAAAAAGTAGCACATCTGTTAGCATTGCTGGTGTGATCAAGGCTTCAGCACCAATCAAACTAGGCTTAAGCAGCTAAAGTGTATTTGCTGACTTGCTAGCTCTAAGACTTCCAACAAGAGCCTGACCTCTCTCTTGCCCTCGATTGTCAAGAAACAAGAGGACACTTGCTACTTCGTAAAGCCTCTGATAGAGGGAGATAGCGTCAGCTCCAAAGCATGAAATCTCCTTTAATAGCTACACATCACAAACCCCAATAAGTCCCTGCATAGGGTCCATTCATTTCACAGTAGTCAAATGAAATGCAGATACACAGAAAATAAATTTATAAAAGAAATGATTCATCTAAAAGTGTTATTATATTTCAAGCACACAAGGGTAGAGAACATAATGCAACCCCCACGAACCCAGACCCACCTCTTATCAAATCTTGAAATTTGCTATCTTTTCTTCATCTTTGGGGTGTGGGGGAGGTGTTTTAAAGTTTATTTTTCAAAAAAAAAAATAAAGTTTATTTTTCAATAGTCATGGTCGGACTAGATGAACAACAAGGGGAGAAACCACTGGAAATAGGTTCCATTTTTATTTAAGCCAAATCTGGAACATACACTATTATTCTCAGCTTCCTAACTTAGTTAGCTTTCATTCTAGTCATTAACAGATAAGGATGTGAACTCGATCTTTATTTGGAGACCCCCAATTTTTTTTTAGATTTCATTTATTTATTTGACAGCGAGAGAGAGAGAGAGAGA
>CM053605.1:66832441-66855441 GCA_028646535.1 Procyon lotor
CCCTGGCACAGCCTGGGATAGAGTATAACAAATAGATATTTTTAAAGATTTCTTTTGGCAATGGATTCACTAAGTTTCCTCTCCAATTATCCTCTCCCTGTAGAACAGGGAAGGGGTGGAAAACAGTCTCTCTTCTGCTAAACTTCAAGGCAAAGTGGAGGCACCCCCCAACCCAGAACAATATCCTCATCAAAGAGTCACTGGACCTCCCCTTCATGGGATACCCTTACCACATTTATGTCAAATATATTTGTTTTAATTTATAACGTTATTATATGGAGAAAATGTTTTCAATTTTCAAACAACCATCACATAAATTTTCAAAACACACGCACAATCATTTTTAAGTTGAAAACTGCCCCTATCGATAAGACTACTGTAAGTTCTAGAGTAAGTTTACTTAAAAAATGGAAAGTGTAACTGAGGAACAGGGGCTCAAGAGCACCTGGCTCCGAGGACCCCCAAAAAGACAAAGTTGACAAACTTTGTCAAAGCAAGTTTGACAAACTGCTTGACAAAGTCTGAAGGCAGAGAGACAAGAGGTGGTGAAACCAGAAAGAAATTTAGTCCCCTGAGGCCCCTCCAGGAAGACGGTGGATTAACATCTCAAAGATGGTCTCCAAAGTGCTGAAAATCTAGGTTTATTTAAAGGAAATGTGGGACAAAGGTCAGTGGGTACAGGCAGGCAGGCAGTAAAGGTCGGGCTGATCACAGTCTTGGGGTCAATCCTATGGAGTCTTGCTAGCTGAGGGTGGTGGTTATTGCTTGAGGGGGTAGTTTGGGATGTTTTGCCCTTGGGGTCTTTAACAGGAATTCAAAGGATAAGCTGGAAAGAAGAACTTAATCAGAAAGTGCGGTCAAAATGGAGGCAGTTAAAATCCTCTTTGCAAACAACAAGTAATAAATATGAAATACCACCTACTCTACCACGTGAGCCATCTTGAAAATGACCCTATGTCCTATCCAGGATCTATTCGCAAACCACATGTGGCTTTTTCCAAAGACACGGAGCATTAATGCACCAGAGGCTTCCTCCTCATTCCCCAAGAGCGTCTTGTTTTCCCTCAGAAAAATGTCTTCTGCATCACTGGTTTCAGCCTAAATCCTAAGCCCTGAGATCTCTCTTTCCCTCTCTCGCCCTTTAATTAGGCTTGCTCATTGAGAAAATGGCAACATGGACTTTCAAAATTAAGTCAACCAGAAAAAAGGTGCTGGGTGCCAAGACCCTGGACTGAGGCAAATATTTAAAGTCATTTTGTAAATGTTAGGTATCTGACGGAAAAACCGAGAAACTCTGGAACTGCACACCAGTGGCACTGTTATAAATTCAGCATGTGAAGGGAAAAGGGCCAAAATAAACCGCGTGTGAAGTGATCGGAGCCACTGCCGTTAGAAATTGCTTGCTCGGGAGCTTCTGGCAATAATTTGTTTCAGGACGACTGCCCGGTCCAGAGGGGCCACTCTCTCGCCCCATCTCTACAGATCCAGCAAGCACCAGCGACTAACACCTGCAGCCCACACAAACACAGTTTCAGAGTCTTGCTCATACAAGTTGCATCTTCCCTGCACAAAAACAGGAGCCCGGATGGTGGGTTGTTTCTTCCCCCTCTCCATGGAAACTGTCTGTGTCTGCATTTCTCAAGAGACATCCGATGCTAGCTATTAGCTGCAAATAAAGAGCTTCGAGAGATGAACAATTCATAGAGTAGTGTAGAAACACATGTACACTTGCAGTGCTGGAGTCTTGGCAAGCTTGCCAAGTTCTGCTAGTAAAGGAGAACTGGAGAGCACGGTCGCAGTAATGAGCTATTAAATGCAAATAACGTCAATGCTGACTCCTTCCTCGGGCCTCAGCACCAGGGAGGGCACTGCGGGCGAGACAGGAGAGGATAGCCACACGCCAGGCCATTTGCCACTGCCGTTTGCCTCCCTGCTCCCGATGACAATTCTGAAGAGCCTGTCCCTAGGAAGACTCCAGGGCTTCCATAACTGGCTTTAGGAAGGCTGCCATGCACGTCATGTGCTAAATTCAAGGACAGGATCTGACTGTAGTTTAGCTGAACTGAACTGAAAACCTCTTGAACTCACAAGCGCAAAATAGTTGCGCGCTGTCACTTTTTTTTAATTTATTTAACATGTCTACAGTTCTGGTTATGAAAATATTTGACGCTAATTTTAACCAACACCTACTACTGTTTCAGCACATTCTTCTGGGTAAAGGAAATGGTGACTTTCCAGTCAGTGACTACAGTGACACAGACATGAACTTGGAGAAGTACAGTTCCACTTTTCAGCCACTCCAAGATGTTTTAGGTTTGGGGTTTGGTTTTTTTCTTTTTTCTTTTTTTTTAGTGTTTCATGAACAAACATTGTCCAATCTTTATGGAATTCCTATAACTATACAGGATTATACCATAAGCTTCATATCAACAGCCTCAGCCTCAATATAGCTGATACACAAAAACTGTGCATCCCAGGGTAGGGGACTTGGTGGGAGTTGAGGGGGTCGGGATGCTTCCTTTTAAAGTAGAAAAAAAGATTCCAGCCCTAAGTGAGTCTTTAATTAACCACATATCTGACTGATGAAGCAGAAGACCACAGGAAAGAACTCACGAAAAGGAGCCTAGAGGACAGCTGATGCAGTTTCTCAGCAATTCACCAATGATCGCAGTTTACCTAATACTGTGCAATATGGTAACAGAGTAACTGAGGCCAGACCAGGAAAAGCAGAAGCTATGCTAGTTTTCACAGCTGTGGGCTGAAGCAGCACCCAGAATGCCAGAAACTGCTTTAAAGGGCTTGAAACATCTCATTTAATCATCAGGACCTCCCTATAGGATAGAAACGGTCATCATTCCCACACTGTAGGTAAAGAAAATATGGCTTAAAGGAACGAACGAACGAACACACACACACACACACACACACACACACACCCCAAAAACACACACTAAGTCACTCAGCTATGAACTGGAAAAGCCGGAATTCAAATCCAAAAACCAAGTCCAGAATCTGTACTCTTCATCACACCACCTCACACACCAAAGCCAGACTTCAACAAAAGGATCATCAGCTTTCCCACAAGCTGCTGAGAGTCCTCACTGAGGGTTCTCAGAGAAGAAAAAAAATGAATCTGAGAGACTCCGTACGCCACAATTCACTAATTCTCACTGGTACACGTCCTGCTGATTTGTGCAGCAAATATGCTGCCTCCGATATGAACGGAAAGAAATCCACATACACGCAGTCAGGCTAGATCCGGAAGATAACTATCAACTGGAGGAAAAAGAAAATCTTATCTTCTGAAAAAGATTTATAAGGTAGGAGAAATTTTGGTTTCAGTTCTCTGGATTTAAGTTATGTTTTTTAAAAAGGCACACATGGTACAGCTTTGTGTTTCTTCCTTTTAAAGCTTAGTATCATTTAGGCATTTGAAACTTTTATAGCGACCTGTCACTGACTATTTCCATAGGCATCTGGCAGAGAAAGGTCAAGATGCTGCCTTCAGGATCCTTAACAAGGCTCTACTATGCTCGGTGGGACCGAGGTCACCTGAACAAATCCACTGGGCTCCTCTCCATGGTGAAGGCAAGCTCACGGAAAGTGAACTCAGTTTCAGTAGGACTAACTGAGGTGGTGTGATTTAAGAGACAACGTTCAGAATTACCCAATTAGCTGGAGTCATAAAGGAAGGCGGTGATCCCCTGGCTAGCATTAAGGATTTATTTAATGCAGCTAATTTTCCTCCAATAGCTTACCAAGAATGGTCCAAAAGCAGACTGAAAAGAGGAAATCAAGCTGTTTCAACACGATACTAATTTCCTAGATGATCTGACACTATTAGGTTGATCTGAACGATGAAGATGGCCTAACGGGACCATACTATACGTAAAACAAAGCTCTAACCTGAATTGTTTAGTTTAGATGATTCACTGTGCAGAAAGGCTGTATTTACAATAGTAGTTGTCAACTCTGACTGTAAGTCAGAATCACCTGGGAAGCTTTAAAAAACACCATTGCCGGGGCACCTGGGTGGCTCAGTGGGTTAAAGCCTCTGCCTTCGGCTCAGGTCATGATCTCAGGGGTCCTGGGATGGAGCCCCGCATCAGGCTCTCTGCTCAGCAGGAAGCCTGCTTCCCCCTCTCTCTCTGCCTGCCTCTCTGCCTACTTGTGATCTCTGTCAAATAAATAAATAAAATCTTAAAAAAAAAAAAAAAATACCATTGCCTGGACCCTGTCACAGACCCATTAAATCAGAACCTCTGAGGAAGGAACTTGACCATCAGGTTTTTTTGTTTTGTTTTGTAAGATTTTATTTTTAAGTAAGCTCTACCCTCAAGGTGGGGCTCAAACTCACAACCCTGAAATCAAGAATCACATGCTCTACAGACTGAGCCGGTCAGGTTCCTCTTAAAGGTTTTTTTTTTTTAATGCAACTCCATTGAAACCAAAATAAATAAGCATTAAAAGGCCCAAATCTTAATTTTTAGCTGCTGAAAATGCTACACCAGTCAGAGGCATGGTCAAGGAAAAGGGCGATTAGGAATGCAAGGTGGTTAAAATCCAGTCAATTAAATATATGTTAGGAAGGCATAGCACAAACTGGCTCTTTTCAATTAAATTACCTACTTGGGAATCTTAATCTCTTCAGTAAACTGGGGAGGCAGTAGATAAAATAGCTCTAGTTAGATCTGCCTTTATCTCAAACTCTTCTGAGAAGACATTTTTAAAATATAAATCAACTTTTTGTACAGGTAGTGTTTACTTTTCTTTAGAGAGCAGTAAGAGTACATGCAATAAATTTATTTAAACAACCACACAGGCAGGCTGACTACACATAAACATATATAGATATCTATATACGTTTAAATATATAGAGAGAGAGGGAGGGGAGTGGTTTAAAACCTGCAGACAAATATGGAAGTTGTGTGTATGCATGTATTTTATAAAATTCAATCAAAGTGTATAGAGAGACTTTGAAACCGTGCCTAACACAAAAGCCAAAATTTCGTTCCTAGTCTACTCAAAAATGAGTCATCTAAGAGGAAAACACCAGGCTTCTATTCATAGGCCCTTTGGAGGTCTCACTGGAAAAATGAACAGTGCGCTCAAGTCTGGCAATAGTTTTTTTTACTGCATACATCTGGTTTTGGTATATGGTGTATTCTTGAAAACGCCTACAGTAAGAATCCTAGGTTACTGCACAGACCATTCAGTCCTTGGTAGTCATCATCCCCAAAGCTATTTCTGATACAGAAATTGCCAAATAAAACCTTCTTCAGTGCAACTTCTCAATCTTCTAATTGAGACAAAAATAACAAGAATATTATTAGATTTGTGAGTGACAGTAGCTAAATTAGATCTTATAGGCCAACAGGTAGTTGGTAGTCTCAGACAGCCTCAAGATTTGAGCTTGTCTGCCCAAGGGTACGGCTCAGGTCAGCTACACACCTGCCTCACCTCTACACCCCTGCCTCACCGCGGTCCAGGCAGCAGAGGCAGCAGCTAGCTGGGGCATTTTTTCCTTAGGACAATCATAGGAGCACAAGAGCCCAATCACATTTAAGGCATTCCCTTTAAGACATCTGCCTGCTTCGCATTCATTTATATTCTGTTGGCCAAATAGGTTACAGGCCAAGCCCAGTATCAATGGAGCAGGAAATAAACTCTCACGCAACATAAGTCACATGGCAGAGGAAGGGATTAAGACGTGAAAACAATCTACAACATCCGAGATCCATTAATGCGCCAGTTAGAAAACCAACGTACTTTTCTTTTTCTTTCCAAATAATTGGTTCTGACACCATAAAGGTAATTTAAATTTTGAGAACCTCAAAGGCAGAGGGTTAGCACAAACTTAACCACACTGGATAGATCCTAAAAATGCCGAGTTTTCAAACATTCAGTGGAAGCAAAGAGGATGTGCTCTGAACTCTGAGAGGAGGCAAAAAGGGGTTCTGGTGAGGGAGAAGTTGATGCTGAAGCATATGCCAACAGTTTAAATAAAACAGGTCCATGAAAACAGTGGAAAATGTGGATTGCATATAATATTTTAACTATTAATATACTTTCTATTATCTTATCTATACTCCAAGAAGTTTGTTTCTTCACAACTTTTGTTTTAGATCTTCTTGAGAATAATAGGATATTGCCTTATTGGGGGGGTTGCCTTATATTCAGGCTTTTACAATATTTATTTAATATAGTGCTTTGAAATTCACCAAGGCACAAATTTTAATCTCTTCTACTTAGCCCAAATCAACTTCTTGGTAAAGCTCACCTTTGTCTCCATCATAACGTTTGTCGGTCAACATAAGGCAGATGACCTTACTGAAATCCAGATTTCCCGCTACATCAGTCATGTTAGGGTGGATACTTGTTCCGACCACTCAACATTGAACATAAACGATGAAGATAACTAACCCCCACGTTACTAAAAACAAAACCATTTCGCCATCCTAGTACGTGAGTGGTGTTACGATTTTGTTCATCAGTCTATCTTACCTCCTTGTACTAATAACAGAGAGCTACCTCAATCAAGATTTTTCAGACGATGGAACCTACACCCCCAAGTTCCCCTGCAAATCCCAGATGAACCCAGAAAAACAGAACTGTTTGTTTTTAACTGTTTTATATATTGCAGCTCTGTGTATGTTTTAATTTAGGAAACAAAGGTTCTGCTATTTCAACTTTTTTTTTTTTTTCCAACCACCAACTGTGAATTCTCAGTAGTGTCTAACCCAGGTTAAGCCAAAGCTCAAATCTTCCTGAGGCTTGGTTTAGCAGACTGTGTTGACTCAGAGGTAACCCGGGGTGGAAAGCAGCACGGGAGCTTTCTATTTAGAACCCTCTATGTTTACATGTATATAGTTTGTATATCTATATACACCAGGCACCACTTCATTTAACCCAGGACACCTTTACTGGAACAATGTTTGACCATAATTATAAAGAATCCAAAGCCATTTTTATATTGTTATTGTCCAACCTATACTCAAACGTCCATCTTCTATTTCCCTCCACTTTAGTTGTTGTTGTTGGGGGTTTTTTTGTCAGTTTAAAATTATGTAATAATCTCATCTATGTGGATCGGCCATGACCTGAGAGGCTCCAAAAAGGCCAAAACTTAAACAACAAATCAGACAACCTACTCAAGACTCCGGTCTCGTATAGTCCTTTCCCCGAGACCCCAATCTGTCAGGATCTATGCTCTCCAGCAAGCAAGGCTGGAAGGAATCATTCAAAGGATGAAAACACAACTGTGGGACAGGGTGTGGCACAGAACCAGGACCTCAACAGCAGGGTTCGGTTTTTTCCTGGAAGATTTTTCAAGGGTCATCTAATCCCAACCTCCTCACTTTACAGAGGGTTAGGAGACTTCCTCAGTTTGTACAGAGATCCCTTTAGCACTTACCCATCCCAGAACTTAAAAAGGAAAATGTGAGCTGAAAGTGATGGCCAATGATGAGTAGCCTCTCCTCTCATACGCTTTTTTTTTAATTAAGGATTTATTTATTTATTTGACAGAGAGAAACACAGCGAGAGAGGGAACACAAGCAGAGGGAATGGTAGCGGGAGAAGCAAGCATCCTGCCGAGCAGGGAGCCCGATGCGGGGCTCGATCCCAGGACACTGGGATCATGACCTGAGCTGAAGGCAGACACTTAACGACTGAGCTACCCAGGCGCCCCTCTCATATGCTTTTTTAATTTGAGAAGGAAGGGAGGGTGAATGGGGGGAAACCAGAGGGGGAGATGAACCATGAGAGACTGTGGACTCTGAGCAACAAACTGAGGGTTTTGGAGGGGAGGGGGGTGGGGGTTGGGCGAGCCTGATAGGGGGGGTATTGAGGAGGGCACATGCTGCATGGAGCACTGGGTGTGGTGCATGAACAATAAAAATTGTAACACTGAAAAAAATAAATAAAATTAAAAAAAAAAAGAAAAATACATACATACATACATACATACATACATACATACATACATACATTAAAGAAGCTAGCTCGCCGCCACGGCTGAATGAACTAGAATTCCTGTTACCTCAGAAAACTATTTTCTGGATTGTGCTAGATCAGTATCCGCTTTCTAAGTAGGGCATTTTCAAGCTACTTGCCCCTTTCTTTTCAGAAAAGTGAAGCATTCCCATGCTTTTTATTTCTAACCAGGGGCATTTTATGCTTTGGGAACTGAATGGTGTTTATAATCCTATATTCAAGATTGAGAAGGGAAACAGGATGTTACAAAAATGGTCAGGCTAACTTCCCAGATAGGAAATTCTGCCTCCAAATTAAGTCAGACAAGGGACTCACCTCTTCACTCAGAACTCTTCCAGTGAGTTTTGTTTGTTTGTTTTGAGGTGAGGATTGCATGGTCAGTGTAATTATTAGTTCTTTAAAGCCCCAGAAACATTGGTCAGACACAATACCCACGACACTGGTGTGTTCTCGCAGAGCCCGCTACTTACTAACCGTATACCTTGGCGCAACTCAAACTGCATCTCTCATCTCCAAAACATTGCTGATATGCTTTTGTCCCCTTTATAGGACAATAAAAATACAAATGGCTAGTAAAAATATGTCCTCAAATAATAAATATAGTCCTTGAAGTATGGCCATTCCTAGAACGGTGTAAGCGTGGGGCCTTTCAACCAGCTGCCACCAAAGACTCTCAAAGGGAGGCCACACAGTTGACGTCATTCAGAGGCTTCCTAAATACCATTTAAGGCAGGAATTTCTAAATGGATTGTCACTGTGTTCACAAAAGAGAAGGCAGTATGCCAAGGACTACCTCCCACCCCAAACGATGGTACCTCAGGTGCCCTAGTCAAGGGACAGCTGGCACATTACGAGAAATGTGTCATCACCCGAAGTGCTCAATCTAACAAAGTCCCACTAGCAGTCCCAAGACCTCAGTCTAAGAGGTGGACCTCTATTCTCATCCTCTCCAAATTCACATCTCAAACTTTTTAAAAGAAATTAAACTCACACCTTCCAGAGTCATTCAGAGGCAAACTAACACCCCAGAATTTGTTCAACCGCTACAAGGCAATCTATTAACTGTATTTTTTGGCTGCAGAGATGAATCCGATACAGATCCGCTCTCAGAAACGTTCCAGTATTCCATCATCGTGCCTTTTACATTTGAATTGCAGTTACCAGTTTCTGAAAACAATTTCACACATTTCACTCATTTTCACACAATTACTCAAGCTGAGCTCGGTGCGGTTTTGCTTGTTATACAGCTAAACAAGCAGATTTCAAAAGATTAAAGGACTTGCTCACAGTCACTTAGAACTGAAGACAGTAAGCTCTAAGAGTGAAGCTCCAAGATTCCACCCCACCCCCTATTGTTATGAAGCCTCCAAAAAAGACAAAAATCCCTGCAATCAACTTAGTGATATAAACAAGACAACAAGGACACCCTTTCAAATGGGTAGGTGAAATTGGTTTCCTCAGCTTCCCAGCCATCAGATCAAGAACCATCAAGTAAAAGCTCCAGGGTTCCACAGGTCCATTCAGACCCAAATAATGGTCACTGATCACTGTCAACAACAGTCAGCCTAAACGTGTATATGAAATAAGCGCTGACTTAATACCCCAACTAGGTACCTAATGACTCTTAATCACCAAAAATTACTTACGCTCATTTTTCATTTAATTAAAATCCTTTACTGTTAGAGAGAGAACTTCTCTTCGGTCAACAAACCACAAACAGTGGTGAATCACAAGCTAACAGCCTTTCCTGATCTGACAGCACAGGGAGGGCCAAGACCACTGGCGAACACTCTAGCTGGGGAAGCAAGATGGGACAAGAGCAAAGGCAGTGACTTGGTTTGGTTTTACGTAAATTTGGCCCATGATTAAACAAACTCCTGAGGGACAGAGAAATCCCAAGAGCAATAAAATCCATAAATACTTCATGGTCCAGGAAATTCAGTATGTGTCTTTCGTACACTGAGAGTTTCCTAACAGAAGAGTATTGTCAATATTTTCTATGGAGACCTTTCAATCCTGGGTCTGCATATGCACTAAGAAATGAAGACCAAAAGCAACCGTTCAGATGGCCAGAAACAAAAGAAAACCTTTGGCCTTGATTTGTGGACAGTATAAGCAAAAGGAACTTGGACTCCTATCGTACCCAGAATTTTCTCAGTTCTCTGATTTAGCATGTATTATATGTGTATTGGACCATCTCAGTAAATTAACACTAAGCAGACCACAAACTACAATTTGAGGACTCCTCAATCCTGTTTGCTGCTCCCACAATGCAAGAATCAAGACTCTGGGGCACCTGGGTGGCTCAGTCCTTAAGCATCTGCCTTTGGTTCAGGTCATGCTCCCAGGGTCCTGGGATCAAGCCCCACACCCGGCTCAAGCAGCCTGCTTCTCCCTCTCCCACTCCCCTGCTTGTGTTCCCTCTCATGCTGTGTCTCCGTCAAATAAGTAAATAAAACCTTAAAAAAAAAAAAAAGAAAAGAAAGAATGACTCTAAACACACATGTACAGATGTACATGTACAAAAAAGCAGCTCATGTACAAAAATTACTTTTACTTTAGGCAATGCCACAAATTCTTCTTATTCTATTACTATATTTCTTTCCTACATAAAGTGATCACAAGATCAGAACCGACAACAGAGATTCCAAGACCCAATGCTCGACCCACAGCTTGAAGAAAAAAAATAACAAAAACCCACTTCATTGTGTATTATCATAAAACACAGTGGCGTGGAAGGAACCTGTATTTGAGGCTTTGCCATGTGCCATTAGAGTTCCCAAAGGAAGAACCTGTGGTATTCACAACTGCCTTAAACTTTTTTTTAAAACACTCCATGTACACTCTCCTTCATAATCCTCACCAGAACCCTTAAAGCAGATACCATCATTTGTGCCACTTCACAGATGGAAAACAAAGGCTCAGAAAGGTTAAGCAACTTGCCCAAGGTTACCCAGCTCATCAGGAGCAGATCTGGAATATACAGGCCAACTGTGTGATCGCAAGGGGGCTCCAGACCTGGCTCAATGATGACACAAAACAGATCCACAATCCCTTGTAAGAATCCCTTGGATCCAAACACAGTTCAGAATTCACAAAGTTTTAGGAATTTAGCAAGGTAATCAACATAGTCAGCCAGGTCTTAACACTCGTCATGGTGTTTGGGGCAGCATGCCACAGTCAAACCAGTAGCAAAGCATCGAAGGTCACACTAAAGTGGGATAAATCGAGACTGCCCAGCACCTTCCCCTTTAGCTGAGATCAGGGTGACTGCCAGGTGCGCTTAGGTCTGGCCCAGCTCTGCCAACCAAACGAGTTATTTTAAAAGAAAAATTCTTTTTTTGAAGCTCTTTCATCATAAAAAAACAAATAGCCGGTTTGGGAGCTGTACGGAAGGAAGAGCAGAGATTGAGATACAGATGTCTGGAGTAGATTCACATAAACTAACTGGACCTCTAGCATGTGCTGATCTTTTATTACCAGTAATTAGAGAGTACTTCCCTACTGGTACCTGAAGACACTTCAGGATGCGGCTGGGAGGCTTCTATTTCAATAAAGGAAGCTTATAACGCGCCCGATTCATAAAGCCTCAGCTACTGTAATGTTAAAAATGCCAATTATTCGGAGCAATGAAATCACTCTGCTTGACCGTAACATCCTAAGAATGTCACTATTACACTGTCACCTTGCCTTTGGAAGGAAGCTTATCTCTCCTTCTTGCGGGTAGTGTTCAATCCAATCTTTGGACCAGAGGCGATCTGATCACCTATTCTCAGTGCTGCCCGGGCTCTGGTGTCCCCTGGGAGGCTTTAAGAAACAGGGAGGCCTGGGTCCCTCTCCTGAGACTGTGACTCAGTCAGTATGGCCTCACCACAGGGTATAGCCTGTGCTGGGAGTCTTCTAAGGCTCCTCAGGACTTCTATTCTGCAGCCAAGTTTAAGAACCATGCGGTTAAAATACCCACCAAGGTGGGCTCCCTGTCTCAAACACCCTAGCACCATTGTAAGCAAAGAACACTATTCTCCAAAACATCACCACCATCATCATCATTATTCCAGAACCCCAAACTAACTACTAACAGGCCTCCAAGCGATCCCGCCTTAGAAAAGGTTCCTATTTATAAATTGCAGGGCGTGCAAGAAGGCAGGGTTAAAAGTTTCTAAATCTAACCACAAGGAAACAAATGTTGGCTCCAGCTCTGGAGGGGGGGCTGCTAGAGAACCCTACCCAGGCGCCGGGCCCCCCACCCCCACAAGGGTTGTACTGAGAGCTCATTCTTTTGCTTATTTTTGGTCCCTTGCTTTTTTCAGGCACCCTGCAGTCAAGTGCTAGGTACAGGAAACTAAAGAGCTTTCTGCTAAATAATTTGGCTTTCTTTGTCAAGAAGAATAAATATATCTTACTTGCTCAATGTAAACAGCCTCTCACCCCTTGGAGGATCAAAAGGAGGGGCTGAACGACCTCACTTTGTTTTGTTAAAAAAAAAAAGTGATTTGTAACTGCATTTTCCAAAAGACAAAATGTGGTCCCAAATTGCCAAGCAAGTTAAACTGATATCCCTTGGCTGTGCAGATGGTCCAGAGGGCAAAAATGCAAGGCCAACTCAACTCAGATAAAACTAAGAAAGCAAGAGCCTACAGGACTTTTCTGTGCTCTCTATTCCTTTTTATGGCACAGCTTTGAAAATTAAATCTTCCAAGCAACTGAAAATTACATTCCTTGCCTCTTTAGACATGAAAGCGAGGTCTCTTATGTGAAGCCAAACATTCTCTAACACTTCCACAGAACAGAGTTTGGTCATACCACGAGCCATCAAAATCAAGGCCAGTTAACTGTTAGTAAGAACCCAATCCTTTATTTAAAAAAAAAAAAAAAAAGTTAAATTAACAGCTTTTATTAAAAGAGCACATAGCTCTGAAGTTTCTGCTCTGCTCCCACCTTGCAAATGAGAATTGTTCTTCCTCCATTAGTTACAGTGTTCTCTGAGTCGATGTCAATTTAGCTAACTGAACTCTTGGGTTTTCCATCCAGGTACTAACCAGAAGGTAGGATGTACTCCTTATTGGAACTCTTTATGACCATTATCTTCACTCTGATTCCATAGTACAATGCAGATCCTGCATACAATCTTGAATTCAACTTGCCAAGGGAATCTAGAAGTGGCACTAGGAGAAATCTAAATTACAGACCTTTATTAGCAGGACTCTACTAATTATGGCCATCGGGGAAACAGAATTGATGAGGCAATTTTTTCCCTGGGGAGTAATATCTACAGTCAGTTTCCAATCTAGAAGAAAAAATTTTTTATCTCCTTTACAGATAATATTTTCATTTTTATCAGCTTCTTAAGACCTCTAGGGACATTGCAGCTATTGTCAACCACGGTTGACAATTCAGACAGCAACCTTTCAAATATTTTCATATAAATCTTCAAGAAAATGGCCAGTAACAATGGTTAATATTTTTTGAGCAATTAGCACAGAAGACACTCTGTTCTAAGGGAGAAAGAGATCATCTGAGGCTAAGGAACACGTTCAATTCACACCATGACTGAATGGGCAGAAATGGTACTAGAATCTAGGTTCCTCCAGCTCCTAAACAAATGCCCCAAACATGGCATTATTCTGCCTCAGACATCACCTACCTCTTCAACAGCCACGTTCATCCTCTACAAGAGGGGGGCGCCGGGTGAACTATCGCTAAAGCTAAGAATTCTTACAGGTGCCTGGGTGGCTACCTCAGGTGAGTGTCTGACTCTTGATTTCAGCTCAGGTCATGATCTCAGGGTCGTGCATCGAGCCCTACATCAGGCTCTGCACTTAGCAGTCTGCTTGTCCCTCTCTCCCTCTGCTCCTCCTGCCACTCACACACGCACACGCTCATACACTCTCTCTCTTCTCTCTAAAATAAAACCTTTAAAGCTAAAAGCTATTCACATCTGTTTGAAACTTTTAAAGAATACAGACGCAAAACGGGGTGGGGGTAGAAAAGAAGGAAGAAGGAGACAAGACATCCATTTGCAAAGAGCTTTAACAGGAAGAAAGTCTCATTGGTAAAAGCGGAGGCTCAGTTTAAAGTACTGTTTCAAATCCAATGGCAGGTAACTAATCTGAAATTCAACACAAAGCCAAATGTAGTCACAGAGTCACTGTTGTTCTCTACAATGGTGTAAATACCTCTTCTTTGTAAAACGTTCCCATTTTATAGTTAAAAAAAAAAAATGATGACCAGAGGGGAAAAAAGCAGAAGAGATCAGCAGAAAGTGTAGTTTGACTTTTAATTGCATGATCATTTAAGCACAGACTTGTCGACTGCTGGCTTCCCCAAGTGGGGTGCAAAGACTTAGTTGTGATGTTCAGCACTTCCACCCATCTGACGAGCCACTGGGAAGTCATAAAAGCCGTGGGAAACTCAGCAAGGGCAGAGCATGAGAGAGAAATGAAAAGAGGAAGGAGGGTATGCCCCCGGGTACACAAACATGTAGGGGCATGGAGAAAGAGAACTACTAAGGGGGTCAGGATAGAGGAGTCAGAGGGACAGGGACACCGGAAGGTTGGTGGTGAAACAGCTCTGTGTCCCTACTCAAGGGATGATGCTTCTGAGGGCTACCCAGACCCTTCATTCTGATTCAAGAGACCGTGCCTCCCAAGGAAGCCCGAAATGGCATCTCTGTGTAGGGATTCTCAGCTCATGAGAGAAATGGTGTGCGGCAGGGGAGAAGACAGAAGCGGGCAGGAGGCGGTTGGTGAGGGCTTCTTCATAAACTTCACTGACAGATTCCACAAAAGGGAAGGTCAAGTGCCACAGTGTATCTCGGCTCACAGCAGAAACAGGATACTCCTCTTGACCAACAGAGGAATTGACTCCTGCTCATTTTCTCCACCTTCATTTTATCACATGATATGCAAAGTGGTAATTTGTTCAAAAGGTGATAAAGCATTATGTATGTCATGCCTAGCATATTGTGCCTCATTATTTCTTCATTTGTATCCTAAAATAAGATACCAATTCCAAAAAAGTAATCAGGTTCCATTAGCCCTCCCCACTAAATTTGTTCTCCTAGGCAGCTCCTGCCAAGGAATCACCCGCTCACTAATTATCTTTTGAGCACCTGCTCTAGCAAAGTATTATTCTATAGGGGAACATTCACATCTAGGCTCCAGAAGAGCACTGTCAAATAGAATTACAATGTGAGCCACATATGAAATTAAGTTTTCTAGTAGCTCCATTAAAAAGTCAAATGAAGTCAAAATGATTTCAATAATAATATTTTAGGTATGTGGGTTTGAGTAAGGTACATCGACACGTAAACAGTATGTTAATGAAGTAACGTGAAAAAAAGAATGCAAAATTCATTTTCAAAATCCTTGGAGCATTTTATACTTAAAACACAGTCCGATTCACATGCTAAATTTCCATCAGGTATACTTGATTTATGTTTAGATTTCACAAAAATAGACAGTTGAAATGCTCATACCCAAATTGTTGTTGTTTTTAAAATTTTATTTGTCAGAGGGAGAAACAGAGTGCACAAGCAGGGAGAGCAGCAGGCAGAGGGAGAAGCAAATTCCTGGCTAAACAGGGAGTCCAATGCGGGACTCGATCCCAGGACCCTGGGATCATGACCTGAGCGGAAGGCAGACGTTTAACCGACTGAGCCACCCTGTGCCCCTACCCAAGTTGTTAAACACACAGAAAAGTTTCCCATAAGCTGAGTATCCATTCCTAGTTTTAAATTAATTGCCATGACATACAAGGAAAGTGTTTGCTCCAGTCCCACGAAGCGAGGTTCAATGCTGCAAAGCCACACAAATCAAGTGGCTCCTGTCCAGGCCAGCTCTAGACATGCACACGTGCTCCTGAGGAAACCAGGAAGGCATCTTATTCCGTATGAGGGAAGGTCATTTCTAATGCAAGACTTCGGGGGAGGTAATGAAATCGGAATTCTTCAGAATCCCTCAAACAAAGGTATCACTGTGAAACCCAAAGCATGACTATCATCACCATTCAGGGGCTAAGTCGGTTCCTCAGGTGATAACTGTTTAGCCATTCAGGAGGAGCAATTTAGATCTGAGTCAGAGCATGGGCTCTGGGGTTCAACTGAGTGGGCTGAAAATCCAGACCATTAGTCACAGGCCCTTGGACAAGTAGCCTACCCTCTCTATGCCTCGGGTTGCTCAGTGGGAAAATGGGATGATGATGAGGAGGAGGAGGACAGCGGTCCCTACACCAGATAAGCTTATTTTGAGATCAAATGAGCACAAACAGAGAGTGGAACATAGTGCCTGGTATACATTAAGAGCTCAGGGAGAAATGGCTACTACTGGCTTGCACAACCTCTCACCAGACCTGCTCTCAGAAGCCAAGGGCTGCAGGGCAAAGCCCCACCAAGCACAACAAGCATGAGCCAGGCACACATTGGAAAAAGGCCACAGCTAGCTCACTACGAAGACGCCAAGCAGAATTAATCCCATGCTGTCAGCATCCTCCACAAGCAAAATGGTATATATACAGATGGTTCTTTAAACACGGTACCCATACTATCAAAACAGGGTTCGGGGGCTCAAAATAGATGCAGCCTCAGTACACAGGAATGAGCTGCCGGAAAAGCTCTGTCAGCCTTCCATCTGCAAACAACAGGGAGGTGGGAGAGAGGCAGCCGAGCGAGAGAGGTACCACTCACCAAATAGGACAAACTGAATTCCAAGTGTAAGCACATATGGTCTTTATTAAGTTGGAGGACTCTGGTTACATCTATTTTGAGATTTTTGTGTTTTATTTCAGTTTGCCTAAAGGAAGGACAATCCATCAAAAATTAGTGATGAACAGGTTCAGCACATACAGAGACGTGTTGGCACTTCCAGGAAAAAGGGGTGGGTGGTAGGGTGGACGGGCGAACAGGCAAGGCCCAGGGCTCCACCTCTTGTTGGGGGATCAAAGAGCCCAATGACCAGCGGGAAAGGAGAACTGAGATCCTGCCCAGGCAGTGGGTCTATTCAAGGGTTAAAGTAAGGCGGTGTCGGCCCAGAGAAGAAATAAAAACAGGCAAGGCCAGGAACACTGCGGTTTCCCTCTTTTGCTGAAGCGGCCCTGCCTCCCTCAGCCCCTCTGGCTGTGAGGGAGGCTTCCCAGGCCAGGAGGCAGGAAGAAAAAAGAGGGAATAATCCTCCACACCATCAAAAGTTTGAGGGACACAACCTGGGCAGCCTGATACTCAAGAAGAGAAGCAACAGTCTCAAGGGCACCAACCGAATGCCACAGAAAGATGTGAATACAATTGTTGGCCTCAGGCCTACAGCGCTTCGGGGGGAATGCAGATGTCGCTCTGTCTTTGGATCAAGTTGAGAAAGGAAGACTTGCTCTATCAAGTACAAAGGAGAAAATCTGTAAGAATGTATAATGCTTTAGAGGTAATTAGCTTAGGAAGAGCACACCCAGAGGGCTGTCTACACCATCACCTTCTCTTCCCCACCCCTCAATACTAAAACCGCAGGGGCCTTATGAGGGAGGACGACAGGAGGCCACATGTTAAGAGAATGGTCTTGTGCCACTTTTGTGTCATGAAATGACTTCAGCTCAACACTTCTTGAAACCCAGTTACTGGCCAGGCTCCCATTTTTGATTCCTCAAATCCAAAATGGCCCACGTTCAGATTCGTTAGAGATACTGAGGGGGTCTGAGGAGACAGGTAGGCTGTGAAGGCTGAAAGGACAAAGAAAAGTCCACACATTTCTCTGAAGTCATCTCAGTTTCAAAAAACCGTGAAGAGAAAATAAACTCAAGAAATGAAGTTTCACTGGTAATGGAAACATCTTCAGGGAAAAGGTGGTCGGCACAAGTACAGTGAATCACCAGACCAGGCCCATCAGGAGCAGCTCCTCCCTCAGGGCAGGCAAGAGAATCACATGGGGTCAGACAGAGGTGCCAACTGACAGGACTCAGGCAGAGCTCACAACCTGAAGATGCTGTGTGGCTGGCAGGCCTGTGCGTTGCTCTTCTGCTTCTGCCAACATTAATAATTTCCCCGCATGCCCATTAGGAAATGGAGGCTCACAAAGACTGAGGTCCTAGGACTGAGTTAGGTTAGAAGCAGGCGTGGACCCTACAGTTTCCAAATTCTCGTCCCATGATTTTTCCACAACACGCCAAGTTGCTTCTTGAAAATAAGCCATAATTCTCTACTTAGCAACCTTTCGAGCAGTCATTCTGATTCCCATCACAAACGCTCATCTCCACCATCAACTGATGCCTTTTCAAGGATATCCTCACTGTCCTGTCTGTGGGTTGCCAAAGCAGAAGGCAAACTCTAGGGAACCCCAGTCCCTTGCTCTGGGTACAAGGCCACTGATGTCTGGAGGTCAGGGCACTAAGATTAATGTGTTGACATCATTCTTGCACTAAAGACACACTAAAGAAGATATCTTTAAAGAAAAGTATTTTGGGGAACCTGGGTGGCTAAGTTGGTTGGGCATCTGCCTTTCAGCTCAGGTCATGATCCCAGGGTCCTGGGATCAAGTCCCATGTCAGGTTCCTTGCTCAGTGGGGAGCCTGCTTCTCCCTCTGCCTGCTGCTCTCCCTGCTTGCTCAGTCTCTTTCCTTTTGTCTCTCCCTCTCTCTGACAGATTTAAAAAAAAAAAAAAAAAAAAATTCTCTAGTCAACAGTGCTGAGTCTCCTGTTCCCTACTCATGCCAACTATTTAGTTTGGGCAGAGGGGAAGATAAATCCACTGTCCTCATCTGCTTTAATTGTGAAACAGGTCTTTAAGAAACAGGAGCAAAAGCAATAAAAATAGAGCAATGTAGTGGGACTAATATCCAGAAGCCTCCTTCAGGGCACTCAAGGGGCTATGTCTACCTTTCCCTCCATGATTCCTTCCCATTCTATGGCTTTATCCCACTTCAACCACTTTGACCATGTAGCCCACGGATCTGGAACATCATCTCAGAAGTGTAAATCTGGTAAGTTCAGCCCTCTCGCTCTTGGGCTTCTCTGTACTGCCTACCATACACAAAATAGTACTTTCGGTTCTCCCCTACCCTTGCGGTGCCTTCACCAACACAGCAGGCTAATTCACACCTCAGTGACTCTGCATGTGGGATTCTTTTTTTTTTTTTTTTGCATGTGGGATTCTTGCCTCCAAACCACTGGAACCCACCGGTCTAAGGGAAAACCATTTCAAAATCTGCTCAACTCCAACTCTCTGTTGAGTCTCCTGGAGTCCCTTCGTAGAGGTGATCACTCCCTCTGGGTTTCCAGCTCATGCTTCTACGGCAGTACTGATCCCATTGTGACAAGCCACAAATGTGTTCTCTACCAATAGCAAACCAAGAGTAGCACTCAAAACTGTTTAAACCTTCATACATCTTGGGGCGCCTGCGTGGCTCAGAGCGTTAAAGCCTCTGCCTTTGGCTCAAGTCTTGATCTCAGGGTCCTGGGATCGAGTCCCGCATCGGGCTCTCTCCTCAGCAGGGAGCCTGCTTCCCCCTCTCTCTCTGCCTGCCTTTCTGCCTACTTGTGATCTCTCTCTGTCAAATAAACAAACAAAATCTTTAAAAAAAAAAAAAAAAACCTTCATACATCTTGTGTCTAGCAGAGAGGAGCTAGATGAATGTCTAGGAAATAAGACCACCCCACCCTCCACCTCAATTCTGTAAGCTTCCTGAGGCCGGAGATAAGAGCGATTTTTTGTATCCTGCCCCCCGGCCCCCCCGCCAACAGAACTGAGCACAAATGTCTGAGGCATCAACAGCAACCGCATGCGCACAGTAGCTTATTTCTCTAAGAAATAGGACAGGCATTCCCAGAGAGGCTCTGAGGGAAATGCTTTCAATTCACCGAACAAGATTTAGCATCTGAGCCTCCTCCTCATGGACTGATCTGTTTCCACTTCACTTGTGCTAACTCATTTTACACTCAATCAAGCCTACACTAAGATCCAAGGTTATCCTCTAGGGGCAAGGACAGTAAAGTGTAAATTATAAAAGCTCATCAACAAATGTCAGAAGAAACCTTCTAGACAGTGTATCCTGTTCCCTTCCCCAACCCCTCATCCCCCCACCAAACAATTTCACTGCAGTGGATGAAGTTCAGTTCATAAAAATGTGTTCCCAAGCCACTACAGAAACCTTGAGAATTGTCACATCCGGTGAATGGGAACCAAACTAGAAATGTCTGCGTCTAACTTTTAGAAAAGTGGTAAAGCTAAAAGAAGAACAAGTATAAAACTAGCCAAAGGAGAGAAGGATAACAAAAGGATCCACCATTCCATCCGTTGCTAAAGAGAAATGCAAGAGAAAGGGGGGGAAACACATATTTGAATTCCAACCATGAAATAAGACAAATACATACTATACTCTAGGTTTAAAATACTTGCCTTCAAGGGGGGAAACCAGAGAGAAGAGAAAACAACATTCGATGAGTTACTAATTCAATTCAACTTAAATTCTGGTTGAATAGTATTAGTTCCTCCAGAATACCTATTAGAAAAGTCTGGAGGGAAGGGAGTCATCTAAACGCTTTGCATAGCAAGCTCACTGCTCTCAAAGTTTAAGCCATAGGAATAGCAGTATTTCCTAAAGATGTTTTTATTCATGTTTTTTAAAGATGTATTTATTTATTTGAGAGAGAAGGTGGGGAGCACAGGGAGAGGGAGAGAAAGTCTTAACCAGGCTCTGTACTCAGCGCAGAACCCGACACGAGGCTTGATTCCACAGCCCTGAGATCACGACCTGAGCTGAAACCCAGAGTCAGATGCTTAACCAACTGAGCCACCAAGGCACCCTTTTTATTCACATTTTAGGTGAGACTGAGGATACAGCCACCATCCATTTTAAGTGTGAACAGGGGAACTTCAAAGTCCCTAATCAATCCTATCCCCTCTTGCTACCACTAATACAGAACACAGTCAACATTCTATTGAAGGCCAATTGCCCTCAGGCCATAAGGAGTATGCCTTTGTTCTCTGGAGCAGATAATACCGTGGGCTTTGGAGCAAAAGCACATTGGTTCCAATCCCAACTCTGTCCCTCATAAGATGTGCACCTTGGCCTAGTCACTGAACCTCAACTCCCTTTTCAGTAAAATGGGAAAATGAGCCCAATCTCCCAAGGCCTTGGTGAGGGAGGATTGAGTTCATTCAAGTCTGGAGTATGATTAGTGCTCTTTATTATTTAAACACAGTCAAGAGAAAAACATTTTACTTCCGTAAGTATTCCAAGTAAGATCTGCAGTAGTATAAACAATCTTTTATCCAGGGCAGTGGCTTTTTCCCACAGCAAATCTTTAAGCTACAGAACAGGGAGGTTTGATAAACCCCCGTTCTAACAACTAGAAATCTGATGCAGCAACTGGCTGACCTGCCGGTTCAAGGTCACCAAGCTCCTGTGCTGTACCAGGAAAAGAGCAGAAATCTCCCAACACCCAGCACAGTGCACTGTAGGGATCAGGAATCTGTTGGGACTACAAACATCCAATTGTTAATGAGATTTTTTTTCCTAAATATCAAAAGAAACATTCTTTATAAATCTAAGCACAAGGGCTCTATTATGAAGAGAGAAAACAAGCCACGAATCAGAGGAGGCTGGGTACTCACTCCATATTGCTCTGCTTCTGAGGTGACAGAAACACGAGATCCGGGTTCCAGACATGACTCCATCATACCCCATCAACCTGACCTTCAATCAACTAACGTTTGAGTTGCTTGTCATTTTAATAGCCCAGTGGGAATCATTCCTGCTCCGTCTAATACACGGGCCTTTGTACGATCAAATCAGAGTACCCAGTCAAGCATCTCGGAAGCTAGAAAATTCCAGGTACTTACTCGGTTCCTTATTTTTTGCTTATGCCTAGCAAACTTATATAGGATATGAGTAGCAAGGAAATTGATTTGTGGAGAATGTATAATACAAGCACAGATCTGTCTGTCTCCAAATTTGATGTGTATCAGAATCACTTGGGCAGCTTTGGAAACGCTTACTGACCAGGTCACCCACACCAATTAAGTCAACCTATTTGGATGCGGCAGCCGAGCACAGGTCTTTTTAAAGATGTCCCACACTAATGTTCAGAAACCACTGGTCTATGCTATTCCCCACTCAGTAATGTCTTATCCTTTGCTCACTGCCTATACCAATTCACACTGGAGCTACTCCATTAGACTCTTGTTCAGCATTATCTAATTGGGTAGCTAGCCACTAGCTCCCCATGACGACTTGAATTTGAATTAATTAAACAAACTTAAGATGTAGTTCCTACTTGTACTTGCTCTTTCAAGTGTTCAAAACCATGAGGCCAGGGGCTACCTTACCAGACTGTCAATGTATATTATTTTCATCACGGAAAGTTCTATTGGATAGAACTGCTCTAGCCCATACTTAATTATCCTATACAAATGGATAGAAATTCATTTAGTAATTACATATCATTTTTCAATTATTTGAGTATTAAAGATACAAAACGTTGTATCAACATCTAAACCTGTGCTACCCAATACAGTAACCCCCAGCCACATGTTGCGATTGGCAGCTAAAATGCAGTTAGAATAACTGATGAACTAAGATTTAAATATTAATTTTTAATTCAAATTTAAAGACTGATGTTCACTTCATTTACTGGACAACATCTAAGTATGTCCGGGCCATATTCAGTATGTGAATCTACTTTTTCAACTCTATATTTTATGATCTAAATAAAGATCAAGTATTTGCAATAAAAATTATTTTAAAACAATTTTTTTTTTAATTAAGCAAAGTCTACCTCCAGCATGGGGCTCAAACTCACGATCCCAAGATCAAGAGTCACGTGCTCTACTTTCTCAGTCAGAGAGGCAGCCATCCAATGAAAACTTAGCATCCAAATTGAGATGTGCTTTAAGAATAACCCATCATATTATGCTAAGCGAAATAAGTCAGTCAGAGAAAGACAAATATCACATGATCTCTCTGATATGAAGAATTTGAGAGGCAAGGCAGGAGTTTGGCGGGGGGTGGGGGAGAGAAATGAAACA
>CM053605.1:66855941-66880165 GCA_028646535.1 Procyon lotor
GGAAGACAAGTTTTTAAACAAATATTGACTTAATTCCATACCAGGCCAAAATACTTTGCTTGCTCCTAAATTTGGTTACACTGGGGTGAATTTCAACTATGAGCTTTGTAACAAATAGATTTCCATCCAGAAGAAATCATGTGTGCAGGGAACAACTTGAGCTGTAACTTTCTTCTAGCCTTTCAATCTATTTTATCTGGTAAGACATTGTACACTTAATGGCTGCTGGGGAAAAAAAAAAATCAAGTATTTGAAACCAAATACTTACATTAATTATCAGTATTTTAATTTAGCTTTATATACAGAACATGCTATTCTTTGGTCCCACGTGACTTCTTTCAATCAGAATCCGGTCTTGTCATAGAACTTTACCACCAACTGAAAATAAAGCGACTACCAGGTATGCAAATAAGCTCAATGAAAAAAGTATGGGAACGTTCACAACTTACTCAATTTATGGAATATTTTTATTTAACAAGCATATAGAGAATTGGCTTAATTTGAATCAAAGGCTGGTTATTAAAGTGACTAGCACACTTCATCAGATAAGAGTTGCTCTCCTTTCACAAAAGATAGCAATATTTTTTAAGCACCTATGTTTTGTTTGGTGACTAGGAAACCAGAAGGAAATTCTGGTGATTTCCAGTTCAATTGTATCATCTGTGACAGCTTCTAGCTCACAGAAACATGCCTTACCTTTAGTACCTCCTCTTCTGGCCCAGATTAAATTCTTTTACTTACAATAGGTAGAAACCTATTATAAGAACTCTAAATAAGGCTTTTTAAATAAAAATTTATGTCTTCTGTTTTCTAACATAAAGCTGATAGAAAAATTAACGAAAAGTAGAAAATTGAAAGCAATAAAAAAAATTTGGCTTAATTAGCCTCATAAGAGTTTCACTTAATGCAGTAAGATCCACCCCCCACCAAAATGGGAAAAGGCAAAATCAATTTCATAAAAATAAATCTAATCATTTGGACCTAAGCCCTCCTGGGGGGTATAGAAAATAAATGTAAAACAACAACAGACTCCATTCCAATCTTAACGGCAGCAGAAATCAAAATCATGGCATATTCACGAAAGGCCTCGATTCCAAAAATGTTTGGTTCCGAGGGAATTCAGATTTTTGGGTATTCTTTGCATTCCAACCCTCAAGAAAAGGTTGTTTTCAGAATGTACTGAAAACACAGAGTTCTCTCTGCATGTGTTCCCAAGAATTAGCCATCTTCCCTCTTTGGAATCTTTCCCATGACTGAATCCTTTTGTATTTCACGGTAGGTCCCTAAAACAAAAGAAAAGTTTGATAAAAAAGTAAACCTGGAGGTACGGCAATTCTGCCATCCCAAACAGGTCCTTCCCAAAGCTCAGCTGTCCTATCTGCCTCACCTGCTGCCTCTGGAGTGCGCGGACTGGCTCTCATCCGCCTCTGAACTTGACAACTCGGCACTGACTCCGAAAAGATGGTGCACGGTTTGATGCCCTGAACGCCACCTAATTCACACTTCCCACAAGACACGCTCTTTCTAGGCTCATACTCACCTGTGGCAAACTGCTATTCATTTCTCAAAATCATCATCGTCCCCCTGGACAAGGACAGCATGCTGTCCATCAGTAGAAGAGGACAGATCATTGAGTCCCCCTCTCCAGGACAGTCCAGCACGTGCTGCCTGTAGGCTGCCCATTTCAGCATCGCCCACAGGGTCTGTTAAAAAGTCTGGGATGCCCGGCCCATCCCAGACCATTCAATCTCTCTAAGGCTGAATCCAGGACTCAGCCTTTTAACCACCTTAGGACAGCTAGTCTAGAGGGAAAGATCAAATGCATTCACAAAGAAGTTAAATAATAGCACTAGCTAATTATGATCAACTCCAAATGCGCAGTAAAGATGGCCAATGTCAAAGACTGCATAGAAAGGATGGGCAGAAATAAAGGAAGATGGTGTTTCGGTCTGGCAGAAACTACTAGTCAGGCAAAGGCGTGAAGTCAGGAATGTGCAGAACGGAGCCACGGACACAGGGTGATGGCAAGTAAACACATCCAACCAGAACACAGAGTCCTCGTGCAAGACCACAATGAGAAGGGGTAACAAAGGACCTTCCCAATGGGGTGACCCGAGGGCCCGGCCAAGGAGTATTTGAGTCCAAGAATGACATATCAAAAACAGCTGTCTAGCAATTATGGCGGCAGTATAAACACTTGAAAGAAAGCCTGGAGACCCATTTACCTGGGTCAGAGAACTGAAGACACAGCAGCAAGATCCCATTCCTCCTTTATGAGCAAAGATATCCACGTTCTAAGCCCCAGAATCTGGGAATATGTTAGCATCCATGGCAAAAGGGATTTCACAGAAGTGGTAAGAGTTAAGGACCCTGTGATAGGGAGACTACCTTGGGTTTCTGGGTGGGACCAATCTTTCAAGGCCGAGGCCAGAAAACCAGAGAGAGAACAGGATAAGGACGTGGCCAGACATTACTTGCTTTAAATATGGAGGAACGGGGCCATGAGCCAAGGAATATGGGCAAAGAGAAATGGCAAGGAAACCAGTTCTTCCCAGAGCCTCCAGGACAAACACAGGCCTGCCAACACCTCGATCTTAGTCCCGTGAGACTCATCACACTTCTGACCCCCAGGACAAGAATATAATGAATTTGTGTTGTTTGAAGCCACTAAGTTTGTGGCAATGTGTTACCTCAGCAATAAAAAACACACACATCTTTTGTTCCTTTTTCCTCACCAAGGTCTGCCTTCTCCACTGTCCATTGCTCTCAGACCAACAACCACCCATCACAAGGAGTTATGGAGAGGTCCCTCAAGTAGTCAACAGATGCCCAACTCTAGGTGCCGCCTGCTTCTGAGATTTAGTCACAGGTGGGAAGAAAGGGCAGTCAGGCACCAGTAGAGTTACTGGAGCTCCACTCCACATCATCTTTACAGACTTCTCCCCCAGCGTCACTTATCTCCAAAAACAATGCAGTCTTGGAGCCAATCCAGATACTACAGCCATGGTAAGGTTTAAAAGCCTCTGTTTGTGTTTGTCACCGCATTGCATAAGGAGCATCATCAAGATCAGTGCTCTTTTCACCTTTATTTTACTAGATTCTAGCACAGTGCCTCAACTATAGTAGATGCTCAATAAATAAATGAACAGATAAGTCTTAATCTCTCCAAGTTTCCTTCTCAACCCTTACCCAACTCTGATCCAACTCTGGCCCACTAGTCTCCTAATTTAGATGTTTACTAGTTAGTTCAGAATTTTTATTAGACTCTAATTAATAGCCAATTCCATTCTCCCAGCCCTGAAGGCTCCCCAGTATCGTAACCAAATAGGGCAAGCACATCATGTCATTCAACAACATATAATTAAAGAAACTACCATCAAAGAGCAAATGCTACCAAAATATACCTCTTCTTTCTAAATTCTTTGTAACAAGAGTAAAATGAAGATGTCCATACATATATGGTCTTGACTGAAACCAGCACACCACCTTCTCTGCAATCTAGCCTAGAGACAATGCAGCATTCTGTTTCTCTCTGCTTCTGACTCAAGGCACGGGTAAGCAAAGAAATGGAGGCACTCACATGGCCTCTGCAAACCTTACCTCCCACATCAGCGGTTCTAGAAAATGATATTAACAAACTCTTCCCCCTGCTATTGACAGGACAGTTGGAAAGAAAATCTGATTAAAGCAGGAGCCTGTCAATGCAACATGGATAAAGGAGGACAAACGTCCTGGCTCTAAAAAACCCCTCTTTTCAAAACCATCCCTTCTTACATGGATCTAATGTTCTACTTTTCCCTTTAAAGGCATTAGTCATTACATATGTTGCACTGAAACGCATGGAACTTTCCAGGCATCACCAATGAAGACAAATAGGACGTGAAAGTGTACATGACCCCCATTTGCAAAGATGTCCAACCTCCTTAAGAACTTTTTTTAGCCTCACTTTCCAACCTAGGCTTCCTCTCTCCTTTACACTTGCTGGAACTTTCCTCTGACAGCTTCACCAGTGTGCTTTTTTTTTAATTCTCTATTGACTTATTTGTTTTGCTAACACCATCTTTTCCTTAAAAGGGTTAAGGCCTCTGCCTTCAGCTCAGGTCATGATCTCAGGTCCTGGGATGGAGCCCCACATCGGGCTCTCTGCTCAGCGGGGAGCCTGCTTCCCCCTCTCTCTCTCTGCCTGCCTCTCTGCCTACTTGTGATCTCTTTCTCTCTCTCTGTCAAATAAATTTTTTTTTTTTTTAAAAAAGGACTTCATCTGATTTGATTCCATTTCCTTCTTTGTTTGCTTTCTCTCCCGGAGGCCTCATTCCTCCACCTTTTCAGGGACCACGCCCACTCCCATCCCTTTGAAGTGCACCTTCCCGTCTGGCTCAGTTTCCTCTCTTCTGTCTGCCTTCTGGCACAGGGTCTCCCTTCGCCCTTCTTCCCCGACCCCCCTTCTGGCCGTCGATACAAAAGGAGGCTCGCCTCCCGTTCCACGGATCCTCTTCTGAAGAGACCACCCTTGAGGTGAGCTTTGACCAGGACCAGGCCCTCCAAGGGCAGCAGCTCCTCCCCTCATTTAGGGAACCCCCCCACAAAAGCCTGGAGACCCCCTCTGTCACAGATCTACTTCAAAGGAAGGTATCAGCAAGGGTTTTCTCCGCATGAGGCTGCATCAGGGCTGCATTCTCGGCAACCTTCTAGTGTGGATGCAGAGCACCTCTAGGGACAATGCTTTTTGTAACACAGGATAAACAGCTACAGGTGGTGGGGGGGGGGCGCATGGCCCCCTTCTCTGGTCCCTCTTCTGATTAATTCAATGGTATTAACAGCCACCTGAGGTCCCTTTCTCATGCATGTTGATTAAAGTTCCAATCATTCAGTGGCCCTTGAAAACATGGAGCCTGAGCTTAATGAGGAGCTCCTGGGATCCCCTTAATGCCACATTCTTTCACAGCAAGCCAGCTAGCTCTGAGCAAATACAGAGGGATGGCTGCAGGCACGAAACTGTCTGTAACCAGCCACCTTAAGTCAAAACCACGGATTTTCTGTGCCTTTTGCACTCCATCATTTCTCACCTGTGATCCGGCAGGATTTTTAACACTTCTTTTCTAGTGAAATATTACACCCGCCCAAAGAGAGATATTTTCAGCTTAGATGTGTGAGGATTTTCACCTACAGTGTCTCCAAGAACGAGTGATAAGTCTTACAGTCTTAAACTTAATACAAGGCCAAAAAAAAAAAAAAAAAAAAACAAGAAAATACTGAAACTTAGCCGTCTTTATCAGTCAACTGCATATCCTTTTCCCAACTGCAAAGAAAAACTCAACCCTAATATTCACTTGTTTACTTCCTGCCATCAAGTAACTCGGCTTGAGCTTTCTCAAATGTTCTTCACTTGCTTATCCTCATTTTTCACGTTTTTGAAACCATGTTCTTGGCTACAGGAGAACACATTTCGGGCAGGCATACTTTCCAATTAGGCTCTAATGCCTGTCCTTTTGTTACCAAGGATCTCCCTTCTCACTTTCTGCTCACGATGGCTGTACTCTTGCGACTGTGAGGGACAGAGGGACAGAAGGGCAGACACTCTCAACTAATCAATAACCCCAACAGATAATCTAGCTCTTTACCTTCCACCCTCCTAACCCCTTTACTGAAAGCAGCTAAGCCAGAAGTAAAACCAGAAGTTGAATTTTAACTCCTTTTGTTTGTTTCTCCCTCTAACAAAGAGGCTAATAAGCAGTAAAACCTCCAGAAGGCTGGGCAGCAGGGAGGAAAAGAACGAAAACAAGCCTCCCAGCGATCCACAAACCGGATCGACCCTTCCTCCGAGACCACGGGCCCTCCCCTCCCAGGGCTGATCACGGCCAATAATTCAGGTTTCAAGTCCCACACAGAAAGCTCCCTTTAAATATACATCTAGGAGGGGGACTTCTGAGCAGAATGCTCCTCACTGAGGCGTCTGTTCATAATCACCCAAGGTCAGCCAGGCCCCGGAATCCACTCCTGACCTTTCCTTCCGCCGTATTTTCTTTCTAATCCTGCGCCACACTGAGGCTCAACTCCGGTTTACACTGGGCCTGAGAAGCCGAGAACCTCACCCTGCCGCTTCCAGGCGTGAGATTAGCCACTAATTGCACCCCACCTGGCACAACCCCACACCCCAGGCCTGGCCTTGCACAGAGGATGCAGAGGAAGCCCTGGGCCCGGGCCCTGAGATCCTCTGCCCCCGAAACAGTCCCTCAGTGGCTGCTCCCACATAGGGACACGGCCCCCTCACCTCCAGAAGACAGAGGGGGAGAGAGAACACAGTCCGAAGCCCCATGTGGGAACGATTCGAGCAGTCACATTTGTACCATTACAAAAGCGTTTTTTAAAAGACCTTTTTTCCTGCGCAAATTCCTACCGACCCACATTTATTTGTCTTTGTAAAGAAGTTTTTGCTCCATCAACCCACTGCAGTCGTGGTTTCTGCCCAGGAAAATAAGGTGGCAGCCCGGACTAGCCCCCCAGCGATGACTCCCGGGAGCAAAACTTTGTGTGTGAGAAAAGACACAGACAAGCTTTTGTTGTTCTGAACCGCTCCCCAAGGCAGAAGGCGGGGGCATTCGGCAGAGAGGCCGCCTTCTGCCCGGCATTTCTCCTGTTGCTTTTGAGAGTTCAATGAGCCACACTCCTGAAAATCTGATTTCTGAGATTTTTCTTCAGAATCCACCCACAAGCCCCCCAACTGTCTCTTGGGATGGGGAGGAGAGAGAAGATTCTAACACCTCGAGGGACCAAAGCAACAGCGCGCACCTTCCACACGGAGGAGTGACCAGAGTTCAGGGGACAGGGGAACCACAGAGCCGGGGCAAGGGGACTGCAGGCTCTGTGCCAACATCAGCAATTACAAGCACAGACCAGTGAATCGGCCCCAGAAACTTCAGATCAAGGTCAGGGACCTGCTGGCCAGACCTTCTGGGCTGGGGGAGCTGGCCTGTTGCCTCCCATTTCTCCACTCTGGGATCCAGTCCCCCTGCTCCTGTTCTCCTCCCCCTCAACCCACTCCCCCAAGGGGCCTCATGCAGGCCTGAGCTTAACAATAACGTGAGAGCACACTGAGCCCCAAATTCAAAGTTCAGCCTGTAGACAGAAGTGTCTGGTGACTGTGCTTCTGAAAGTCTTTAACCGACTGCTCTTTTTTTCTTAAGATTTTATTTATTTGAGAGAGAGAGACAGCATGAGAGAGGGAGTGTGTGAGCAGGAGCAAGGGGGAGGGGCAGTGGGAGAAGCAGGCTCCTTGCTGAGCAGGGAGCCCAATTCGAAACTGGATCCCAGGACCCCGGGATCATGACCTGAGCTGAATGTAGACACTTAACGGATTGAGCCACCCAGGCACCCTCAAAGTCAAGTCATTAAACTCCCTAATTATGCCAATACCCTGAGTTTTCTATGAAAGTCCAGTGTTCACAAGTGTAGACTCTCTGGAGAAAGTTACTGAGGTCGGAATCCCAGCTCTGCCCTTTACACACTACATAACCTCCGGCAAGATAGTTAAGCTCTGTGCCTCAGTCTCCTCATCCATAAAACGGTGCTAAATAATAGCATCAGGTACAGAGTAAAAATAAGAATATGCCTAAAAGCATTAGTCACAAAAGCACTCAAACACGAGCCTATGAACTACAGAACTGAGATATTCAAACATAAATACGTGTACTTTGGAGCAATATAAAAACTTAATGGGGAAAAAAAACAATGCCAAACTGTCAAAATTATCACCTTCAGCAGAATATGAAGACAAAACACTGTAGCAGTTACCTGATCCCATGGTTTTCAAACTTCTTTTTTCTTAATCCTAGAACATTTTAAGATTTTATTTATTTGTCAGAGAAAGAGAGCACAAGCAGGGGGAGCGGCAGGCAGAGCAGGCAGAGGGAGAAGCAGGCTCCCTACTGGGCAAGGAGCCTGATACAGGACTCGATCCCAGGACCCTGGGATCATGATCCTGGGATCATGAACTGAGCCGAAGGCAGTGGCTTGGCCAACTGAGCCACCCAGGCATCCCAATCCTAGAACATTTTTTTCAACAGAATCTTACTGCAAATGGAGCTTTTCCAACTGAGGCTGGCAGGAGGGCGGGGGTCACTACCTGGAGGTCCAATGACCCAGCCCCATCTAAGAAACACCTCTGAAAACCATCACCACAAGCAACGGACACACAGAGCAGGGATCCAATCTCCTGATCTTGTTATGGTTTTGCTTTTGTCTCTTGAGAGGACATCAGCCAACACCTTTGAAGGATGGAGTGCAGAGGTAAGAGGCTGGCTGTATGAGATTTTGTGAGAGCGGAGGTGGGAGACGCTGAAATTAAGCAGATGGGAGGGACACAGCCGAAAGTCAGACAGCAGAAGGGATGTGGGGCTAACTTACTTAGAAAGTGGGTCAGGGGAGGCGGGAGAACGGAGGGCTCTGCTTTCTGGCCTCTCGCTGTAGGAATTCTTGTATGTGTGTGATACATGTATAGAGGTGAACCTTTTTTTTTTTTTTTTTTAACAGAAAAGTTCTAGATTTCTGAATAATCAATCTAGTTAGAAGCAGAAAAGATTTTTTTCATCCTTAAATATAACACCAAAATGTATTAATGATGTTCCCAGCTGTACTTACAAAACATGAGAAGCCTGCAGTACCTCAAGGCCCTGTTCCATGAGTTCTCACTGTCAAATACTATTACCGAAGTCAAAGTTAAAGCTGACCATGTCCTCATTTCATTATGTCACTCAAAAGCAAGCTTGGTTTTGTTAATTGCTTTCTTTTAGCTCCTCTTGGGTCTTGTCTTTCCAAGTAACAGAAGGCAGAGAAAAAGGTACGATGCCACTACAAGTTCTGATGGATACAGGTTTTACATGTCTGGTTTTGAAATATGTATCATTTTCTGTCATGTATTCGTCTACTAGCTTTGACAGTGCAAATATTAAAATGGGTCTTTATTCCCTGGACACGAAGAGATGGAAACTTCTCAATGGAATCTTTTCAAGAATTAAATTATTTCTTTTCAAAAATTAAATTACTTCAGTGTAACTGAGCAAGACCTAGAGCTACAGAGACCTGAAAATTGGAGGAAAGAGAAAAGAGGCACTAGGTACATCTGGAATGGGACAGGACTCATCCTTGAAACCTGTCTGAGTAAGTTGAAGTTTATATGGGTGGAATATATAAAGATGGTGATAATTCAGTAGACCACTCTGAGAAAACGCAGGAAATTTATGTGGTCAAATGTGTGACCACATTAATGCTTTAGCGAACAGTTCTGACACCATATTTGAGAAGCTTCTCCTAAAGGCAATTTCATTTTAAAGCCTCTGGATTTTTTTAATGACTGTCTTTATTTTAAAAAGCCACAATTCTTACACATATCCATTTGCACTACAATACTAAGCAATGAAAACAAAACTGGAGCAGGTACATTTTTCATCGGTACAAACACAAAGACCCTCTCAAATGGAGTGGACCTAAAAATGGAAGGTGTTCCCTCCTCTCTAGAAGCTAACAGCAGGGGACACCTGGGTGTCTCAGTTGCTTAAGGGTCTGCCTTTGGCTCAGGTCATGATCCCAGAGTCCTGAGATCAGGCCCCTCATCAGGATCCCTGCTCAGTGGGGAGCCTACTGCTCCCCCTACTTGTGAGCGCGTGCTCTCTCCCTCTGACAAATAAATAGAATAAAAAAAAAAAAAAATAGAAGCTAATAGCAGGCAATTTTAAATGTCTGAAAGAGGCATTTACTATATAAAAAAATAAATTGATCCTTCCTTACAGAGGTGAAAGCCCCAAAGTCCTACCATCAAATGACAAGAGGGAAGGACTCAAGATAAAATTGAGCCTATTACACTATTAATTAATTTTGCAGGAATCCATCAGACAGTAGGAAAATCCTGGAAGAGGATCTTATAACCCAACACCCCCAACTGTGGAGTCTAAAAGAAGGAAAGTAGTCCCAGAGTCTCTCGCTGTGTAAGAACACAGATTAAGCTCGAAGGTCACACATCTAAGGGGCCTCACACAAGACAAAGCCAAGAGAAAAATTCAAGAGAGAGAAACAAGAGAGTGGAAGAAGACAGAAAGACAAAAGACGACAAAAAGATGGAAAGAAAGCAAAAGAGGGGAAAGAAGTGTTCTTGAAACAGACATCTACTACTCGCTTCTAGCAACTAAGAGGCACCAAGGTAAATTTACAAGAAGAGAAACATTCCACAGCCCCCCTCTGGCTGCTCGGTGAGCTCAGTGAGACCTTGGCTACTGAGCACCACTTTACCCAATTAGAGGCTTGTCAGGCACAAGGCTTTCCTTTCCACCCCACCCAACACAGCCATAGTGCAAGGCTTAAAAGTACCAAACAATTCTGTATGTTAGAGACTCTTCAAGGGACAAGAGCAGGAGAGATGCAGAGAATCCAGGCACACACATTTAATCAGTTATCGGGGCAAACAAGAGATCGCGTCCAAGCAGCACTCCCCAGAGATTTTTTTTTTTTTTAATTTTTCTTAGCCCTAAAGTGGTTACTGACCTACTATTAAGTTCATTACTTTAAAAAGATACAGGGGCTTCAAGAGAATGACAGAACCCAAAGCACAGGTGTTTAACAAATGCTTTCATGAATGCATCCAGACTCAGAGCGTTCTCAAGAAGTTACAAAAGGTTTCCATTCATACCATACTAAAAATACAGAAAGAGAGAGAGAGAGAGAGAACCCCTAGGAATTACACTCCAACTTTAGCCTGTTCTTCCAAGGTCAAAGTAAGAGTTTTATGAGCTCCTCAGTGTTATCAGTTTGTGGAGCAGCCTAGGCTTGATCTGACAATTAGCATTTCATGTCCCTGGAAGATTCTTTTGTGTTACTCTTCTATGAATATTACTAAAACTCCATTCAAGAGTCAAAGGTATCATGTCCTTTAACACGCACGCACACACACACACACTCACATGTAAGGCCCAAACAGGTAGCAACACTTCCCTGAATAATGTTTGCACCTACTCATAGAAGAAGCTCAATAAAAGGAGCTTAAAATCAATCCTATTATCCAAAAATTTGAAATCAAGTACCAAAGACCGCTAAAAAACTCAAGTACCGAACAGCCTTTTTGCCATTACTTTTTCCCAAGCATCAAGTGCTAGGTACAAAATTCTCTGCTGCCGGATATTGAGTGCAAGCAACTCCCTCACAGATCCAGCAGGTAGGTCTCAGCGAATTCAACTGGTGTAGGAAAAACATCCCTGGAAACACATCCAAACCATCAGTACAAACAGCAGGCTTGGGGGGCAGTTTATCACACTGACAAAGATGCCACCTTGGGAAAATTTATTCCCTATCAAATCACAGGTAAGTAATACAACTAAATGGAGATGAGGGCGGGGAGCTTACTATCACTACACAAATATTTTCAACTGAACGCCAGCAATGTCAGGAACTTTAAAGAAAGAGCCTATGCTGATACATGGGCGTATGTTCCATGTAATGGGCAAACAGAGGGGAAGCACATGTAATGAAGAACAAATGAACGCCAAAGCACATGGTCCAAGGACAGAAGACAGAGAAGCGCGGAACCCCTGGAGCAAAGTGAAGGAGACAGGGCACTACCAGTGAGCAGAATGTCCAGGGAGTGAATCCACTGCAGGGACCTAGGCAGAGGGTGATCTAGGTCACATCAGGGGGTGAAGGTGATAGAGGACAGAAATGGGAGGAAAATGCATTAAAGAGGGGCACCTGGGTGGCTCAGTAGGTTAAAGCCTCTGCCTTCGACTCAGGTCACAATCTCCAGGTCCTGGGATTGAGCCCCGCATCAGGCTCTCCGCTCAGTGGGGAGCCTGCTTCCTCCTCTCTCTCTGCCTGCCTCTCTGCCTACTTGTGATCTCTCTCTCTCTGTCAAACAAATAAAATCTTTTTTAAAAATGCATTAAAGAAACATTCCAAGTTGCAAAAGACGGATGACAAATTTGTACATATCTAAGGGTCTACGTTATAAGCCATGAATTTGAATGAAACTCACTGCTGTGTAATACACCACTTTTTTACTTCGTCTAATTATCAAGGGAGTTTAAAATACTCAGCTCCTGGGGCGCCTGGGTGGCTCAGTCGTTGAGCGTCTGCCTTGGGCTCAGGTCATGATCTCAGGGTCCTGGGATCGAGCCCCGCATCGGGCTCTCTGCTCAGCAGGGAGCCTGCTTCTCCCACTACCATTCCCTCTGCTTGTGTTCCCTCTCTCACTGTGTTTCTCTCTGTCAAATAAATAAAATCTTTAAAAAAATAAAATAAAATACTCAGCTCCTACTATCGTCTAGCTTAAAATCTGAGAGTGTTTCCTAAATCAAAAATAAGTTGAATTTATTCCTAACAGCCCTTAGAAGATTATGAAGTCTTTCTTTAAAAAAAAAAAAAGTCTTCTCTTCTCCTTCAGGATAAATATCATCACACTATGGGAAAACTCAACTCAGCCACCCACCAGGGCTTAGCTGCCTACAACATCCCATGATGTGATGCCTCACGACCTTTTCCTTCTCCAGACCAGACCTTCTTCTTTTTGAAAGTTCACCTCTTCCAAAACCAGGAAAATTGTGCCCCAACCAAGGAGCAAGAGTTGTGTTGGGGACGTCCGTCTGTAAGAGGAGAGGTCTATAACAGGATGTAGGGAAGTTAGCGAGGGGCTACGGGCCCCTACTTAAGCACCACACACATAGGAAGCACACCTCATTTACCTGCAGCTTCTTCACTACTAATGGTCTGTAACCCATTACATTGAAACAACTGCCGTTCCCTTCTTTTACTTTAGATCATCCTTTGAAGGACAATCTTTGTTCAATGGAATTCCCCAGAGCAAAACTATCAGACCACTTCATTTTCAGCTTCAACTATTCACCTGCTATTTCACAGGGATGCTCTATTGAGATTCCCAAGGAGGATACTTTCCTAACGTACGTAAAATTCCCAACAATCACAAAAAGGAGAGAGAACAATACAGCACGGGTCCACGTGCCTTCCACGACTGTGGGCAATTTGCAATCCCACCCAGTACTTTCAAGAGAACCTCAGAGAGCATGTCATGTCATCTGTAAATACTTCAACACGCATTCAGAGAAGGACCCAGTTACAAGCAAACACCCACAAAATAATGCTTTGTTAATCAAGAAACCTTTTTTCAATTAGATAGCCTGATTATTAAAAAAAAAAAAAAAAAAAGACTTTATCATTGGTTTAAAATAAAAGGCTACTGGTTAAAACAGGATTTTAGGGACCGTCCATCTGAGCCCAGCCCAGCCAGCCAGAAAGGATACAGACATCATTCAATATAATGCCAAGTCTGAGCTTGGCAAGGATAAAATTACTCACACTCTACATACACCACACACATGGTGTCATTTCTTTTAAGGTTAGAGAACAAATTAATAAAGCTGGAATGAAAACCAAAGCCTGTCGGAGACTGGAATTTCCCCAGAAGGCCACTGTTTCAGCTACTGTAGCTGCTCAGAAAGTATCATGAGTCAGCTTTCAAGATGAGCTGTGATGATTTGGAAAAAGGAGCTAGCGTGGGTTTAGGGGGTTTTACTAGGCTGCTTGTCAGCTGGCTGACCAGAGGCTCTGATGATGGGCTGATGATATTTCTATCAGTGTTAATCAGCAGGAAAATTAAATACTAGCAATCGGTCTACAGTGGTGGTTCTCAGAGTATGTCTTCTCCAGCCAGACCAGCAGCATCACCTGGGAACTTGCTAGAAAATACAGACTTTCATGGAAAAGAAGGGGCTCCTGCACCCCAATGTTCACAGCAGCAATGTCCACAATAGCCAAACAGTGGAAGGAGCTGAGATGCCCTTTAACAGATGAATGGATAAAGAAGATGTGGTCCATATATACAATGGAATATTACTCGGCCGTCAGAAAGGATGAATACCCACCATTTGCTTCAACATGGATGGAACTGAAGGGGATTATGCCAAGTGAAATAAGTCAAACAGAGAAAATCATTTATCATATGGTTTCACTTATTTGTGAAACATAAGGAATACCACAGGACATTAGGGGAAGGAAAGGAAAAACTGAACGGCGAGGGGGAGGGGGGAATCACAGGGGAAGACAAACCATGAGAGACTGTGGACTCCAGGAAACAAACTGAGGGTTTCAAAGGGGAGGGGAGTGGGGGGGAGGGGGTAGCCCGGTGATAGGTATTGGTATTAAGGAGGGCACGTGTTGTAATGAGCACTGGGTGTTATAAGCAAATAATGAATCATGGAACACTACATCAAAAACTAGTGATGAACGGTATGGTGACTAACACAAGAAAAAAAGAAGAAAAAGAAAACGCAGACTTTCAAGCCCTAACCCTTACCCACAGAATCAGAAACTTTGGGGGTAGGGCCCAGCAACCTATGCTTCAACAAGCCCTCCAGATGATCCTGCTGCCCGCCACAATTTCCAAACCACCGGTTTAACATGGTAGCCACTAACCAGGCAACTATTCAAATTTAAAGTAATTAAAATCAACTCAGATTAACCCTTCAGTTAGCTAGTAGCTACCATACAGGTCAGTGCAGATGACAGAACATTTCTACCATCACAGAAAGTTCCGTTGGGCAGCAGGGCTCTAGAGCATTTCAACCGAACTTTAATTTATAAGCCACAGAATACAAGGCTTCTTTAGTTCTGGGGGACCTAAAAAGTGGGGTTCTGATCCCGCATGGATCTCAAGAGCCTGTAGCCTCCAGGTGTCTGGTCCATGACTTGATTCCGTAGTGGGAAATCAGAGAACTGGGGGAAAGAGGGTGGAGCATGATGACTGTTTTCTACCATGGCCACAAAGGCCAGGTTTGGGTCCATGGAAAAGAGGTGAGACTACAGCAGCTGTTGAAGCTACAGGTCTCACTAGGGACTTCGTGCAACACGGACTGGAGGAAGTAAAGCTCCTGGTTTTCCTTAAAGAGATAAGGGGGGGGGGGGTGCCTGGGTGGCTTAGTCGGTTGAGGTCTGCCTTCAGCCCAGGTCATGACCTGGAGTCCCAGGCTTGAGCCCTCCACAGGGCTCCTTGATCAGTGGGGAGTCTGCTTCTCCCTCTAACCATCCCCTCCCCATGCTCTCTCTCTCTCTCTCTCTCTGAAATAAAATCTTAAAAGAGAGAGAGGTGAGACTCAGATGCAGCAGGGCCAAAGGGATCAGCATAAATTGGCTCCTCAACAGTGGGGCAGGTTGGGATTCCATGAGACTCTTGGGCAGCTCTTCTACTCTTCCAGAAGCAGAAATGAGACACCTGCTCCAGTGGCTTTGCCAGAGCAGAACTGGACAGGACTATTTGTGAACCATTGCAATTCCCGCAGAGACAAGCAAGAGAAGTGAAAAGGACAGAGATCCTGCCTATCACTAGGTAAGAGCAAACGGTTGGCAACATTTCAACATTAACACTAATATGACCTCATATGTATCCTCCGTGTATCCTCCCATAGGGCACTGGGGCAGAGGACACTGGGCTACCCATAAGTTTGCTGAACAGTCAATGGATTATCATATTTTTTTTTAAAGATTTATTATTTTAGAGAGACAGAGCACACAAGCAGGAGGGGCAGAAGGAGAGGGAGAAAGAATCCCAAGCAGACTCCACACTGAGCACTAGGCCCTACACGGGGCTCATCTCATGACCCTGAGACCACAACCTAGCTGAAACCAAGAGCTGGATGCTTAACTGACTATGTCACCCAGACACCCCTATCCTATTTTAATATGGCCTTTGCCCTGATCTCAAGGAGAGGACTGTAAGCACGGTGCTAATATTGCACAGGGCCACAAATCTGCACTGAACCAGAAGTTAAATTAGGCAGGCGAGGCAAGATCTTAAGAGTCTACATCTCCCCATCAGTGCCTCAACTCACAACCTCCCATCAGGATGAATGCGGAGCTGAGCGCTCACCTGCTCAAAAGAGTCTTTTCTGTAATAGGTTATCCATCCCTCTGGTGAAAATATAGGATGGTTCTTAAGGTAAGGAGTCCAAAGATAGAAATCTTTAGTGCTGTGTGGCACTCAGGTGAGGAATACATAGGCGAGGGCATCCTCAAATCACAGCATCCCTTGGTCTAAATCAAGTCGGCTGCTGTGGGGTATGTGGGATAGGCAGGCAGACCACCCATGTGCTGCGGTCTCCCTTCCCACCCCATACTGTCACAGACAGTCCTCTCTCAGAACCTCCCCTCCCTTCTAAGCCTTCAACCTTTCTTTGAGTTTTCCTAATACATTTAAACATGCCCAAGTCCCTTCCATCATAGTAACAACAAAAAAATCTTCTCCCAAACCTCATGCCACCTGCTTCCCTCTGCTCTACCATCTGTCTTCTCTTCTTCCAAAACCAATTTTCGAGAACGTAATGTTTAAACAGTCTGTCCTGCTCCTCCTAAACCCACTGCTACCTAGCTTCGACCTCTTCCAAGTCACTGAAAATTCTAGGTCACGGTTGAAGTGTCAGTGCCTGGCCCCTACCAGGCTTAGTGAGCACTGAATAAATGCATGGTGGGTTTCCATATTGTTAAATCAAATGGAACCTGCTCAGTGCTTAGTTTCCTTGCTGAATCAGCAGCCTTTGGCACGGTTTCTTCTACCCCAATCCCTCGTAAAGTATATACTTCTCTTGACCTCCAGGACAGAAGCAGTACATACTGCTGGAACTTTATGACCTCCCTTCTCTACTTTCATTAATATGGTGCCCCTAGGGCTTTTCCCAGGCTCTCCTTTCTCACTTTCCTAGCTAATTCCATCCATTCTCAGGGGTCAACTCTTGATGATTCCCAAAGTACTATCAATAAATTCACTCACTTCTGAGCGAAAAGCCAGAGTCCCAACAACTGAATCTGATGTATTAAAAACACACCATCCCATTGCATCATCCTGCCCCTTGACCCCTCACAAAAAAATGTGACCACTGTAGGTGCTCTATTTCAATGAATGGCACCACCACCCATCTGGTCGCCACGTGAGAAACCTGGGCTTCACCTTTCCCTTCATTTGTCATATCTAACCAATCCCTATCTCTTAAGTAAGCTCTTGATATACCCGTTTCTCTTCATCACTTTATCGCTATTTCTCACCTGCAACAGTAATACAGCTTCCAGATTGTTCTCCCTATCTCCTGTCCTGTCCCACCAGCCACCACTCCCCATTCACTCCCACTGCAACCTGAGTGATCTCTCTAAATGAGAGATTCTGGAAATGTGCTCTTCGGACCAGCAGCAGTGGCAGCACCTGGGAACTTGCTAGAAATGCAAATCCTCAGCCTCCCTGTGGGGGTGGGACCCAGCAATATGTGTTTTAAGAAGCCCTCCACTGTTGTGCACGATAAAATTGGAGAACTACTGCTTTAAAATATAATTCCGCAATGGCTTGTCACTGTTCCTACAGTAAAGGTCAACTTCTTCTACACAACTTATTGTAGAAATAGTTGCCCTAAAATGAGAATTACGGAGTGACAAGATGAAACAGATAAATGAAGAGATGAATCAGCCTTCTGGTAGGGAAATGGAAAAGGTATTATTGACAAATGGAACAGCATGTAAAGAGGACTAAAAAGAGAAATACGGTGCATTGAGGAAACTGATAATGAGCAGTATTCAAAAGAGGGGCATGAAAAGGTAAGCTGTCCAAAAACATGGTGGCACATGATACTTTCTTCTTCCCTTTCTTTCTCAGGTGTCAAAATTTGATCTGTTCCTTATCCAGTCACCCTGTCCCCCTTTCACCAACCAAAAAATCTTCCACAACACAGATTTCACACATAAAACTCCCTAGCCACCATTTCCTATTAAAAAAAAAACAAAAACAAATAAAAACCTAGGTAGTAAAAACTTACACTCTCAATGTCTGCTTCTACAAAATACACACATGTCTCAAATTGGCCTTTAAGGTCCTCACCAAGTACTCACTTCCCACCACAGTTCCACAGTGACCTTATCCCTACTGCCCCAAGTCCCTTACCTTTTGCTAAAATTGGTGCATGTGTATCACTACCATCGGACATGCTTTTATCATGTCACAGATCCTCAGTATGGAAATGTTATATGCACTTGTTCGTGTAAATATCAATTAGTTGCCATATCATAAAACTCAAAAATACTTAAGACACACACATCTGTTCAGTAGTTTAACTACCTCAAGGGCAAAACTGTTTCTCTTAATTCCTTTTTTTTTTAAATATTCTTTATTAGACAGAGAGAGAGAGAGAGAACAAGCGGGGTTGGGGGGAGAGAAGGAGAGGCAGGCTCCCCACTGAGCAGGGAGCCCAATGTGGGACTCAATCCCAGGACCCTGGGATCATGACCTGGGTTGAAGGCATCTAGACGCTTAACCCACTGAGCCCCCCAGACACCTCTCAATTCCTCATTTCAATAGAAGTAATATAAAAGGAGACTTCAAAATGGAGCAAGCAAGCCTGGTTAGGAGAGTCTCTTTCTAAAACAAGGGTGGAAGGCCCTAAGGAAGAATTTATGCACATGACCACCAGAGAAACAGTGAACATAAAACAAAACAACAAAACAAAAAAAACCTTTCAGCCAACTGCAAGCCTTCAGCCAAGACCTAACTTCCTCCTCACCCTAATCCCGAAACATTTGCATTCTTCACTTGGAAAGGAGCCAGTGAGATTTAACAAGTTTCAGTCCCTCATCTGCATAGTAACTCAACCAATTTGGTTAACCAAGTTTCAATCCCTGTAATGCATAAAATACCTAAATGAGCACTACACTTGGAGTCTTTTGCCTACATAACTCTGCCCCCCTCTTTGTCTTCCTCAGAACACAACTTAGGTTTCTTCCTGAATTGCAATTTTAATTGCCCAAATACACGGTTGTTAGCTTTCATTTTCAGTAAATTCTTTCTAGGTCAAGTGTAGGTTCAATAAAAAGACAACTAAGGTCAATTCCAACTTAAAGCTTTATTACCTATAATCACATTTAGTGCTATGCATATATCACAGAGTCCATAAATGTTGTTGACTAAAACTCCAGAAATCACACTTCCAAAAAGTCATGAAGAGGAAGCACCTTGCTTTCCCTGTATCTCCCTCTTTGAAAAAGACAAGGTAACAGCAGTTTTTCTTTGATTCCCGCCACTTTCTGGCAGTTCACATTTTAACCACACCTTGTAGGAAGATTAAGCCATATTTCACATTCAAGTAAACAAGAATTCAATAACCTTTCCATAACAGCATCCTGTCATTCCCATAGAGGTAGTCTCCCACTTTGCGGGGCGGGGAGAAGACTACAGAAAACCCTTCAAAGGAAAAGAATAAAAGCTTTGTCTCTGTCTTCTACATGCAGAATCTCTCATAAGAACTTACAGCTTGAACAACTGCCTTCTCCACTTGGCTCTAACGGTAACAATTTATTCTTTTTTGTTTGTTTTTTAACCACAAAGTTAATCACTGTTGTGAATTACAGATACCTATCAAGGAGGGTTTCTGAAACTAACTGATGTTACTTGGATTGAACTGTGTGAAGGCAATTTCAACTTTGGGTTCCAAGAAAACACTGTCTTTATTCTAAAGAAAAAGAAAGAATTCCTGACTCCAAACACAGTCAGTCATGCTGTTTCCCTTGTCCTTATCAGTATTGTTTGTCGAGAAGCAGAAGGACACATTAGTATTTACAGCCACACTAACAATCATTAAGATTTTGATTGCTTGCAAGCATGAAGTAAAAGCGCTCACATTTATCAAATCTTTTCCTTTTCCACATCCTCCCGCAAGTAAGCAACCTCACACCAGCCAGGTGCTTAAATGCCAAATTAATATGCAATAAAGCCCCAACTCTTCCATCTGGGAAGGGAGGCTGATCCAAGGGTGTTTCAAGCCCACTTCTCCGTTTGTGGCTCCTTCTTATGATGTTCTCAGTAGAGCAGTCCACCTGGTAGTATTTCAAGTTCATTAACTACTTTCTGCTAGTGGTTAAAATGCTGATTTTTCTGTCCAATTCTACAAAGGGTGTGATTTCTAAAAGTTATTTATGTAAAACCCATTCTAAGCACCTGCTGTATCATATGTCTATAACTTCCAAGAAGTTTAGGAAAAGAGGTCAATGCTGCATGAGAATTAGAATCATGGCACACCAGAGAAAACTAAGTCAACGTGACCCCAAAGAGAAAAGGTCCAAGCTATATTCTTTCCCTGGCTAGGATCAGTATGTAGCCTCCTTCAGAGTCAGTGTCCTGATCTCTTTATCCCCAAAGACACTGAAGAAAGGAAGGAGTCCCTTTTCTGTGCAGGTATTACAACAGGCACATCATATAAATACTCACTGAGTGCTCAAGAGCAATCTGCAAAATAGAGAAAACTATTCCCCATTTACAGATGAAGGTTCAAAGAGATACAATAACTTACAAAGTCACTGCCGTGCATTCAACAAAACACCTTTTTTTTTTTTATTTTTTTAAAGACTTTATTCATTTATTTGACAGAGAGAAAATAGATCACAAATAGGCAGAGAGGCAGGTAGAGGGAAGGGGAAGGGGGAAGCAGGCTCCCTGCTGAGCAGAGACACACCCCCCACCCCCCCGCGGGGCTCCATCCCAGGACTCTAATTCATGACCTGAGCTGAAGGCAGAGGCTTAACCCACTGAGCCACCCAGGCACCCCAACAAAACACCTTTTAAAGTAAAAATGTTTTAAAAGCTGCACCCATCATGTAAAAAAAAAAAAAAGAAAGAAAGAAAGAAAGAAACTTAGCCTAACAAAAACAAAACAAAAAACCACACACACACACAGACACCCCACGCATACACCCAACAAGACCTGTTCTCTTTTAAAAATAAATAAATCTTGAACCCAACTCAGTATTCAGCTCCTGGCTTATTTTCAAAGTTTATTTTTTTAAGGAGTAGTTGGTTAGATTTTCAATCATCAAACTAGCAGTTTTTAAACAGGCACACGTACTCCTAACATTGTCTCTCTGATTTTATTTTATCTTTATCAATTCCCATTTGTTCCATAATTTTTTTGTACACCAAGGAAATTTTTTCTCTAAAAGCCAACCCTAAAAAGATAGGTATATTAAACCTAGAACACTTCAATTAGCTGTGGCAACTTGCACACACAAAAATTATTAAACCTAATTCCACCCTTTCTATGGGCCAGCCAACAACTTAAATGCTTTGATTTTACTTTCTTTTCGGCACCGAGGAGATTGTCAAACTAGTTATGCTTTCAATCCCAAATAAAACCAGCTTTGCTGATCTCTTCATCCGAAGTACTAGAAACAAAAGTATGGGCAACGGATGAATATGGCATTTCTATAGAGTAAATAATTTCAGTTTATGAAAGAGTATCAACTAACAGCAGTTCCTCCGTATAACTCTGTAGGTTCCAAATGGCATTAGCCCCCAGAGGCTATGACCGCAAAAACTGAGCCTGATTGTTTACCCAGAGAATGTGTTGCTAAACCAGAGAGCCCTCCCTTCCATCCCATGCCCAGAGCAATTATGCCTTCTCCTCCCACTAAAATTGAAGCCACAGACCAGTGGTTCTCAGGACAATTAAGACAAGCTGACAATTTTTCACTAACATACACAGCGTAGATCTCAAAAGAAAAAAGAAAAAACCACGCACATTTCTAGCTTCTTTAAAAATCTCAAGACTTGACAAGACTGGTCCTGTACTTCTGTCTGACGCTTCGAGATCTACTTTCTCCCCCTCCCTCCAGGAACTTGATCTCCCCATTTCCCACTCATAAATCAAAACTGCACCAGGCACTGAGGTGATCTGTGTGGCCCTGGGGGTGTATCTCTCTGGGTCTGTGACCCTTTTACTTCCAGATAACAAGGGGAAGCTAGCCAATTGCTTTTGATTTTTGAATGCCTGTTCCCAGAAGAAGGATGAGTCAACAATGCATGACACCATTTCCTATTTACTGTCTACTTAAACCCAGGGTTGAACAGGCCTTCTTATTTTCCCCAATGTCTGTGTTGGTCTCATTCGAACACATTCCCCGCTTCTGGGCAAATATTCTCCTCTGTAACGGTCAAACGTTAGCATTTGAGCCCCCTGCCTTCTCCTTGTAGCAATAAGAGAAGACAGACTTTAAGGGCCAATTTCACTACAGATAGCTTCCAAAATTTCCATCTCCAGTCTCTTCTATGTATCATGGCCAGAATGAAGGCCAACATCTCTTTCATTTCAAGTATACGATTCATTAAGGGCTCTGGTTTTTTTTTTTTTTCTTCCTCCACACATTCTAACGCCTTTTACAACAGACTTGAGTGATACAAAACTGAGTAAACGGTCCTAAATTGGCCTCTTTTAGGAGATAAATCCAAGAAACAGTTAAGAGGCAATAATTTTCAAAGGCCAAACCATATAATTCTTGTAGGTGTGACAAAGAACGGCCAAGCAGGGACTGCGGTGTCACTTTTGTTTCTGTTTGAATTGGGAATTTTTACTGAGGCACTATGGTATCCGAGCTGTTCTGACGGTCACTTGGGTTACAAATAGAGTCGGTTTCAGACAAACCGGCACCCCACACAGAGGCATAATCAAGGTTTTCAAAAACACAGCCTTGACTCAGTCCAGCAACCTGCTGCAAGTTAGGAATGGTTTCCTGAAGCATCTCTGGTGCTGGGCTAGAGCATCTTTCTCACGGCAAGGAGGGCTCACTGGCCCTCTTCCCCTGCTCTGCAGCCCTAGTAAGTTTCTCTTCTCAGGATGCCTCATTCTCTCTCTCCTCCTGACAACAGCTATGCCAACAGGCATGGCAGGTGGTGAAACAGATTCCCATGTCAGATACACAGTGACAGATCGAATGCCTGGCCCCCAGGATATCCAAACAGTATCCACTCCAGATTCTTGAATATATAATAAATGTTGTGGGCAGAGAAGACCAAGTGTCCGCCAAGATTCCTCCTTCCCCTGCATAAGTCAACAAGTCACTAGCCAGTGGCCCTTCACCCAGGGCCACTGCATCGAGGTGGGACATCACGACTATTTCTCACCACCAGAAACACAGGCAAAGTGACGCACATTGCTTCTGCACAAAGGTGGCAAAGAAGTGAGGATCTCCATCCTCTTTCCCATCTGCTAAGCTAGACTCAGAGCATTTCAAAGCCCCGGGAGTAGTAAGACAAAAAAGAAAGAAATCAGGCAACCCTCCCACACACCAGGAACATCTACGTCGTTGAGCTGCTAGAGGAATTAAGACTCAGAACGGGTCAGTGAAATTCTGAGATTTGGAATAGCAGGTAAGCGTTTCGTTCCTAACTTTTACACTAGATTTGTCACAGGGCAAGGAAATACCATGGGGCAGCTTTATCAAGCGTGGGACTGCAGGACTGCGTGACACAGAAAATAAACAGGTCTTCTGCTGACAGGGACAACAATTATGTACACATCTCACGGAGCTTAATGTGCTTAAAAAAAAAAAAAAAAATGGAAGGTGGAGGGAAAACTGGGGCTCTGAACAGCAGGGAGGCTGGGTCAGGGAGGCACGTGATGGTGGCGGCCTCTTCCGGTCTCTGTAGCCCTACTTATTTCTGGAGAGGAAATAGTCAGGGTCCTCCTAACTCCAGTAAGGTACCACACAATCAAACACTAGAGCATCACAGCAACTTGGGGAGGACATGATTACCAATTTTGTTTGCTGAGTTATTTCTCACTTCTCTCACCCCGGGATGATTCAACTCGCTCTCTCATTCCCAACATGAACAAAAGAAAAATACTGGAAAACCTATACTCTAGAAATCCCCTCACCTCATTTTACCATTTTTATGGATACATAGTGTACCATCACTTGTTAGGTTTTGGTTTTTTTGTTTTTTTTTAAACCATTTCTATTTGGGTTCTTTGAGGTTCTACCTAATAGCAGCTTACATTCCACTAACTGGGAGAGAAAACTATCTTTTTAAAAACAGTAACTCAAGTACCCCATAGGACACATCCTAAGCCCAAAGGATGGAACAGAAAAAGATACCCAGGTGTAACCAATATGTGATGGAGGCAGAACTTACAAATTCCAACAGGTTTTTATATAACTGATCCCACTGATCATTAAACAGCATGTGAGGAGAGGGGCGCCTGCTGGCTCAGTGGGTTAAAGCCTCTGCCTTCGGCTCAAGTCATGATCTCAGGGTCCTGGGATCGAGCCCCGCATCGAGCTCTCTGCTCAGCAGGGAGCCTGCTTCCCCACCCCCCTTCTGCCTGCCTCCACCTACTTGTAATCTCTCTGTCAAATAAATAAATAAAATCTTTAAA
>CM053605.1:66880265-66892301 GCA_028646535.1 Procyon lotor
TAATTATGGACCCAAACAAACCAATAGGCTACCTAAAGCCAACTCCCAGCCCACGGGGCAAGCAGGAGGCAACGGGTTAACAAGCCCCCTTCTCTGTTCCACCAAGGCCCTTCAGTTCACGCCGTCACCAAGGTGTCACCTAAGCATTGCGCACAAAATCAAAGGCCAGCTAGGATCCAGATTATGTCCAAACTGAGGAAGCACTTGTGTTCCGTATACTGTGTTAGATGCAAGAGATCACATGTCTAGTTCTTATAATATACCTATAGTTTGCTTCAAGGGGATTAAAATCTCAAATTCAGATGCAGCTCCGACTAGAAACACAAACCCCAAACATGCAGTTTTCAAAGAGCCACCAGATCACATATAATCCTCATGGCTTCATCCACCCACAGCCCCTGGCATTTGTAAATTTTAAACGAGGCTGATCTAATGTGGAAATTCACTGTGCAGACTTTCCTGCTATACCACACGGTCCGCACAAAATTTACATAACTGACTCTTTTCCTTCCCTGCTGCTCTAGGTCAGAGTGTACTTGTGTTAATGGATCCTATGCTAATTACTAGCCAACCTCCAACAGTTGGAAGAGCACTTCCAAAAAATTCAATGGAATAATTATAGTTAAATTTCCTACTACTCAGTGGTGCCCTAGCCAGCCAACTTTTCCCTTATAAATGTCCTTCTGTTTCTACTCAAAATGGGCTTTCTCCTTACATGACATTAATAGTACCAGTTTCCTCTATCGTATTAGTAATAATTCATTGTCTAGCCTTACATTGGAGATTTTCAAAGCTAAGAGAAAGTAGGGCGGGACACAAATTTTCTCCGGCCTACATCAGACTAATTTTCCCCCACTGCTGTCTATATGGATTCTTCTTTAGAAGGGCGGGGCCAATAATGGGGACAGGCTAGAAGAATACAGTAAGGAGGGAAGCCAAGTGCTAACCCGGCTCTCACTACTACCCTCTGATGTCAACAGTCAGAGCTGACCTAACACAGTGACATGTCTTCCTCAAGGTCCCTTAGTCCATTATTTTCCTCAATAATTCCATTTACTTTTTCCAACTTTTCCTTTCATCTTGCAACCAAATCCCCAGGAACATTCAACTTCACGGTCACGCCAACATGGATACCCTTATTCCACCACAGTGAGAGTCAACTCACTATAGAAGATGAGACTTTCCATTCTCAAACTAAGCCCGAAGCCTGGTGGTGGGAAGAAAAAAGAGGTGGGGTTTATTTCCTCTCCTCCACAATTACTGACCAGTGTTAGATTCTCTGGCCAATGTGCATACGTTAACCTGTAGGACTTCTCCCAAAAATGAGTTGTCTCAAACAAGAGCATGCCACTTCAAGACAACCTGCGTTCTCTGTTTATGTTACAATAGCTGAAAAGCTCCAACAGTGATGAATTCTATAATAAAGAAGCTAATAAAATTATTCACGTGACCGCCTTTCCGATTCTCAGCTTGGCAGCAAGCAACTTCTCTTTCCTTCATTAGTTCCAGACCCTTTTCTCCTTGAACACAGAGATTTGAGAATAACCTCTTAAGACAGGAATTTTAGTGACTTTCCACTTATCGAGGACCTGTTAGGTCCCCGAGCAGCTATGGGCCATGCATATATATCGGACCTCATAAAATGCTAACAGCTCTGTGAGGTTAGCTCTGATCACATGTAGCAGAAGTAGAACTCAAAGCCAGGACTGCCTGATTGCAAAGATAACGCCTCCTCTACCGTGCAGCCTGCAGCAGGATTCCAAGCCTGAAAACTTCTTTCAAAGCCAACCCCCAGCGCAAGTAGACCACAGGATTCTAACTATCCTGGAGCATTCTCAAGTCTGTCTCACTCACCTTCCAGTCTATTACAGTCCCAAGAGAAGCTACTCTCTTTAAACCCAAGAAGGAACATCCAAAGACAAATTTACTGAGGCCAACTAACAAAAGATCTCCTTGTGACAGCCTGGAAGTCTACCCTCACAAGAGATTTGCGTTTCTCCAGGCTAAAGGTCACACGAGGTACAAATTTAGAGCTTTGAACAGCCATCTGCTGATGCATCTGGAAAACAAAGGGAGGAGACAGGAAAAGGACAGGAGGCAGCCAAGTCCCTTCAGATGTCTCACTGGGCTGTGTGTGTTATTTCCTGATGCATCCTTAGAACAAGACTGTAAATTATCATGGGTGTGTCAGACCTTAAGAAAACTGGCATGATTCTCTCATGATGCTTCCGCTCCACTCTGAATTATTGCAAAATCAGAAAATGATTGAAGCATGATGTCATGCTTTAACACGCTCCATCAACACTGGCAATACCAGAACGCAAGTAAAGTGCAGCTGAAGATGGATTCATCCAGGGCTCTTTAAAAAAATGCAACCTCTGGTCCCGATCTAAGAGAGAAAACCAGACGGTCGGCATACGAGTACCCACTTTCCTTTTACACAGGTACTAGCCAAATACTGATAAGATACACTAGCATAAACCATATTTCATCACGTTTCAGACAGTAAGAGAATCTTGTCTCAAAAAATAGAACACTGCTCAGACTGAAAATGTTCAGATTTAATCTTAAAGCAGGCACATGGCTTATTTCTCCTGTTTAGCAAAGAAGTGCACCTTCTATAGCATGCTAACACAAATTATGGCACCTGAAGCTAAAAACGGTACCTTTGATGTTTAAATGACTAAGTCACAATCACGCTGCTTTCAAAAACATGTTGTTTGCTCACTTCCTGACAGCTAGAATGGATTATGTTTCACTCCACACTATGATCCATAAAGAAATTAATCTTTCTTCCTTTGCTAAAAAGCGGAGCCTCTTACATTAACTGTGTGCAAGGAATAAGTTGGTAGACAAAACACATTTTAAACTTCCAGTTACTGAGACACTGATAAATAATCCTAGCAATAGTAATCCAATTTCTCTTAGGTCTAGTTTTCAGTGTTTTCACACCAATATCTCAATTGATTCTTACAGTGAGCCTCAGAGGGGAGGTTCCCGCCTCCATTTTTGGATAAAAGCAACAGAGAACTACTATTCAAGAAGACCATTTAAAGCAGCAAGTTCCTAAAGGTGTTATTTTTTTCTTCATGTGATAAAGTAACAACTGACCTTAAAAGAACCATTATTTTCCAGATCCCTGTAGAAAGCAGCAAATCACCAGCTGAGCATTTAGCCCAAAAAGTCACTCTGCCTTTTACAAAGCAAAACATAATCATTCAAAACAGGGGCAAAGCAGTCTCAGAAATGCACTTTTAACAATGAGAAAGGAAAAATAAGTAAATTAACGTGTTATAATCTCAGGATCTGCTGAAATAAATCCTGAATAAATTCCAAATCAACACTTTTTTTTTTTTTAAGATTTTATTTATTCATTTGACACAGAGAGAGAGATTACAAGTAGGCAGAGAGGCAGGCAGAGAGAGGGGGGAAGCAGGCTCCCCGCTGAGCAGAGAGCCCGATGTGGGGCTCGATCCCAGAACCCTGAGATCGTGACCTGAGCCGAAGGCAGAGGCTTTAACCCACTGAGCCACCTAGGTACCCCCAAATCAACACTTTAAAGAAAATGAAGGGATTAATAGAGGCAAAAGTAGGTACAGACACTTTAACTTGCCTTGCAGTGTCCATGTTTTCAGCCAACCCCACAGACCTAGGTTCTACACCATCTAGAAGACTAAGGCTCTATGCCATTTAAATGACTTGAATAAAACGCATTCAGCGCCATGTTCATTTAGCCCTAACACAACATTAGCAACAAGTAAAAGGCTGAGAACACACCAAGTGTATGCCGGAAAGGGGAGCCATTCGTCAAGAAACAAAGACGTATGCGGCCCAAAGCTCGAAAGCAGACTAACAGGAGAACACATTTCCTAAACTCAGTCATACTACAATCTCTACAATCTCTCAACTTCCACATGGAAAATGAACATCATTGCACTCTGCAGGTGACAGGATAATTGTGTGATAAAACTAATATTATAAAAATCCCAAAGTAGCCAACTGCTCAGAGTACACATCTACTGCCACATTTTTTTTAAATGAATTGTCACCTGATTTTGTTGCTTTTTTTTTTTTTTTTAAACAAGCCTGAGTGGCTTTTTTTTTTTTTTTTAAGTTTTATTTATTTGAGAGAGGGGAGAGAGGCAGAGAGAGCACAAGCAGGGGGAGAGGCAAAGAGAGGGGGAAGCAGGCTCCCCGCTGAGCAGGGAGCCCGATGTAGGGCTCGATCCCAGGACCCTGAGATCATGACCTGAGCCGAAGGCAGACGCTTAACCATCTGAGCCACCCAGACGCCCCATTGTTGCTTCTTTTTTGAGAGAGAGAGGGAGCATGTGTACAAAGGAGGAACAGAAGGAGAAGAGAGAGAATCCTAAGCAGGCTCCATGCCCAGTGCAGAGCCTAACACGGGGCTCCATCTCACAACCCTGCCATCACAACCTGAGCCTAAATCAAGAGTCAGATGCTTAACTGACTCAGCCACTGAGACACCCCTGGTGCCATATTATTTTTTAAAGTTCAAGACAAACAGGCAGATGCAGCATATGCATGGAATTACTGAGCTGAATGAAAAAGATAAAGGAGCTCCTGACTGGCACAATTGGGAAAGCATGTGACTCTTCATCTCGGGGTCATGAGTTCGAGCCCCACACGGGGTGCAGAGATTACTTAAAAATTAAAAAAAAAAAAAAAAAGATGAGAGACTATTTAGTCCAAAACTCTTCGTTTCACAGAGAAGAAAACTTTGGCATAGAAATTTCAACCTGTTTAACGTAACATTCACACCGTAGGAAGCAAGAACAGGTCCTGGATTCCTACCATTTTGTGTCAATTCAGACATAAATCCGACAAGATCAATTTCTAAACACCTGGATGTTAAAAGTGAAAGAATTCCACCAAAATCGAAGGCAGCCTGAAGATGGGTGTCCCAAAGGGCATCAGAGGGGACAGAAACAAGTGGACCGGACCACTCAAGGGATGTGTTATACACCAACCACGCTAATTGGGCAGGGGCGCTAGACTGCGAGTTAGCAACAGCTGGCAAATTCAACTCTGAAGCCTTCAGTCTTTCGTTTGTCCCTTCAAATTTCAACGAAGTCTCTATCGCTGAAAGGATGCAGAGAAGAAAAATGAATCGCTCCCGGCAGGACAGCCTCGCCGATTCACGCTCCAGTTCTCACAGGAGTCCCCGACCCAGACTCCGGTAAGGGAACAGGCATTCACATGCAATTTGAGGCAGGGGCAGCAGCCCAAGAGGGGACGACCCCACATGGGCACATCTGCGTGGACACTGCACGCAGCCGTAGGCTTTAAGCATTTTCACACAACAGCAGCAAGTAAACCTCCAGAGAGTGCAATCAGACATTTCTAGCTGTAAGAGCTAGGAACACTCTCGATCCCACAACTGGAAGTATTGCCATCCAAAGTCACTAACGATTTAAGAGCAATAAGCGCATTACAGAATGATAAAACACTACATTTAGTTGAAACACAAGGTTTTCTACAAACTCTTGCTTCCAAGTACTAGAAACTTCTCTTCACAACACACTCTACGGCAGTCCCCTAAAAAAGAAAAATGGTATCATTTCAGAAAAGTTCTGAAAAGAGAATTTGCAGAGTTGGCCCCTACTGTATACTCAATGCATCTGGAGTGAAAGGACAAGGCTCTTGAATGACAGAGATGGGAGTACTTTGAATATACAACAAGAAATCAAGTGGAAAATACAGTAAAAATGAAAAGAAAAATACTGCAGCAATAAGGCCTATTTCTATGGCATTTTAAGCATTAAATTAAGCTGTAACAGATTACTACAGCTGCCCCTTTGTTTCCATGATTAATTTATATACAAAGTATCTGAATTGTGATCTGCTTACTTTTTGTCCCTTACTCATATAAACCATGAGCTCCGTAACAGCAGGAATCAGACCTCTGATCTACTATGGTCTTCATGACCACTGAATGTGGAACCTAACACAGAGGAGTCACTTTAAAAAAAAAATGGGAGGGGAGCGCCTGGGTGGCTCAGTTGTTGGGTGTCTGCCTTCGGCTCGGGTCATGATCCCAGGGTCCTGGGATCAAGCCCCGCATTGAGCTCCCTGCTCAGTGGGGAGCCTTCTCCCTCTCCCACTCCCCCTGCTTGCGTTCCCTTTCTTACTCTGTCAAATAAATAAATAAAATCTTTGGGAAAAAAATGGAATGAACATTTTGGGGGTGGTGGTGAACATTTTACTAAACAACTGGCAAACATTTTTCCAACTTGATAAAATGAAAAGTTGGCAAGAACAGGGGAAAATAAGTGCTCTCACATACCAATAGTAATGTACATCAGGACCTCTTAAGGAGTCATTTGGCAACATGGCACTTCAGTAAGACCCTTTAAAAACCAAGGCAAAGTTTCCATTATTCACTATTTCACTATTAGGTGGAAAAGGCAAGGGACAGCACAGTACATTCAGTGTAATCCTACTTGGTTTTGCTTTGAAGGCAGTGGGTCCCTACTTGGCACAGAGAGCAAGCTCCTATGACCAGGGCAGGTACACCACTCAACGTCACCAGGAGTCATCCATAGTGTGACCTATGTACAACCCACATACCCAATCTCAGGGGCCCTGCCTCAATAGATACCGAATTCTGGAAGGATTTACAAAAGCACTTCACAGAGATTACCTGGAATGGTTATATTGGGGAATGGAACGGACGTTCTGACAACATGTAAAAAGGGTAGAAGTCTGATTTTGCACTTCAACCCTTCCAATGTATTTTAACTTCACGCATTACTTTGGAAGTTTTAATCTCCTTTTTGGGAGGGAGTTGTGTTGTTGTTGTTTTTTAAGATTTTATTTATTTATTCGCCAGAGAGAGAGAGAGAGGACAGCAGGGGGAATGGCAGGTAGAGCTAGGAGAAGCAGACTCCCCACTTAGCGGGGTGCCTGAACCAAGCTGGATCCCAGAACCCTGGGATCATCACCCGAGCTGAAGGCAGGTGCTTAACTGAGCCACCCAGGTGCCCCTAGGAGGGATGTTATGTTGCTGGAAGGAAGGAAGGAAAGAAGGGTATAGAAGGTAAAACAACAACATATGATTTTCAAATAACTTTTCCCTGTTTGTCTTTCCTCTTCTGCATAATAAATTTTGGGAGTCAGTGGTTAGAGCACTGGTTTTCATTTTATGCTTACTTGGGGCTTAATCAGGATCATTTCCTGTTCCCAATCATTTCACATCAGACTGGGAGAAACAAACCAGGTTGGCATGATACCCCCCTACAGGGCAGAAACTCGTCCACAGAGGGATCTGGAACACACAACACCAGGTCCTTGATCGCACAGGCACCTGCCCAGGGGGCCAGCAGGCCAAGTGCGCCCTGGACACCGTGGATGCTGGACTTCTCTTTCCTCACACGGCTCAGTTGCGCTTAAACACTACTTTTCTTGCAAATACCCTCTAGCTTTTTTAGAGTTTCTAAATGAACAGGTGAGGAACTCAACCTTCAAGTACATTTCCTTAGGGTAGTTCAAACTGATGCTAGCAATAGGCTCCACACAGCCTTTCTGAGACTCTCAAGCAGCGAGCACATGTAAAATAGGTCATTGCTCTTCAGCTTCTTCGTGTTTTCTAAGAAAGATACAAATCAGCCTTAACTGCCCATCAGAATCATCTGGGGAGCTTTAAAAAAAAACAAAAACAAAAACAAAAACTCCCAATACTCAGGTCCCACACCTCAGACCAATGAAATCAGAACCACTGCGTCTCCACACTTCACATCAAGGTTGGGTGTGCATTCATCCTACTGTTTGATGAATTATACACACAATTCTTGAGCACACAGAGGGTACAGTAACCAGCCTTTGGAGCTAAATGTGAACAAAACAAGTGACACAAGACTGAAAGGGCTGCTTATCTGTGTCTCTTTCCAGTGGCTGCCTGTCTGTGCCACCAGGTCATCCAAATACACAAGCAGCCTGCTGGATTGTTATTCATGATACCTACAGCTACACCCGTGGGCATTTCAGCCGTGGACCGCTATGCAAATAAATATCCCGTGACTCACACAGCTCAAGGTCTACGGTGGCCTCCAATACCCTGCACTTCTCTTCCTTCCTCCCTCCATTTATTCAGACGCCAGAACTCTTATTTTCCATTGTGGCAATAAGGTCGATACAAAACCATCATCCTGGAAACAATTGGCCCCTACCATAGATCTCCCGCAAAGTATAACCAAATGCTCATTGAGGCCATGTCCAACTTGTGAAGTCAGACTCTCCAACAAAACCATGCTAGAAAGCCTTGCAACCCTGTGTATTCTACTCAAAGATCACACAGTTTGTTTCTTGGAATGCTCATCCCAGAGAGATGGGGTGGGAGACAGCATCACGTGCAGACTGCCAAGAAATAGTCATTGGAAACATACGGAAAACCACAAAGGGCACCGCCTTGACTTACTTCAGCCTAAGCGGGAATTTGTATCTCTTCCCAATGTTACAGACCCCTAACTAGAACTCCGTTCAAGATGTGATTGTGGGGCCATGTTTCAGAAGAAACACCTCATATAAACATGACATTCAACTCTAATTGGTTCTGGCATATGAGGAGAGAGCACTTGTTATTTTCCTTCAATTACAATGAAGGGGTATAATTAGTACAAATATAAGAAGAATTCCTGATTATTCATTGTTCGGTTTTGGTTTTTGTTTGGAAATTAAGCCCAGAAACTAAAGAGTTGTCAGAAAAATATGTAATAAATAAAATTTTTACATAATTCATAAAATCATTCGTAGAGATTTTATCAACATTTCCAACACCTGCACTGGGACCCGTTAAGTCCAACTTCGCATTAATCAACAGCCCAGAACAGAGGGAGTCTATGCAGTTGCTTGATCCCCAGGGGCTCTATCTCCAATCCCACTGCTGAAGCAGCACATGGCACATCTACCCAGGAAGTGAGATCCAGGCCTGTGTCCTTGGCTTTAGAGCAAGGCTCCATATTGGGTTTTCAGGCTGAAGAAGGAGCAGAAAATTAAGCAGGAAAATGGACTGTTCATCTCGTCTGACCCCTAACTGGACTTTGTAAAATGGATTAAACCATTCTAGGCTTCAAGCCTACATAAGTAAAATGAGCAGGTTGTGCTTGATTTGCTTACAGCTTCTTTCAGCTTCAAAACCTCCTCTAATTTACAACTAGAAAAAAAAAAGACACCTGAAAGGTTGAAAGTGAATAAATAAGCACTCTCACCAACACAGTTTTTGATCAACATTCCCTGTTGGTGTTTGTTGGATGCGTGTTACACCCAACACCGTAGGAGACAAAAAGGAACGGTCAGAGTCCTGACCTCCACAAATCTGGGAAGATACTTAACAAATGTGAATATTTACACACACACACACACACACACACACACACACGTATGTGAAGCAGTCAGGTTATGGAGCAAAGCAGCGTGAGACCATGTGACAGAGTGAGCTGTACACACAGAAAGGTAGGTCAGTGAGAATTAAGAAGTGGAAAAGGCAGTGAACAGTCTGGAGTAGGAACATGGCAGGAGGAAATAATTATGGGACTCCCCAATACCAGAAACTATAATCGGCGCTTTAGTTTCATCTCATTTAAACCATGCGGTAACCCATGAGATAGCGAACACCACTGCACAAGTTAAAAACAGGAGGGCTCGTCACAGACACTTCGTGTGTCTCACAAAGCTAAGAAAGGCCCACCCGAGAAAGCAGGAGGTGAATTTCAGCCTATATATTGGCCTTTTGCACTACCAGAAACTGCACCCATGGAGGGACAGATGCTAAGAAAGTCTCTTAAACTGAACACCTGACCCCTTCTATTTGCCAAAGAAAGTCTCTAAATAAATGACAGACAAAAACTTAAAACAATTTCATTCATGGGCAAAATCAGAAGGTCAGAGCCTGGAGCCTCAGCTCTGGATCCCCAACAAAGCTACCCATGGCCCAATTCACATCATCTCGGAAAAAGAAGTCTTTCATGCTTCTGAATCCTCTCTCTTCTGGTTCCCAAAGTTCAGTTCTGCTGCTCCATGGGTCAAGCCAAGACTTAGCATCTGGGACTTAAAAATCGTAGCAAACAGCCAATCATAATGTGGTTCTAGCAGAAACAAACCCTGTGAGAGCAACAAGGTAGCAGAGGGCCAATGATCCCCATCTTTGTTTTCAGATAGGGAAGTCTCAGAAAGGTTGACAATCCTGACTCCAAAGCCACTTTGCCACTGAGCCAATACCACGCATCCTACCGGTCTCTGTGCAGAGGCTGCCCAAACAAGAGGAAAGGGCTGTCCACCAAGTCACATCACCCTCGGTTACGGAATCTCCCCAAGTAACACGTGGCTAAGCTCAACACCTAGTCCAGGGTTCCAACAGAAAGAAGCTGATTAATTCAAGTCAGAGAAGCTATATCATAAACTCATTAGACGAGGAAAAATGGTTTTATTACATTTCATGTATTCTCAGCATCTACCATTCAACAGAAGAGCCCAAATACTGTTGCTGTTGAATTTAGAAAGCTAATTAATGTAAATTATTAAGGGCATATGTTCTCATTTGTCTCAGTCAGTATAGATCCTATGTCCGAATGTTGCTTTTAAAGTCTGTATGCCAAAACAAATCCACACAAGCTGATGCAAGAAAGAAAAAAGCCATGGAGTTTCAAGTTCAGCAATTTTCCAATTTTTAATACAACAGAACAGTTCTGACAGATGGCCCTGCATTCCACATACTGTCAGATTCCCTCTTGGGCATCTTCCTGTGATCTTTAATAAGTTCAGATGCCTTCAACTGGATGAAAATCTGCCAGAAGCAAGATAAGAGCCATAACCTAGCAGAATAAAGAGAACCACCCCCCCCCAAAAAAAATGAATCCAGTGTATTTGAAATGAGCATACAAATCAATTACTGAATTCCACATATATTAATTATGAAGAGCCAAATTTTACTCCCACCAAATCCACTAGTTAATATTTAGTAAGTATCAATGTGAACACATCTAGCATGGGGAAGTCTCATTTATACTACCTCAGTATTTCTACAACTTTCCCGCACCCTAAGGACAGAAAGGAATAATAAGCAAAAAGCAGAGTGGCAATTTTCCCCTTTGAGGCTACAGTGGAATTATCATGGTTGGCCTTTTCCAGATTCCCCATTTCCATATTCTAGTGCCTGAGAGAACAAGAGACTATCTCCCTAAACAGGACAAGGTCCCAGGCTTCAAAGAACACGAGGTTAATGGGCAGACCCCCAAAAGCCATAATACAACTATGTGCAAGACAAAAAGAATTGGGCCGGGCTAAGAACAGGACCCAGGGCAATGAACTAGGCCCAGTTCCTGTCACCGATCATTCCAGGCCAGGCTTCCCAGATCCTTACCAAGGATCTTTGGACCGGAACACAGCTCCCAACCTCTCCCTCCACAACACACACCCCTCTCAGGTAAGGGACCTCTAGCCCAAGACTCTAGTTCTTTGGTGCCCAGTATATAAACCAAAGTACGTCCAAGAAAGCACGTTCTGCTTCCCAGAATTCCAAGGCAAAAGGGAGAGTGAAGGGAGCGCTGAATCCTGGATGACAGGTTACATGCTGCCCAGATCACCAGGATGGACTTCATCAGAACTTAGGTAACACTTTACTAAGGCAACTGAGAACAGGGCCTGCCTGACTCAAGGCTCTGACTCCTGTAGGTTACTAGCTTACTCCTTCTGACTCCTTCCACACCTGTGGCTAAGTACTGCTTCCCCCACTCTTTCCAAATACTTGGGTGCTTTACAACACTTAAGAGTAACACCTTCTGATTCCTGAGTCCACCACTCCTAGCACAGTGACACTGGTCAAGACATTTAACTTCCCTGTAACTGTTTCCTCATCGGCAAAATACAAATACTCAGAGTACCTATCTCAAAGGCTGTTACGGGGAATCAATGAATTAAAGGAGTTAATCTTCTCAAAGCACTTAGAACGGTGCCTCCCTGGCGTGGTGAACACTGGATTCAAGGTTTGATAAAATTAAAATGCTTTCTTCCTTTTCACAA
>CM053605.1:66900770-66931884 GCA_028646535.1 Procyon lotor
CTGTACCCTGTTTAGCTTATGAAAACAATACACAAGGAGAGCCTTCACAGGGCTCCAAATGCCACTGGCCATGAGCTCAAGGTCAACACAAAAGAGCAAGAAGCAGCCTCGTTTGTATAGGTTTTACAAAGAAGAATGAATTTATTAAGTGATAACACAGTTAAGGAACTGGCAGTGAACAGTCAGCACTCCAGCTCATGAAGAATCCCTAGGCAGAAGATCTTAAGAAGGAGATTAGTGCTCCCCAGATGACTGTGACCTAGCATTTGACTTCCAAATAACACTTGGGAGGCATTTATGATCTCCGCCATGGGGCCACCATCATGGGGTCACCTTCCCTGACCAGAGAAGCTACACCCTAGAACCAGCACACGCCCCTGCTCTCTTCAAATGTGCACCGGGGAATTAGCTCTACCTTGAATTGAAAGCTCAACTCCAAAGGATACAAAGGTTATTTTATGACATCAAATAAAAGGATACCACCGTGTGTTTAGCTACCTGGGAGTTCAGTCGCACGGGAGTCACTGAAGCAACTTGCACCATTCATCGTGCTAGGAATGTGCTGAGGTTTCCTGGGAGTGAAACGGAGGTGGGGGGGGATCCCAGGCACAGCACTGAGCCCCAGCTGGTAGAGTGAGCACATGACCGGGGCCCCAGTGCCTGAGCTCAGCCATAACCCTGCTGGCTTACTTACTTAGCCCAAAGTGGGTTAACTATGAAGAGGTCTCTTAGAAAGAAGGATGGAGTTCAGGGTCTCTCTCTCTCTAGAGTATGGTCAATTAAATGCATGGGCAATGTGGGCAATGGGCAGATTCCTCAAGAAGTGATGTATTTGTCTGAGCAAATATTTACCATTCTTCCAACATTCTTCTCCTCGCTGATGGTGTGTAAAATACCAGTTTACTGATGCACAAAGCCAAACACACAACCAATTATGTCTAGTGGTTCAGGCTTTTTTCAGGGAGCATCATTTCACTTTCCCTTCCCAGAAATTCTCTCTTTTCACAACTCTCATCAAAACTTTACCTGCTTCTATCTAATACTCTTAGGGCTGGGTATCCGGCTGACTCTCATAGGAAAGGAAATGCAAAGGAGCTGATGGCTTCCTATGTTTCTCCTAATAGAAAATACTTGCTGGGGGTGAGGAGGATGGGGAAAAAAAAGGTTTCCTTGAAAGAGCATGGCTCTGAGCATTCTGGGAGACCACCTAGGGGGCAGTGGCTTGCTATTCTCTAACTGGAGGAGATTAACAGTTACTAGCATATTCAGTGTTTTTTGTAGCAAGCAGGTGGAAAAAATAATTTGGGGCAAAGGGCACAAGCACACCTCTAGGCAGCCGGCCAGCTGCCATAAGGCCTCACTGCTCACAACATTAATACTCTCTCCTAAAGGGAGGCTTACTCTAATCAAGTAAATCCTTCCTTGGGGAGGATTTACTTTTTCACCTAGCAAAATAAGAAAACAAGCTGCCATGAAGGAAATAAAAACATTTAATGATTCGTGGTGAATCCAAAGAGCCATGCATGGAGAGGCATGGGTGGGGGGAAGGAAGGACAGTGGTCATGCAGGCTTGGGCCCCTTGACAGAATCCACTAAGGAAGTCACAATACCAGGCTCAAGATTTAGTCAGCATTCTTCCAGAGTCAGGGAGAAATCTGATCAGCTCCATGGGGCTCAGGCAGGCCTGCGAACGCTGGGGTCCTTGCCACAATGCTTTTCAGAACGCTACATCCCTCCAGCACAAACTCTGACCGAAGGCTGATCTGGAGAAGTTAGAATAAATGTGTCCTTCCCAAGGAGGGTCTTTGTCAGTCACTGACAAGCACTTTCCTGCAATAAGAGACACCAGTCATATCACGGGCTAAATCAGAGGACAATGTGATCTGAGTTCCACTGCCACAGGGATTGGTCCCGGCTGCTGGAGTCAACACCCATGCCTGACAGGAGTTTGGCACTAAAGACACGTGTTCACAACCTGTGTTCCACATTGACAGCAAGCACTTGGAGTGACAGCTGTTTTCTGAAAGCCAAGAGATGAAATTAACCATGATAAAAGGTTACTCACTGTTCTCCAGGAAGTGGAGTCTAGAAACATGCCCACGACAGAGCCTTGTGGTTAACTCTTCATACCCCCTTCACTAGCACTAGGATCTCGCCTTTTCTCCAGAACTGCAATTTTTTTTTTTTAAAGATTCTATTCATTTATTTGACAGAGAGAGAGACATCACAAGCAGGCAGAGAAGCAGGCATAGAGAGAGAGGGGGAAGCAGGCTATCTGCCGAGTAGAGAGCCCGATGTGGGGCTCAATCCCAGGACCCTGAGATCATGACCTGAGCTGAAGGCAGAGGTTTTAACCCACTGAGCCACCCAGGTGCTCCCAGAACTGCGATTTTAAAATCATCTTTTTCCTTTTCATTTTGCCTCAAGTTCACATACTTGTTTTTAAGCACTGTGGTTTCTGTCTCCAAAATATTCCTCTAGTTCCAGTCTTCTCTATTTTGATGACCTTGCCTTCATCTAACAGTGTGGTATGACATCATGGTTTCAACTCCCATCTCCACCTCTGGCTGGTTAATCTTGAGCAGATTACTGATCCCTCTCAACTACCATCTGAAAAACGGCCAGTGTGCTTGACAAGTGCTAAATCCTAGATAAAGAATCAGCAGGAGCATCATGATAAACCAGGTCTTCATCAGTGCTGAACTGGACTTCTCCACCATGTCTTCTCACACCCAGGGTCACTGTGAGCCTCGTTAATGCCGATTTCATGACATTCAATTACATCCCCATGAAACAAGAAGCTTACACTACTGACAGAAAAACCTTCCACCACCACTACCCTTTCCCACGACGGCATTGCACTGCTTTCCTTAACTTTCCCCACAGCTGACAAAACTCGCTCCCTGCTCTTTGCCTCTTCTTTGTGCTTCTGAAGAACCACTTTCGGACCATAATTTAGTCCAGGGCAAGCACCACAATTTTACCTTCTCTAACGCCTCACTCAAAAAAAAAAAAAAAAAATTCTGCTATATACAAAGAGCTAATGAGTAAGTGGTATTATAGCATCTTTATACAACACTGGTTTTGCCAGCTGTCATTGTCCTAATCCTCCACAGAGAGTGAATTTTTTAAGCCTTACATATGGCAGTCAGATTTGGGCAGAAAACAGTTAATCATTTGGAATAATCATATTTTGATTTCCGTAGAGTACCTGAGTATCCCATTATATAAATGGAGAGCCAAGAAAGGACAGGATGCGCCTCGTAGCATTCCATCAATGGCTCTAGACTCACCACTTTAAAAGCCTGAAAAAGGTTTATAAAGCCAGCTGCAAACCTTCTTCTCTCTGAACTGGTGAATTTCCAATTTTTTTTTCCAGTACGCTCTTAGGATTGGCTTTAGAAATCAATGCAGAGCAAGCCTTTCACCAGGTCTGGTGGTCAGAACCAACTACTTCAAGGAAAACATAACAAACTCACAACTGTTGATTTCTGATTGATTGAGTCTACAGCTTGGGAAAAACAAATAGGAGAAGAATGCTAAGCCAGCAATTTACCGGCAAACGTAAAGCTCCAGATTCCGTCATTTCTACTCTCACTCCCCAGAGACTTGAAATTCACCAAAGTTTTCTAAACCAGTCTGGTTTATTTGCTCAATCAAAAAAATAAAAAAACACAACGAAGACATGGAAGAGAACATTAGGCTATGATGAATACAAGGTAGATTCAATGTTTAAAGTGTTTTTTTAAAGTTCTGTAAAGACCTAAGTGCTATGTATTCTGACCAATCGCAACTGTTTAATATGTATTGATTATTCTACAAGCGGTAGCTAATTCGAGGCTCTTTGTTAATTTTCAAATGTGGACCTTATTCTAAATTGGGGCAACAAATCCACTTGCCCAATCCTTATTCCCTGCCACCCTCCCAGTTCAGGTGTCATTTGGAGATGAAACAGATTTTCAACCCAAGTTACTGAACCCAATTCTCTTCCTTTATAAATAAATCCCTCAGTCCCCCAAAAGCCTGAATAGGTTCATAGAGCTTCAAGGACTAGAGTCACCTGTGGTTTCTTTCATCGTCCAAGTACCTGTTGTGTTCCAGGTACTGCATGGGTGACTGTCTTATTTCCCATCACCGTGATCAATTCTCTCTGCCTAGAAAATCCATTCCTCCCAGGAATTTGAAGGAAAGGGAAGAGAAAGAGGCTTCTTACATGAAACTGACAAAAGACCTGACCGTCAACCTCCATGCGGCATATAAAACTTCAAATACCAAAATGCTAAGAACCAAGGGCAGAATCGGCTTCCCATTCAGCAGAAGCAAAGGGCTGGGACTTTTCCAGTGAGCTGGGACATGTGAACAGGGCAAGGAGGCTTGAGGAAAAGAGAATGGTCACATCAAAGTTCCATCCAGCTCCCTGAAGGGGGCCCCTGCCGGGGAGTCCGTGTGCCAAGCTGGGACGTGCCCTCCACAGTGCCTCTGGCTGTGGCAGTTTTCCCCAGTGACTGCCGGGGAGGAGCCACCAAAGGAACGGGTATTTGATAACACTCAACGCTCATACTCCACTGATGACTTGTTCGTCCTATTACTGAGAACTCCCCGAGGGCAGCAGGCGTTTAGTGGAAATGACAAGCTGTCTTAGAAGGGGGGAAAAGAAGCCGATAGTCAAAACCTTTCAGTTTTTTCTCAGTTTAACATCAACATAACTATAATGGCAACCACTCACTAATTACCAATCTACCAATCTCAGGCTAAGCACTAGGTCACAAGTTTAAAGTCCTCTGCTTCTAAGGTCACAACAGCCCAGTGCAGCAAAAAAACAGTTTCCCTACTTTCTCAGGAGAAGAATAAATGGACACTTGGAGAAGTTACTTTGTGGCCCTAGGTTACAAAGTGACAGAGCCAGTGTAAGTCTGAGTGACGCAGCAGGGAGTTGGGATTTGTCCCCCCTTTCATATCATCACATCCACTACCTTTAAATCATTAGTAAAAATGTTTTGGTTATGGTTCTCTGCCAGGAACCAGAGAGTTGAATGCAAAACAGAAAATGATGAGCTTCTAATCAGTCAGAAAATTAGGTAAAGGACACACCGTCCACTTAAAATGGGACAGGAAGCAGACGGCATCTGGAAGGTTCTAGGGCTAAAAGCATGAACCCTCACATCAGAAAGACCTCGATTTGAGATCCCACCCATGCCAGCTCTCGGAGCGGAGGCAAATTACCTATGTTCTCTAGGACTCAAATTTCTCATCCGTAAAATGGAGATAATGGCAAAAGCAGTGTTTCACTAACACCATTCAGACAAAGATTCTATTACCATGAGGAAAGTTAGAATCTAAAAGGAGACAATGCGGACTCTGGAAGGAACTGAAACTATTGTCTTTATGGCACCAGCCATATGTTTAAGCACAGCATTGAAGACACCAGAAAGGTGAGATGACATGATGGGTTCATAACTCCTACACACTAATTGCTTTCCTCCTCTCCCATGGTTCTTCTGCCTGCTCTAACACCAGCTTTGACCTAACTGACCACACCTCCCCTCATAATGCTAACCAACCCAGCAGGTAACTTTAGGAACTGAGGTAGTCCCCTCTTTGATGAGAAAAAACAACATTCCCATAAATAACATGAAACCCGTTCTCAAATACTGGAATTAATGTCTAAGAATTGACGCATACTGCAGATGTTGTCTCATTGTGGAAAAGATGTACAACATACGTTCAGAGAAACATGAAATCACGGTTTCAGAGCTTGAAACAAAAGACAAAGTCAAATCCAGACCCCTTCTAAGTCCTGAGAGAGAAGACTTGCCCAAAATCTGTCCAGAGGCTAAAGTGTAACACAATGTCCTAAGCCTTGGGACAACTGTCACCTCTCTCCACCCTCTCAGCTTCTGAAGAACCATTTAACATATGGTGTCATGTTTTCTTAACCATTTTACTAGGCTCCGCACAGTTGCAAACACCCACTGACATCAGGATCATGTTGTGTAGACAGAACTTCTAGTTAGGCAAATGAGATGTTCAAAATCTCACCACAAACCACAAAGTCAAGGCCCAGAACCAGGAAGCAGAAGCTCACGTCATAGTTAGTCCTGATTATCACTGATCAGGTTCCTAATCTCAAATCACTTTACGTCATCCAGGTCTCTGTTTCTAGAACCATGAAAAGGGAGTTGGAGCAGATAGTCCTTCCCATGTCCAGAGCTCTCGAATTCTCCATCACCTGGCACACACAATATACACAGAAAAACCCCAACACTTCGGTGTTTTTAAAAGAAGTCACAAGAAAAAAAATGCAAGACATCATTTACAGAAAACTGTGCCAAAGTAATGCTTGCTTTGGGGTTTTTCCAGAAAGGTAAGCTTTGTGTTTTCCAAAGGCAAACAGTCCCCTTTCTCTAGAACAAGGACAGGATGTTGGGAACATGAGTCATTCTGTTAACATTCTAGGTACCTGGTCAGTGAGGGGACAGGAACCAGATTGCCTTCCTAGAGAGAGGACGGAACAACCACCTGCTCCGGAAAAACCCAGAAAGGGGGATCCCTTGAATGTCAGAAGGGTATTTCCTTCCCAAGCACTTCTTAATCCAACCTTCTATTTAATAGTAAGGCCCAGACTCATTTGGGGGGGGGGGGTATAAGAACTTACTTCTAGAACCTCAGAGTCCTTACGTGCAACCAGATGCTGTGTTTAACAAAGCAGTGTCCCAATACCAGCCAGACCACCAACAGTTTGCTCCTCACCTGCCCCCAAGCAGATATCTTCTCCTCATTGTGCCAGCACAGAAATGTTCCCTCCACCTGCTATTTCCCTCAGAGGCAGGAAAAATGAACCAAGACCAGTGAGGACCCCTGACAGGTTCAAAGAATGCGGGAGGAAGAAGAGGAGCAACAGCTGCCAGCAGCCAGCACTCTGGGGGCTGTCACACTGAGGGCCCTTCCCCTCATGACCTCCCCAAACTCACCTTTAGAGAAACATCAACACGGATGCCCTCCACCTCACTTTATTTTGGAACATAGGTTACAAAATGTCACATCTGACCCACCACCTTTTCCTCTTCTCAAAAACACAAAACAAACAAACAAAAAAAAACCTTAATATGTACAGGAGATGGAGATTTATTTACGAACATATAAAAAATACCAATCTATTCCTGGGTCGCCTCTAGGACAGCAGATGACCGCACCGCAAATCCCCACTTGGATCTAACAATGTAAATAAGGCTTCCCGGTGCACCTCCGCTGTGTTAAATGCCAACTCCACACTCAGCGTTTAGAGTCTAGGAATCCTCACAGGGGAATTATCCAAAAGAGAATGCTTCTGAACCCCTTCCCTACGTCAGAATTCTGTGTTGTTCCCAGCATGCATTCTCTCATTCATTAGCCATCACGGCACTCTTATGACACAAGGTCTGGATTACAAAGAAAGGGGATCATTTCAAGGGTTGAGGCAAAAGGAAGAAGAAATGGAACTATTCAGAAAGCTTATTTATATCCCCTCCTTGTTTTTTGTATTGAATATGGTCTGGTGTCCACTTTCTCCATTATTTGCTTCTCTGTAGATGTCAGTCATACTACGTGTGATGAGGAAACACAAGAGTATTAATTTTAAAACCCCAAAATGCTTATGCAGGAAAGAACAAGCTTACCAATGGATAAACACTAAACTGGTCAAACAACAGATGAAATGCAGTGTAGGAGTCATATTCATTCAAGGAGCTCTGGGGCTCATTCAATAAACATGTATAGAAGCTGCAGGAAAGCCCAGGGATGTAAGTCTGAAGATATGCTCGGATGTCGAAAAACAGACATAGACTGATAACATGCCTAAGTCCCAAGTCCCTTCTACATTTTGTAAGTATGGTAGACATATAATAAGTTCTAGGTGTAAAACATAGTGATCCAACAATTATATAGATTATGAAATGCTTACCACAATTATAGTTACCACTTGCCCCCAAATCATTGTAATATTATTGACCATATTCCCCATGCTGTTTTTTTCATCCTCATGACTCACTTATAACTGGAAATTTGTACTTAAACCCCTTCACCCATTTTGCCTATCCTCCACTCCCCTCCCCCCGGCAACCACCAGTTTGTTCTGTGTGTGTGTTCATTTTGTTCTTTAGAGTCCACGTGTAGGTGAAATCACATGGTATTTGCCCCTTACTGTCTGACTTTTTTCACTTAGTGTAATATCCTGTAGACCCAACCATGTCACAAGTGGCAAGATCCCATTTTTTATGGCTGAGTCATTGTCCACCATGTAAATAACATGTATCATTTCTTTTTTACCGGTTATTGATGAGACACTGGCTTCCATATCTCGACTATTTTAAGTAATACTACAATAAATGTAGGGGGGTACATGTATCTTCTCAAATTAGTGTTTTTGTTTTTCTTGGGTAAATACCCAGAAGTGGAATTACTGGGTCATGTGGTATTTCTATTTTTATTTTTTTTGTGAAACCTCCATATTGTTTTCCATTTGGCTATATGCATTTACACTCCCACCAACGTGCATGAGGGTTCCCTTTTCTCCACATCCTGGACATTTGTTATTTGTCTTTTTCATACTAGTCATTCTGACAGGTGTGAGGTGATTTCTCATTGTGGTTTTGATTTGATTTCCCTGATGAGTGATGTTGAGCACCTTTTCATATGTCTATTTGGCCATCTATATGTCTTCTTTGGGGAAAAAATGTCTATTCAAGTCCTCCACCCATTTTTTAATTGGATTTGGGGGCTTTAGGTATTGAGTTGGAGTTTTAACTTCTATCATATATAACATCTGTGAACATCTCCCATTCAGCAGGTTGCCTTTAAATTTGTTGATGATTTCCCTTTGCTATAAAGCAGCTTTTTAAGTTTGATGGAATTTGTTTTAGTTTATCTGAGTTTTATAATTCTGTTAGCTGGTCTTGTGGAATTATTTGTTTTAGAGGAAACATAATCACAAGGTGAGGGGAACAGTTCAGCTGAGATGAGACCAAAACGTCAGCTGTAACTGTCACTACTACACACTGGGCAGAAGGCATTACTAAGACAAAGAGTCAAAGGGGGAACTGGCAGTGCCAGAAAGTCAGGAAGAGCTTCCATCAGATAAATAAATAGAATAATGAAGAGAATATGCTCAACGGACTTGGGAGCCAACTCAAGAGCTTTCAGGGGCCAAAACGGAAACAATCTGAACAACAAATAGAAGACTGTTGGATTATAACCAAAAGAATAAATCAAGTATCCATGAGTCGATATTGATTTAAAGTAATTACTGGGGCTCCTGGGTGGCTCAGTCGTTAAGCGTCTGCCTTAGGCCCAGGTCAGATCCCAGGGTCCTGGGATCGAGCCCCACATCAGGCTCGTTGCTTGGCTCCTAGGAGGCCTGTTTCTCCCGCTACCATTCCCTCTGCCTGTGTTCCCTCTCTCACTGTGTTTCTCTCTGTCAAAAAAAAAAAATTAAAAAAATAAAAAAGAAATTACTGAATAAGGAGATGGGAAGAGACAAATCTTCCACACAAAGAATTCCAGATAACTTACTCGGATATCCACCCTCAAGGCAGTAGGGCCTAACTCCCCCATCCTTAGCTGTGGACGGCGCATAGTGACTCCCTTCCTCAGAATACAGTATGCAAGGGGGCAAGAGAAGGGTGTGTGTGAGGCAGAGGGGGGAGTTCACAGTGGAGAAACCCAGCAAACATTACCTCAGTGGATGGTCAGCATCCACAGGGACAACTCATGTTAACAGTACTTGACATGATGTGATGACAGGACACCTTCCCTCTCAGGTCTTCCTCCCACAAACCCAAATCCCTAGTCTAATCATCATGGAAAAATACCCCACAAGTCCCAGCTGAGGCCCACTCTACAAAATATCCAACCAGCTCTCCTCAAAACCATCAAGGTCCTCAAAAACGCAGAAATTTCGAGAAACGGTCACGACCAAAAGAAGCCTAAAAAGACATGATGACTAAACGTACAATACGGTATCCTGGACGAGACGAGGTAAAAACTAAGGAAATCTGAATGAAGTATGGACTTCAGTGAATAACAACGTATCAATATCAGTTCACTAATTGTGAGCATACCGTACACTAAGGTAGGATGTTAATAGTAAGGGAAGCTGGCTATAAAGTATATGGAAACTCTGTAGGGTCTTCTCAGCTTTTCTATAAATTAAAATTGTTCTACAAGAAGAAGAGGAAAAAGAAAAAAAGAAGGAGGGAATAAGAGAGCAGTGCATAAAAGAGAACAGATGGGTCGAATCTAACCAGATTCACTTCAGCAGCAACTGCCTATCTTCCTCACCAGTACCGTCGGGGACTAGGAACCGCCACCTGAGGTCTTGAAGGCAAGAACTCTGTTGGCGTCTCCATCTGCTTCTGTTAATACCTGCACCACACTCAGGGGCTAGGTCAAATCTTATTCAGTGGCCAGAAGTGAAATGGACACTTTCTGCGCTTTTCAAAGACAGATAGGATCCCCAGACCTGCTCCCCAAAAACTTCCTTTAGAATTAGGGGAACCTGAGGGGCGCCTGGGTGGCTCGGTCGGTTAAGCATCTGCCTTCGGCTCAGGTCGTGATCTCCAGGTCCTGGGATGGAGCTCTGCAGCGGGCTTCCTTGCTCAGCACAGACTGTTTCTCCCTCTCCCTCTCTATTTCTTGCTCTCAACTAAATAAATGGAATCCTTAAGAAAAAAGAATTAAGGGAAATCTGCCTACACTGCTCAGGCCCACCCTCTGAGAAAGAGAACACACACTCACATCTCTTTGCTTTTATTTCACCACTACTTACAAATGAGAACCAACTCAGCATTTGCGGGCTTCTAGAGGATTCAACACAAAACTGAAACCACTTAGAAATAGTTCTCTTTTTCTCTGGGCTTCTCTTTCCGGACAAGGTCTCCAGCCCCATGTATAGCGTAGGAGACCAAACTGATCACAGGAATCACTTCTTCATCAAGCACCTGTCACCAATCAATCTGAGGTTCAAAGGCAAGAGGGGAGGCCCTGGAGAACCCCAAGGAGGGGGAGGAACCTCCTGATTCAACGCCCTCCCCTCTGCTGACCCAACAAGCACACCCAAATCCACAGGCAACCTGAAAATAAAGGCTTCAAGTGAAAACGTGGACACTCCTGACATAGCCACAAACTTGATCTTTGATATGCTGCGCAGATTTGCCTCGCAGCATTTCTCTTACCTCTTTCAAGATCAAAAGGGAAGAACTCCTCAAGCATGACAGACAGCCGGGATTTCCATTCAACTTAATTCATCTGCTAGGTGAAAAGGAACTGTGCTGGAAACAGAGAAACCACTGCAACCATATATGTGCCTCTTAGGTCAGTTCATTTGGTGGAGGGAGGTGTCCAAGGAGAACTTTTAGTAGGACACGTACCTCGGTTTCTTTCATAGGATACATTTAAGTGAATGGTTTTTTCCTAAAAACACTGAAGAATTCCACAGGGGGCTTCTGTGAAATGATACTCCTTTTAAAAGTGATAAATTCAGGGTGCCTGGGTGGCTCAGTGGGTTAAGCCTCTGCCTTCAGCTCAGGCCATGATCTCAGAGTCCTGGAATCGAGCCCCGCGTCGGGCTCTCTGCTCAGCGGGGAGCCTGCTTCCTCCCCTCTCTCTGCCTGCCTCTCTGCCTACTTGTGATCTCTGTCAAATAAATAAATAAAATCTTAAAAAAAAGAAAAAGTGATAAATTCCCCAGACTTCCAAATCTGAAGTCCCCTGCTCTACCCCTGAGAGTAGATCTACTCCTGAGCGATGCCCATCCAATCACAGCCCGGGCCCAGGACCACTGAAGAGCTGGAAGCAAACAGTCTTGCAAGTCCGTGTCTCCTCTTGTGAGGAAACCACTTCCCAGGGCACCTGCCAACACTTTCCCATCTAACTTTATAGGGAATTGAGTCACAAAACCCTTGCAGCCAAATAAAGGTTCAAGCCTTTTGTTGGCATTGTCTGCCCTATATTTCCTACCTGGCTATGGTTTTGGGGGGGGTAGACATTTTGAAAAAAAAATCAAAGACAATGACAAAATCCTAACTTCTAATGCAGTGGTTCTCAACTACAGGTGACCCCTCCCACCCCCACCCGGCACACAGGGCTGTGTCTGCAGACATTTTCAATTGTCACAAGTGAGAGGAGAGAGTGCTACCCAAGGCTACCAACCGGCACCCAGTGGGTACAGGCCAGAGACACTGCTCAACATCCAATAATGCACGGGACAGCCCCCCACAGAACCAAAGTTCAGCAGGAAGCCTGTTTCTCCCTCTCCCACTCCCCCTGCTTCTGTTCCCTCTCTTGTTGTCTCTCTGTCAAATAAGTAAAAATAAAATCTTAAAAAAAAGAAAAAGAAAAGAAAGATATAAGTTAGGGCACCTGGGTGGCTCAGTTTATTAAGCTCAGGTCACGATCCCAGGGTCCTGAGATGGAGTCCCAAGTCAGGCTCCCTGCTCAGCACTGTCCCTGCTTGTAGTTTAATAAGTATTTTTTTAAAAACCATAAGTTATACGGATTCCTCCTCAGTCCTCTTTGCAGCTTCTCCTTTCTGAAATTTAAGCCTTGCTCACAAGGTCCTGGCTTCTGCCCTCTCCCCTTGCATCTCAACGTGGCCCTTATTTCCTGATCCACTTTCCAACCATGGCCATGTCCAACCTTTGCACAAGAGTTCTAATTTTACAATCGGTTACTGGCCACGATCGACCTCAACCTCAACTGGTTGATACCAGATTCATCGTCGGGACCTCGGAGCCAACGCCTCACTGCCTGCCCTGCTTCAGTAACCGTCACACCACCCTCCCCATGGATCCCAACACCCACAGCTGCTCTGCACTGCAGAGCCAGGACCCAGCACACAGAATTCATGCAAACGGTAAATGAATCAACACATTAAAAATAGTCATTTTTTTTTTACTCCTTCCTCATCTCCCACTGTCCAGCAAATCAACTGTGAAGCGCTGAGTTCCACCTCCAGAAGCTCCTGTCTCCTACTAGTTGTCACTACTGCAAAGATATTTGAAATATCTTTGACCTCAAGTATCTTTGAGCTTCGAGAGGTAACTTGGAAGCGTTTTCTAAGTTGCCCCCACCACGTCCAGAACCTCCAGCATCTGTTAAGAAGACTCAGCAAAGATTACCATTGGCTCAGAATTCTCTAGGCTCCCCTTACGACGACTACTTCTAACATTCTCCGTCATGTCCTCACTCTCACGTGCTCTGTCACTTTCCACTCCGCCACTCTCTACTCCGCAACCTTTCTTTGGCATAGTCACCCGACTTCTGATTGGACTTCTGTCAATATTCAGCCTCCACCCCTGCCATACCATAGGCTTAGGCAGGAGAAGCCTTGCCCCCCAAGCCCCAGCGGCTGCTTCAGGGACGGGTTATCACACCCCCAGTGTTAGTACCCTGCACAAAGCCAGCTCGTCTGCTGCTCTCGGGCACTTTCCAAGCTTTCCTACCTCTGTGACCATCACATTCTCCTCTCCTTGGCTCCAGCTTGATCTCTCCGCACACCCATACACCCATGCCTTCTGTATCCACCTGAAATGACAGCTTCTCCTTAAAGCCCTAACTTTCCCACCCACACCAGAAAGAACTGTCTTCTCTTAATCATTGGTCCTTTTCACTTCTTGAAGACAGAATACACATATATTCCTTTCCCACGTATAACACAATGATTCAATATTTGTTTGTGTGAAATGATCACCATAATAAGTCTAATTAAATCCATCATTACACACAGGTACAAAATATTTTTCTTGTGATGAGAACTTTTAAGATCCACTCTCTTAACTTACAAATACCAGCAGCATTAACTAAAGTCACCAATGTTACACGTTAGATCCCCATGACTTATCCATTACCAGAAGTTTGTACCTCCTGATCCCCTTCACGTGTTTTTGCCACACTCCCCCACACCCACACCTCTGGCAACCATCTGTCCATTCTCTGTTATCTACGTGATTGGTTCTATTTTTGTTTTAATTCCACCTCTAAGAGATCATACAGTAGTTGTCTTTATCTGCCCTATTTCACATAGCGTGCCCCGGCAAGGTCTATGTTGTCACAAATGACATGACTTCTTTTTTTATGGCAGAGTAATATTCCATTGTCACACACACCATATCTTCTTTATCCACTCATCCACTGATGGACATTTAGATCGTTTCCATGTTCTGGCTATTGTAAGCAACTAGCTGCGGAGAACATGGGGGTGTATGTATCTTTTCGGTTACTGTTTTTCCTTTCTTTGGATAAAAATGCAAAGGTAGAACAGCTGGGTCATATGATAGTTTAATTTTTTTTTTTTTTAAGATTTTTATTTATTTATTTGACAGAGAGATCACAAGCAGGCAGAGAGGCAGGCAGAGAGAGGGGAGGAAGCAGGCTCCCCGCTGAGCAGAGAGCCCAATGTAGGGCTCGATCCTAGGACCCTGAGATCATGACCTGAGCCGAAGGCAGAGGTTTAACCCAGTGAACCACCCAGGTGCCCCAGTAGTTTAATTTCTGGAGGAACCTCTATACTGTTTTCCATAGTGGCTGCACCAATTTACACTCCCACCAACACTGTAAGAGGGTTCCCTTTTCTCTACATCCCTCCAACATTTTTTTTTTAAAGATTTTATTTATTTGACAGAATGCACACAAGCAGGGGAGCAGCAGTCACAGGGAGAGGGAGAAGCAGGCGCCTTGCTGAGCAGGAGCCTGATAGAGGGCTCAGTCTCAGGACCCTGGGATCATGACCTGAGCTGAAGGCAGACACTTAACTGACTGAGCCACCCAGGCGCCCCATTATCTGTCTTTTTGATACTAGCCCTTCTAAAAGATATAAGGTGATATTATTGTGGTTTAGGTTACATTTCCTGGTGATCAGTGATAATGAAGACCTTTTCATGTAGCAAGTGCCCATCTACAGATCTTCTTTGGAAAATATCAACAGAAGATCTGAATAGATAATTGTATGGCTTCTCTTTTGCTATTGAGTTCTTTATATATTTTGGATATTAAGCCCTGATTTATCAGATATATAATTTGCAAGCATTCTCTCACCTTTGGTAGGCTGCCTTTTCATTTCACTGATGATTCACTCTTTCTAGAATAAGTGCCGTATGGTGGCTGGCATTATATTCCTCAGTTTATCTCTTTTGGCCTCAGCCAAATCCCCCACTAACTTGCTATGTGACCTCAAGTAAATTAACTCTCCACGCTCTTTCTTCATCTAGAAACCGGAGATGATAATGATGCATATCTCAGTCATATAGAGAAGATTAAACTTGAGAAAATGTGCACACAGCTTAAAACCGTTCCTATACACACAAATGCTACCTGTCATTCATGTTTTTGTCCCTGTCAGGGCTCAAAATTTTACATTTTAATTGCTAAAAAAAAAATACCACTTGAATGTTGGCTAGCTATCCAAAATGACAATTATTAAGGCCTAGCAGCAGAGAAATTAGATCCCTTGAGAATCCACCATCCACATCACACAATATGTAAAGTACTTCCCCCCCATGTCACCTGTTCTCTCACCTCTTTGAATTATGTATCATTTCTATTTTACACATAAGGATCAGAGAAATAAAGTATTTTGCCTAAAGTCGGATAACTAGTCTGACTACAACTGCCACCTTCCTTCAGCTTGGCCCACTGCTTCTATCATGTGGAGTTCTCGCCACTCACATGGCCCTGGGATACAACAGTGAATACCAGGACCTGGCTCCCCCTGGCAAGTTCATGGCTAGAGGACAAATAGGCTGAGGCTTTCCACCAATGCCAACTCTCAGGGAAGAAGGACAGGAAGTCAGAAGTTTGCAGACGTATTTTCTCCAAAGACCTTCCGCTGATAAATGAAAGGAGTAACAGGAGAAGGCAATGGAGAAAGAGGGCAAGGGAAACCATTAGCTGCCTAAGACAGGGCGAGGCTATAAGCTCAATGTCACAGCCTGGAAGCACTCTACCATTTTCCCCAGTGTCTCAGTTTATTTATTTTCTTATGTCATACTGGAAAATTAAACAACTCCCTTTTGATGCTTATTCTGGAAAGTTCATGCACAATTCCAGCAGGTAAATTCTGACAGGCAAAAACCCAAATGTATTCTAAGTGACTCTGAAAGAGAAAGGAGCCCAATTATCCAGACTATTTCCCTAAATCTCCCCCTACATTCTGCCCATCTGGTATTCCTTGCAAATGATCCAGGTAAACCATCTGTGCTTGCGATTAAAAAAAAAAATTCAAACCCGGTTACCAAGTTCTTCCATTTGTAATTTATTAACTTTAAAAACTGTATTCTCAATATTCCTTCCTGCATATCCCAGGTGAAGTAGGATTAGGTCAAATCGACCATCCTTAAGTAAAGCAAAGTGAAATCCAAAACATACATAGCCTTAATATATCATCTTCCATCAGCCAATTTCACAGCAGTGCTAATTGCAATTTTAAAAGATGACGTTTTCTGGATGAGCCACAGAAAGAATAATATATTTAGTCTGCAAATTCATGGAATACTGAATGACAAGGCACATGCATTTCACTTCCATGGTCTTACAATTCCTTAAGCAAGACAGGCATTTAGAAAGCTTCAGAAATAATGATGGGGGAGGATGCAGTGGGGGTCAATTTCTTTTTTTTTTTTTAAGACTTATTTATTTATTTGACAAAGATCACAAGTAGGCAGAGAGGCAGTTGGGGGGGTGGGGGGGTGGGGGGGAGCAGGCTCCCCCCACCACCACCCCACCCCCGAGCAGAGAGCCCAGCTAGGCAGGGCTGGATCCCAGGACCCTGAGATCAGGACCGGAGCCTAAGGCAGAGGCTCAACCCACTGAGCCACCCAGGCACCCCAGGACACAGTTCTTAAAATGCTGCAATCTAGGTAATGCTATTTGAACAATGGTTGTTCTAAATGACAAGCAGAAATGTCACACGAGAATAAATTCAAGAAAGAAGAATACAAAAGTAATTTCTCAGCCATCTTATTTATTTGCCAAGATTTTATTTTTTTTAATACACCAACATGGGCTTAAACTTAAAACCCTGAGATCAAGAGTCACATGCTCTACTGACTGAGCCAGCAGGGTACCCCTCCCCAGCTATCTGATTTGCTTTTTCCTCCCCGGCTATTTTAAACCTCACTTTAACTATACTTGCAAAGGGACTTAGAAACTGTTAATGACACAAGAATGTTCAAGCTTAAGTAAAAACATACCCTCTAATTGGGGCAGGGGGATAGAAGACATTCTAAATTCTGAAATACAGAAATCTGCCCACAGGAGGATCCACTACTCCAGAATGCTTGGTTACATGTTATCCTCAGAAATGAGCAGGATGTGGAGAAATGAATTACCAGGGCCACAGACGGCTAAGCAGTAGCTTTGGATTTGCTCTAAATTTGGCAAGCATTGAAACGGTGACAGTCAACGACCATACTGCCCGCGTGTAAGATCAAGAAATTGTGAACCCCTTCTCTAAATTTAGTAGCAAGACTCATTCCTATTGGACTTTTCAAGCCAGTTCAGCCCAAACAGCAAGTAAGTGGTATATGACTTCTAAAGCAGAGTAAGGAAAATTAATTCCCTCCCATGACAATCAGAACTCTATCCAGCCAAATGCTTCTAGTTTTCCAACGTGGAAATACTTAGCGATGGCTGTTTCGATGCTTAGTCTGGATCTAAGACACTGAACAAAATGAGAGGGAGGGGGAAAGGCAGGCGCAGTTCATTTCTGCAATGCCCTGATTAAACATCGGGGCTTACATTTACAGAACCACATTAAAGACTTCAGAATCCCATTTACTCTCTGCAGTGACAAACATGCTTAAACAAAACTTTCTGACTCTGTTGAAAGACAGCAGCAGCTCATGGAAATTAAAAAAAAAAAAAAAAAAGAGTCCACATGACTGTTTTGCTTTCACATCAAGAAAAAAATAAGTTTTCTTTTACTTCCCAAATTCATTTTTCCTATTCATCTCACAGAGGGGTATCTGGTTGAAGCATAACTAAAAAAGGAGGACAAAGCCTGGGCAAATTATCCAAAAGAAGAACACGCTGTCTTCTGTTAAAGGCTTATGAAAATAAATTTGGCTTAAATACAGGAACTCAGGGAGAGCATTGCCCTCTTCTTCATCCGAACCTGTTGATTTTTTACTCATTCCTACTTTTCTCCAAATTCATAGAGTGGAGGGGGGAGTTGTTGAACGAAAATTCTAAGTAAATCAGTGCAGTCTACCTTAAACAAAAACACAGGTTTCAAATTTCCAATCAAAAGATCACATCTAATTTAACTTTTAATTTAAAGAGACCAGTCCAGATGGTACTTGAGGACCAGTTTTCTAAGCAAAGCTCACAGCCCATCTGGGGCATAATCAAGCAATGAATCTTATTTCAACCCAAGGCACCTTGGAGTGGAGCTCTTCCTCTTTGGATTAAGACGTTTCATTCAGCCTCTCGCCTGGAACCTCTTGGCGAGTTGTACTTCCCGTAATCTGTACCCCAAGCACTACTCATCTCTAACTCTGGTGTGGGGTTTGCCACCTCATGTCCCACAGCACCATGGCAACCCTGCTTGAACATACAGACATTCCTGAGCCTGAAAGAACATTCTAACCGAAAATACGGGCTCATCGGAGGAGGGCTTCGGCAGCGGGGCTTTTCCTCGCTGAACCAAACAATCAGAAATTTTAACAGATTCTGTAGAAAGTACAGCTTTCCGGGAAAATCAGTTAAAGTCAAATCCATCACTGACACAGTAACGACATTCTGGTTCAGGGGACTAACTTGTTGCTCTCAGAAAATAAAAGCATTGTATCTATTCAAAGTCAACTGAACTGGGAACAGGTCAGTTTCAGGAGTAATAAGCAAACCATTCCTGCATATTTAGTTTTGTAATCTTCAGTACAACAGGTGTTTGCTCATCCTCAAATTAGAGTTTGAGTCCCTTTAGCACATTTATAATTATGACTAAATAGATAATTCCTGCCAAACTTTACAGGGCAACTTGCGATCGAGAGGTAAATGGACAGATGGCTGGATGGATAGATAGGATGGATGGATGACAGATTTAAAATACATTGTTTGGGGCCTGGGTGGCTCGGTCATTAAGCGCCTGCCTTCGGCTCAGGTCATGATCCCAGAGTTTGGGGATCGAGGCCCGCATTGGGCTCCCTGCTCGGTGGGAAACCTGCTTCTCTCTCTCCCACTCCCCCGATTGTGTTCCCCCACACACTCACTGTGTCTCTCTCTGTCAAATAAATAAGTAAAATCTTTAAAAATAATAACTAAAAATGAAATACTGCATATTTCTTAGTGTAGATCAGGTTGTCATTCTTCATGAAAAATATATGTACACAAAAAATAAGCCCTTTTTTAGAGAACTACTTTCACATGTGTCTACTCTGCCTACAAAGGTTCCAACTATCCTACAAAGCTGAAATGGAAGTTTAACCTTCCATTTGAGAGTAGTAAATCTCAAACAGACAGATAGTAGTAAATCTTGAAACAGACAAGCTAAAAATAAGTCGCACTGATGTCACAGGTTGGTGCCACACTTCTCGCACAGAAATGAAAAGTGGCGGCATTATCGTGGTGCAAGGCTGACATCGAAAGCCCCCAAAGTATAGCTGGGAACCCAATACTAACCAGGAATATTCAAAAATGATCCATTAGTGGTTTGCTACTTGGAAAAAATATATAAATTTAGACCTTCAAATCCAACTGTACACCAAAATAAATTCCAGATGAATAAAAGTGAATTCTCTAAAAAATCAGTTTCTAAAGCTAAAGTCAAGTCGTGTGTTTTTGGACTCAATCTTGAGCAAGGACATTCTTTCAAAATAATGACAAAAATAATCGAAATTTATATTTTTTGATTATGTAGGAAGGTTAAACTTCTGTAAATCTAAAATGCTGCTCCAGGGGCCCCTGGAAGTTGGTAAAGCATCCAACTCTTGATTTCGGCTCAAGTCATGATCTGAGGGTCTTAAGACTGAGCCGCTTGCTGCCTGGTTGAGGCCTGGGGGTGGAGTCTGCTTAAGATTCTCTCTCTCCTTCCTCTGCCTCTCCCCTCTCCCCATACACCGCCCTCCAAAGTAAATAAATGAAGTAAAAAGTCAAGGTGGGACACATAGTCAAAAATTAAATGCCTTATCACAGGGGTCGTCACACCATGACCCACAAGCCAAATCCAGCCTGCTGCCCACTTTTGCACAGCCTATGGGCTAAGAATGGTTTTTACATTTTTAAATGGCTGAAAAAAAATCAAAGGGAAGATTGTTTCAAGACACATAAAAACTTTATGAAATTCACATTTCAGGGGCCATATCAGAGAACAGCCACACTCATTTCCCTATTGACTGAGGTGGCTTTCGGCCTACAATGGCGGGACTGAGTAGCTGGGACAGAAAATGCCTGGCTCACAGAGCCTAAAGTCAGTACTATCTGGCCCTTCACGGAAAAATTTAGCTGACCTCTGACCTATTAGACAAAGGGCTTATGCATGAGAGAAACAATGAGGCCCAATAAATAAGTAGGCAAAGGAGATTTTCTTACGGAGGGAAAAAAAATACAATTATGAAGAAAATGTTCACTTCCTGCCAAATTAAAACAATTTCTTTGATCTCTCAAATGAAGAAAGATTTTTGGAAAAGTCAACACAATGCTGTTGTGGATGCAATGAAACAAGACCTAACACATTGCTGGTGGCACTCTTGGAAGGTCCTACCCTTGACAAAGCCATCCGGCAAAAAGAGGTCCCAAAAAAATGTCCTTAACTTGCTTCTCTGGACCTAACCCAGAATATGCGCAAATTTCAGATACAAAAGGTATTTATTACAGTATCACTAATACAATGAAAAACCACTGGGGAGCCTGGGTGGAAAATGCCTTCGGCTCTAATCATGATCTCAGGGTCCTGGGATCAACCCCCACTACAAGCTCCCTGCTTAGCGGGGAGTCTGCTTCTCCCTCCCCGTGCTTGTCCAAGCTCGCACACATGCTCGCTCTTTCTCTTTCTCAATAACATCTTTAAAAACAAAAAAAACAAAACACAGCAAAAAACACTAATAGCTTAATGAATTTCCCTCAACTGGTTTTCAAATTTTTATATAAAGGAAATCAAGATGTATCTTAGAACCAGGTACATTTCATGTACTATGTTTCCTCATGTTAAAATGGTGACACAGCTTTTAATCAATGTTGTCTCTCATGTGAGCCACTTACTTACAAAGACTGTGGGGAGGATGAGGGAACCAACAAGGGCTGTTCAGACAGAAAGCAACGTGGAGACACAAGGGAGAAAAGAGTGCCCCCAAAGCCCGGGAAGAGTGCCCACGAGGCAGAGCGATTCCTCAGAGGGACATGGTGAAAAGACAGCAGACAAGCAGGGAAGGCGCAGGGTCAGGCTACCTGCTACCTCTCAGGTCTCAAGTCCCCCACTGGCCAATCCAATTAGAATCCTGGAGGACACAGTCAGCACAACTGCTCACCCAAGAGGAGGGCAGAGAACAGATTTGGGGAGAGGGACAAAGGAATAACCATCTTATTTTCCTATCATCCAACAGGGAATATGAAAATTAATTTCCCTATTGTCTGAGGTGGCTTTGACGAATTAGTGGGAAGTAGTAAATCTCAAAAGCTTAAGCAATTTCCCCCTAGATCACCCAATAAACCAGAATGTGAATGGTTTAGTCACTTCAAAAAGAACTCTGATGGTGGGACATGAGAAGACAAGGATTTGAAAAGTCAAACTGTTTTTTCTCCCAATAAGGCAAAATTATAAAAGAGAACACATTCCACAACGTTTGGGCGCAACTAATACACTGGGGGCAGAGAGAGGCAGAGGGAGAGAGAGAAAGAGTCTCAAACAGACACCCCGCTGACTGCAGAGCCCAACAAGGGATTTGATCTCACAACTGAGATCACGACCTGAGCCAGGATCAAAAGTCAGACGCTTAACCAACTGAGCCACCGAGGTGCCCCAAGAATGAGTTATTTTCAATAGCAGGGAGGCTGGTAATCAGCAAATTAAATCCAGGCAATGGGTTATTTTAAATAGTAGGAAGGTTGGTAATCAGCAAATTAAATCCAGGAGCTGATAAAGTCAAAGATGTGAATAAACTCGTTTTCCAGACTCTGGGAGCTAAAAGAATCCATTTCTAGTTCCTACTCTTCCGTATCTTTCAAATTTACTATTTCTAGTCAATTTTTCAGTAAGGGCTCTACCCAGACTTATTCCATTAAGAATATACAGAGGCTTGTAGTATGGAAAGGGGCAAATTTTAGGGGGTTAAACAGCAAAATTATCATCTCCTAAATAATGTGAGCCTCAAAAATCTGGTAACTATCCTTGCTCCAAGTCACTGAATCGAAAACTCCTGTAGGGAAAATGGGAAAGTAGAGATCTCACTCGAAAATTAACTTTGTTTCTAGTTAATCTAAGAGGAACTCGTGGTGCCAACCAGGAGAGTCCACAAGCTGTCCCCAGGACTGGTCTTCACTCCTACCACCAAGCCTTCTTACACCTCCCACCCCCAACCCTTCCCTTTCACCACCCTAGTCACCGCCCCCCACAACCTGATACACAGAGGACTTGCCCAGGGAACCACACTCCTCCCAGCTTCTCCCTTTATACATTTCAAGTACCTCCGCTGCCTTCACAGTTATTTTTTATTTACTTGTTTCAGGAATTGTTTTCTGAAAAATTAAGTCTCTCTACCTGTGATTGTTGTGAACACTCAAACCTATCAGAATCTCTCAGAAGGTCACGACCAGTTTCCAGGCTGTTTACTGGGCATTCTCTAAGTCATACTTCGAGGGCTCAAAGTGAAGTCACACCTTTAGGGCACGAGTGGCTGAACCTAAGTTAGACACAGTTTTCCACCTCTACCAACAACTCACCAAGACACAGTGCTGTAAATCAGAACGGGAGTTTGGGAAACTGTGCCTTGGCTGAAGCTACAAAAACAGACAGAAACTGAAAAAATATACCCCAGGAGTGTGGTTGTCACTGCTATTACATTTATTCACGCCTCGGTTTAGCTAAGAAAACTAACAATCCTTTCAAACCAGAGAATAAAAGGTGCCAATATCCTATGTGCCTTTCTAGCAAGTCCTCTATTTTCATCCCTTCGCTAAACAATGACTTCTTTTTTTTTTAAAATATTTTATTTATTTATTTGACAGAGAGAGAGATCACAAGTAGGCAGGCAGGCAGAGAGAGAGGGGGAAGCAGGCTCCCCGCTGAGCAGAGAGTCCAATGCGGGGCTCGATCCCAGGACCCCAAGATCATGATCTGAGCTGAAGGCAGAGGCTTTAACCCAGTGAGCCACCCAGGTGCCCCGCTAAATAATGACCTTAATCATTATAATTTGGCATCACGAGTGAAGATTCAGTTCTAACTTCCAAAAAGTGTCCCAAGAACTCGGAGTTAAAGACCTAAGCATCTGAGTAAGTACTCCCTGGTGACCTGTGAGCCCGTTGCTTCCTTCATCCATACCACCTCTCCGTCTGGTCTCGCTGGGAAAACAGTACTTAGGCCCTAACCAAAGAAGCGATGGACATTAACACTTTCAACTGCACTCATGACTCAGTTAAGATTTATTGCCTCCTATTGCTGGCCACCTTAACTCTGACAGTTAACAATCCTTGTTTTTAGTGAAGACTGAGGTGGTTGTTCTCATTCACAACGTAGTTAGGAGCTCTGTATATGAAAAGTAGACAGCCCGCAATAACCACAAATGTGACCATCTCAGTAATTTTCAGTATCTGCTTCACTGGTTCTCATAGCACCTCAGTTCATGAATCTCTTTAAAACTTCCCTTGTTTTGGAGACTTGTACACAAACGATCAAAAGGTCCTTTGACGCCATTAGAAAATCAGCAATGAAAAAGAACCAGTGATGACATCAGGCACTTGAATTATTCAGCTGTTGTTATAGCTAGCCTCATTCAGGCAGAATAAAGGTGCAGGTAACACTTCTTTAATCATGGATCCTGAATCATTTAAGCTGATCCTAGCACCCAGGTGCTCTCCTCCCTGTGGGAGCTAAACTCAACTGCAGTTTTTCCAGGCTAAACATAAACATCACCAGGAAGTGCAAAATAAACACCAGTAGAATCTTTATGAATCTTCATCATCTAAGACAAGATGATAAAGCAGAGGCTTCCCGAGTCTTAAAATATTAGCCTAATTATCAGAACAATGAAGCTTCTCAGTAAGAGGCAAAAAAATTGGTTAGAGAAAATGTGCAAAGTCACAGAAATCCAAATCAAGTATGAGGAAGGACATTGTGATGGTAAACACCAGGACTAACTTTGAAAGTAAGTTCAAGAGTGTCTTAGTTTAAAAACACAGAGACCGTTACCCTTGCGTGTCTATAATAAAGTGGTGTGGTAGAAGCTCTAGAATCCTAAAATAGCTCTTGAGCTTATAGAGAGTAGTATTTACAAAGCTTATGGAAAGCTAGGATCTCTAGGATTACCAAAATTTTAATAATAGCACCCAGAGCTCAAAAGGCAGATGTGGGAACAAACGTAAATGGAAGCACTTTTTTTCTTTTTTAAGATTTTATTTATTCATTCATGAGAGAGAAGCAGAGAGAGAAGGACAAGCAGGCTGTCCAAGAAGCAGGGAGCCCAATGCAGGACTCAACCCCAGAACCCTGCAATCATGACCTGAGCTGAAGGCCAACGCTTAACCATCTGAGCCACCCAGGTGCCCTGCAAGCACTTGTTTTAAGATTAAGCATTAAGGGGATGCCTGGATAGTAAAGTCGGTTAATCATCGGACTCTTAGTTTCCACTTGGGTCATCATCTCAGGGTCTCTCTCCTGCCTCTCCCTCTCACGGTCACTCTCCCCTCCACCTCAAAAAAAAAAAAAAAAGACTGAACATTAAGCAATCTCTTAGTTACAAACAGTTTTAAAAGCAATGTGCAATTGCTGGAATCAGTCCAGGCCCCCCTAAAATGCAATGTTCAAACCTCCTAGCTGACAGTGACCTCCACAAAGACGAGAAGAGCAAGAGTAACCAGGGTAATATGGCCATCAGAGAATCAACTGGGTTTTCAACAGGTCCAGCCCATGGTGGTTTCCACACGACTGTTCCAAGCCATCCCAAGGGAAAGTGGAGCGGCCAGCAAGGAGTTTTCTGATGCAGTCCTCGACACTGCCTTCTGTGCGCTACGTTCAAGAGAAACATACTTGACATGGTGCCTTCTGCCCTGTTACTCAGACCTCTGCCTGACAGACTCAATTAAAAAGCTTTAAAAAACAGCCGAGCATGGAGTACAAACTCACGTGTTCAAATGAACTGAACCTCAGCTACTGAACGCAGTACAAGCAGGACACCCAGGCCTCCCCTGAGAAGTCACAAATCTTCCTCCATTAGGCTCATTTTATAACTTCCTTTTCCCCTTATGTTTTCATTTTTATTTCTTTATTTATTTGAGAGGGGGGGGGAAGGGAACACAAGCAGGGGGAGTGGGAGAGCGAGAAGCAGGCTTCCTGCAGAGCAGGGAGCCCAATGCGGGGCTCGATCCCAGGACCCCTGGATCACGATTTGAACCGAAAGCAGGTACCTACAGACTAAGCCACCCAGGCGCCCCATACTCATGTTTTTAGAATAAGTCAGAGAATTTCCTATTTTGCGAGGTTTTGTTTTGTTTTTTGGTAATATGGAATTACCGAGAATTTCCTATTATGTGCCTGAAGTTACAAGGTATTAGGATTAAACGAATCACATCTCAGTACTCGACAATTATGCAAGCAATTCAACTCAACATTTATCAAGGGCCGCCTACAAAGCCCGCCTCTGGGCTGCTGCCTGTCATTAAGAAAACTATCTGTCTGGGGTAAAACTTAGGCTAGCCACCCATCCGACAGAGGTAACACAAATCATTTTCAGCCGCAATGGGGTGCGTTCCAGGAAAACTTTACTGGGAGCTTGGTAACAACACAGACTTTACAGAGAGAAGCCTGGGCTTTCATATGGAACCCAGACCTTCCTTGTGAATCTCTATCTACATAGTGTGCTCACCTACAAAGCTCATTCTTTCCCAGGAAGGGCCTATGCCCCAGACAAGCCACACTTTTTCTTGAAACATCTGGGAACCAGTCTTCCCTGGTGACCTTTTCTTTTAACCCATCACCTTTCAAGCTTCTTGTACAAACGGTAAAGGAGGCGGAAGAGTTGAGAAGAACAGTAAACTTTGTCCAAGAGCTCCCCTCGTCTCCTAAAGCAACGTTTACCTCCACCTGTCATAGAAAGGAATTAAAGCCACTGAAACCAGAAACATTTCATTCCATGTTACTACTTAATGTACTTACTTAGACGAGGGTGAATACTGAACAGGGAACTGTGGTCTGGGGAGGTGTCAGAAGTCAGTGATTTATGAGAACTTGCTTCCTAGTTTATCCGGGTCAACAGAAAACACCTCCGGGTAAGGAGTCCCCAAGTCCTCAAAGCAATAGTATTAAATCAGACAAACTGCTGGGGAAAAAGGAGGTCAAAGTCCTACCAAGAAGGATAGGTAGCCAGGCAGACTTAAGGTCAATAGCATGAAAGTCAAAGTAAGATAGCCAGCAAAGAAGATCATTAAAAAGTGATAAATTAAGCCCAAAATGTGTTGAATAAGTTAATGAATGAATGGCCAAACCATTTACTTCCTGCACTAACCCTACCAAGTTGAGAGGTATTTTTAAATCACATAACTTATCAACGACTAAAGGTGTAACCCTCTCAGGGAGAAAGCAAAGACACGAGTAGCAAACAGCAGAGATCCCTTAATAAGGAAGTAACACAGAAGTGAGCAGAGGGAGGTTCTAAGCAGATAACATTCAAAGTCCTCAGAAGAGCTTTATATTCACTGAAATCCATCTCACACTCCCATTTATAGATCCAGGATAAAAGCTGATCCTGGGTATCCACACCCAGGATCGGAGTGTAGGAGTAGAACTCAAGACGGTATTCTCCCATTTCGTTCAGACTACAGGTGAATGAATTCCAAGAGAACCATCCAGGATGATGCTAGCAATAAATCTCATCAAGGTAGGCAACTGGAAAGATAAACTCATCTTCTCCTTGTTCCCCTGAAATCATCTTGCCTTCTACTGTCACCAGCTATGGAACCTCCCCTGATACTCCTACTTCTAATTTCTTCTCCGCTCTATTAACAAGCAAGCACATTCCCTCCCAAGAGAAGTCAGGGGACATTCCAACTTCTACTTTCGAGATGCTAGAGCACAGACTACTGTCTGCAGCACAGGTATGTGCCAGGGAGGCAAGGAAGTATGTGCAAGGAAGAATTCTTCCTCTAACATGCTTCTATTAGTGAGAAGACGGCATGTCCACAGGGTCAAAGGGAAATCGAGGCACTACTTGTACTACAACGTGTTGGCCAAGCTGCTGAGGCAATCACATGGTCAAATAGGAAAAGGAAAAGGAAAGAGTCAAGCTTGTCAGGACATAACTGAGGACTTCAGAGCAACCATCTTGATAGTTGTCCTAAGCCATTTTAAAAAGAACTTCACCAACAAACCACAAAGCTCATGGCTAAAACCCCTATTAACATTAAAAAGCAAGGAATCCTGACCTGCAGCTGTGGTAAGCTTTTGCAGACATCGCATCAACTGAAGGCAACTTTGCCCCTCAGCCCGAGCTCTACTTTGCCTTACCCCACCTTGCCCAGCCAAGGTTCCCCAACCTTGGGGCTTCCTCATACAAACTCACCAGGACAGTGAACATTCTAGGACCATCTGGCCTGACGACACATTACCCATTCAGGGAGTATGGTTCTGATCACGCCACAGTTTAAACAACAGCCCTAGATCTCAGCAAGGTGCTCCTAAATGGAGGAATTTTGTATTTTGCCTTTCAAATTGTTTTTATTGGAAGCATATTTGTGAGAACACCGAGAAGGAAAAGGCCTCCGCCTGAGCTTCAAAGCCGCAAGTGCTCATTTCCCACCCCCAGCCTCCCTCCCTTCCCCCCTCCCTCCCTCCTGCCTTCCATGGATGGGATTCTCTATCATTTTAACTCTCTGGAAGAAAATGTACCTGCCACCGAACATCACGAGCAAACCACTTCATTCCTGATGCAGATGTGGCTTCTTGCACACGTGTGTACCTCTAGCACCAACAGCAGATGCTTCACCGATCAGGGTCACCCTTAACTCTCTTGAACAACCAGGCAGGAGCAGAAGTCAGGAGCAACCCCATCCTCTGTGCAGAGGGGTGTCTCCTGGACCCTCGAGATTACAGTTCTCACTGCCGGAGTCTCCCGTGAATTAGAGCATAGCCTTTAGAGTTTACTGCTGAGAAAGAATTCTTCCTCTAACATGCTTCTATTTTCAATATTAAATTGGACTTCTTAGATGAGCTGATTACTGTTTTAGGACTAGAAGTTCAAGGAGTGTCAAAGAAACAAGCAGCCTAGGGTATCGCTATTTTCTTTCTTTGGTGGGGGCAGCAGGGAGTTTGAGAGAAGATTTACAACACTGGGCAGGCCACGGACCAGGGTGAGCCAATTTAGCTGAAGGTATGATGCCTTCCTGCGCCAGAAGTTCCTCTTTCCAAAATCCAGACACAAGCTTCCTAAGAACAGAGATGTCCCCGGTTTGAAAGAGAAGCTGAGGGATGACCCAGTAAGACTGCCTTCACTGAGCCAAGAACAAAGAGCCTATCTTTCGGCGTAATGCTTGAAGATGCTCTACCACTCATTAAGCCTCAAGGAAAGCTCTGCTTCCGCCCTGGGGAGCCAGTCACCCGTCAAAGGAACCCTGCCGCCCTCTCAGTAACGTCAGCTTGTATCGGACCACACCTCCTACTGGCTGACCCACACTCATCCCATGGCCTGGCCCTCACCTGCCCAGCTCTACTGATGCCAACACCCCAATGCCAGAGCCCTACACTCCAACAGCCCCGATGTCTACTGCATTCCATAGAAACCGGTAGCCTAGACTCTAGCGTGAAAATAAGGCATCGAAGCATCATTTATATAGAGAGAGAAAGAGGGGATGTTGGTTAGTTTAACCACTTAGGAATAATGAGAAAACAAGCTCTGGAATCCTGGGTTCCAAACTGGGTACTCTTACTCATCTGTCAAAAGACTTTAAGCAAATCACTTCACTCCTCAGAATCTGTTTCCTCCTCTGTAAAACAGAGATAAAGCTCCTACTATGAAGAGCTGCCATGAAAATTAAGTACAAAGTAAGCCTTCAGGAGGTGGTAATTAATAGTCCCATTTCTTTATTATGTCAAAAGGCAATCCCAAATGCATACCAGCCAATCCTGAGAGTTTACTATACAAAGTTCTGACGATGCAACTCTAGAAATGCAAAGGCTGCGACGCCTGGGTGGCTCAGTTAAGCGTCTGACTCTTGATTTCAGCTCAGGTTGTGATCTCAGGGTCGTGAGATCGAGCCTCAGGCTGATCAGGCTCCATGCTCAGCGGGGAGTCTGCCTGAGTTTCTCTCTCCCTCTCCCTCTGCCCCTCAGGCTCATGGTATGCACGCACCCCGTGTGTCTAACAATTAAAAAAAAAAAAAAAGGAAAAGAAATATAAAGGCTGAGATCTGTATAACATATGGTTGCTTCCCTGATGCAGGAAACACACACACACACACACACACACACACACACACACACACACACACACACACAGAGTTTTACAAATTCCTAGTTTATGATGTCAAAATTCTCTCAACGAAACAGATGCTAATGATCAAACTGCATGAGGACTTCTGCTTACTTCTTCACCATAAGTAATCAAGACCCTCCAAGATTAACTAACTTTATTTCCTCCAAGTTTGGGAACAGCTATGAGTGCTTCTACAACCTTCTTGGATTCCCAAGATTAATGTTTATGGTAATTTTCAGAAGGAAAGAAAACCAAATCTGCTATAAACATTCTGGAAATAAAATTAATAGCATTATTATTATTATTATTATTATTATTATTATTATTATTAATTGCAGCTCCTTCTTACAGAGTAGTCCATTCAGAGCTTTATATAGGTAAGTTTGTACCATGCTGCATGAAGAGCAATGATTACCGCTGCCAGAAATAAATTCCAGAAGAAAAAATAAACTCTAAGAGGAAGTTACAAAACCCAAATTTAGAGCCTAAGTAGTATTGCCTCCCGAACTACCACCAAACACAAAGTTAACACCTCTCAGGAGTCTACAACCAAAAAATCTCCTCTAGATTTTCAGTGCCCACCTGCTCACCCCTTCCCAGAGTTCCCGAGGAAAGTACATTTAACATCAGCTTCTTTCCTCCCAGAAATTAAGACTCTTCCTTTTCTCTGACCTCCCAGTCCTCCCTTCATCACACTCCTCTATTTTTTAAGAGCTTTTATAATGCAGGTAGAGCTGAAGCCTCCAGGGACCGTTAGCCAGCTTCTGTGGACATCAGGCTCTCTGTGGAGGTGGGTGGACTCTCTTCCAGCCTGTTTGCCTTTTCACATTAGGACCCAGAAAACACAGGTGAAGACAGCAAAGATCTCTCACGCTTGATTAACACAAGCTTCCTAGAAACTCTTATTGAAGAATCCAGAATGACTTTAGGACACGCAGAAGAAGTGAAAGCAAAGGCACACACACTTTCCTTCAGGACAACCTCCCCTTGCATCATGACGAAGGTAAGTCTCCTGCAGAGCACCAAAACCTCCAGACAAAGACGGAGCACTCTGAAGGACCCGTCAACTCTATGGGAACCATGCATGTGTATGAGTTTCCATGAAATAGGTCATTTCCATAAGTCGGTTTACCTCGACTGCTTCAGAAAGTAAGACACAATCCTTAGAACTGGTATGTAAAGATGTGTTCTGTCATTTGTTATGCTAACTCATCAGGAGTTACACCGTTTCTTAAAGTGGTCCCTTTAAAATATCACTGCATTTTAATTTCTTTTCTTTTTTTTTTTTTTTTTTTAAAGATTTTATTTATTTGACAGAGAGAAACACAGCGAGAGAGGGAACACAAGCAGAGGGAATGGTAGCGGGAGAAGCAGGCTCCCTGCAGAGCAGAGAGCCTGATGCGGGGCTCGATCCCAGGCCCCTGGGATCTGACCAGGGCCGAAGGCAGCCGCTTAACGACTGAGCCACCCAGGCG
>CM053605.1:66931984-66967351 GCA_028646535.1 Procyon lotor
TAATTTCTTTTCTAAAAATGCTGCAGCACCTGTGTTGAGTACAGCTTTTGGGAAGTTCACAGAAACAGTTCTCACTTTCCCCAACGCCGTGAGATGCATTTGTAAAAATAAAACAACTGTCATTTCAGGATCCAGAATAAAGGCTATAACTCTTGTGACCCCATGCAGAGTGGGAACCCCAAGGGCAAGAATATGAAACCATTTCCCTTCTGCTTTTTGCCGAAGAGAAGAACTTCAAAGAAGATCGCTGCTGTGAACAAAGACAGCCAAACAAGTAGCTCCTCTTGTTGTTGCCCTGGGAGAGAGCATCCTTGGAGCTCTGGCTTCCCCCTCTGCAAGAGGGCAGGAGGCAAAGGATGTGTGTGAGCTCATGTATCGTGAAACTCCCCCTCAGGTCAGCCCTGAACCTGATCTAAAATTCAGGCAATACATCATGTCTAAGATTTATGAAATATACCATGGCAGAGATTTTCAATGTCTCTTGCTCTCCTGGTCATTTCTGCTTCTCAGGCTACCTGTCTTGTGTGAACTATCATCTTACACATTATCCATCCTACCTGCCAAATAAATTCCACAGCAATTCAAAAAACAAATCAGGTGTTACCAAACCATGACAATAAGTATGCAGTCATCGACATCCTTTGGCAAGGCTTAGTGAGATGAGCACCTCCTGGTTTCAAAACAAGGCCCCTTTTACCTTCTTTTCCATTTGAAACAAAAAGACAGGAAGGAACCTCTATATATTAAGCACCCACTGAGAGCCACCCATAAGCATCCTATACATTCTCCCACTCAGTCATGCAAACTTTCCATTTTGCTTAGGAACAACTGAAGCTCAGTTAAACTAATGGTGCAGTTACCAACTGAGAAGGCCAATATCATCTCCTGGTTGCCGCCCTCCAAGCTCTCAAATCGGTGCCCCATCATAGCTCAAGAGACACTGTAAAACCAAGGACACAGTCATCTACAAACCAACTATACTGGGTAAAAGGGGCAGGAAAAAAGTACTTTCCCCGCTGATCCAAAACGTAGTCTTCTAGCATGAGTCAGATACAAGCTACCAGCTCAGCCCAGAACGATGGCTATCACCTCCAGAGTCATCTATTGGTGGACAGCCACTGGAAGGCAAGAGGACAGGCATTCTAGGTAAAGGGGGGCGCGGGGGATGAGCAATGGTGCAGAGTGGGGAGAAGCCAGGGTGTGGAGAGAAGAATGAATGGCTCTTTCAACCTCACTCCTGCTTCTCCATACCAGAGTCATAAGACATTCTAAGGTTCCAAGGACTTCACGACCTTCTGAGAAGTTACTACATGCAAGTAGAAGAGCGTGCATAAGGTACAGCCGCCTTGATGAAGATCAGAAAGAGAAATCATGGGAAGGGGTCTTCTTGGTTTACGGAAGACCTCAGGTGCTTGGTCAGTGCACCAGCTTCCCCAGCAGTGTGCTCGCTGAGGCTGACAAGCAGCCCCTCTGGCTCAAACACAGATCCAATTTTGCACGTACCGATGGCTCATTCATTGAACATACTTAATCGAAAGCCTTCCAGGTGCCGGGAACCGTGCTAGATGCTAGGGATCTGAAGATGAACTAACCTGATTCTTGGCTGCTCAAAACCCAGGAGAAGCCAACGCCTCCAATTAAAAGGCAATGAGTGCCATGAAAATAGCAAACAGTGCTAGTGTCCGTTAACTGGGTCCATGTTCCGAACGTAGCCACAGAAACATTTCCTTAATTCACCCTTCTGTCCACATCTAGGCTCACCTCGGATATGACTGCATCTATTTCTAGTTTATACATCTGTAGGCCTTTTCACAAGGCTACCATTTTCATAGATTTCATTATGTTTTTCTAGGACTACAACATCTAAGAAAAATAATCAACTATATGGGGATAAGGAAGGGTCCTTCCCACAAATGCCTATACACCGGTTCTGTATCATGTCCCCCATGTGTGTGCCCTCTTATCTATTCAAGAGAGTCAACTCAAAATTGTCCAGTCAGAATGCACAGTTTCTCCAACTTCCCCAGTATAAGACCTCTCTTTCTAATAAATAAGTTTGTTGTTTTTTTTGTTTTATTTTAGCATTCCCCTTACCATAGCAAAGCTAGGACTATGGCACCTACTCAGTCCTGGGAAGAGATTATCATTTCTTAATATCCCTTCTAGCATGACTACATCCTTAGCAGGTAGTTAAAATATTTGGGTTATAAAAGGACAACTTAGGGGACGCCTGGGTGGCTCAGCTGGTTAAGCAGCTGCCTTCAGCTCAGGTCATGATCCCAGGGTCCTGGGATCGAGTCCCACATCTGGCTCCTTACTCAGCAGGGAGCCTGCTTCACCCTCTGCCTCTGCCTGCTTCTCTGCCTACTTGTGATCTCTCTCTCTAATAAATAAATAAAATATTTTAAAAAAAAAAGGACAACTTAGTAGAAATGATGTTAAGACCCTTAAAAATAAAGACACAAGTTTAAAAGCAAAATTAAAGGGTAAGGAGCTCAACAGACAAGGGAATATTTACCATATCCCAATAGGACACTTCCCTTAGTCAAGCACGGATCTGTATACATCAAGAACAGCCCAGATGGGGCGCCCGGGTGGCTCAGTCGGTAAGCGTCTGCCTTCATCTCAGGTCATGATCCCAGGGTCCCGGGATCCAGCCCCGCATCAGGCTCTCTGCACAGCAGGGAGCTTGCTTCTCCAGCTACCATTCCCTCTGCTTGTGTTCCCTCTCTAGCTGTGTTTCTCTCTGTCAAATAAATAAAATCTTTAAAAAAAAAAAAAAAGAACAGCCCAGATACCTAACTCTGAGACCAATAGACCAACTGATACAATTTGTTGTTGTAATGTGTTGGCCTCATTACAAACCACCATAGTTTTGAGTGAAGTTACTGCACCCAGGCTACCCGACAGTCCTATCAGAGTCCACCAACAACACAGAAGCACTCGCTGTGGGTTACCTGATAAACCAACACAGCACGGTAACCATGTCCCCAACTGCCACATCCCAGCACCTGTGCTAAAGCAGGAGTGTGGATTACGATTTAAAATGGCTCATCCCTAGCACGTGGGCCCACTGCATAGACCTTCAAAATACCATTAACAGTCTCTAAACAAATCTCCCTTCTTCATCAGCAGGGCTCAGTATCACTCTGCAAATCACAAAGTTTGTCACCTCCTCCCCCACCCCATTGTTTTTTGTTTTTTGTTTTAATAAGAGAGCACTTGTAAACACACAGTTTACAGAAAGAAGGACAGAAAGCTGGTTTCATCTCCTTTCCTCTGCCCAGGCCTGTTTCAGAGTTGTTCCATTCGTCCTTCCCCACACTTTCCCTCTCAACACCCAGAATAGGTTCTCCCACTTCACCTGCTGCAAGGCACACCTTTCTCGCTCTTGAAATCTCTCTAGAAAACTCATTCCATGAAGCATCTCATTAAGAGCCCACCCACTAAAAAGAGTGCTAATAACATATGTTGGTTTAACAATGAGCAGTCTACATGGCCCCTCACACTTAGGCTTTCGGTAAATCCACTAACCAAGCAGGAAGGCACACAGGCCATGCATTTTCTCTCTCTCTCTCTCTCTCTCTCTCTCTCTCTCACACACACACACACACACACACACACACACACACAAGGAACTGGGATCCCCTCCAAAGCTTCTGCTGTGGATCACACTGTGATCATTCTGCATTCTCAGCAACTTCCACAGACAATATTTAATTAATAAGAAAGCAAGAAAGGGGTGTGGGGTGGTAGAATAAACATTAGGTCTTTTTGCTACTAACCCAATGCTGAGAAAAAAAATACAAAGAAAAACAGAAGACGAGGTGAAACAAAAATACACAACACTTAGTTACTTACACCCAAATGCAATCAGCATGACAGGTTTATAAGTCCATGTTAGGATCTGGACATATTTCAGAACTAAGAAAGACACTAGAATTCTGGAAATGATGTTTAAATCTTGTTTAGATATTTGTATGAATAGAAAACGATACTGAAGTGTTAAATACTCCTCAAACTCAATTCAAACACATTCTTTCTAAATGATCCTACCTGACAAGATGCTTGCATATAAACTTTCACCCAAAAACAAATCAATCCCAATGATTTGGTGAAGATCTGGAAAGCTGGTGAGATTGTTTACAGGGTAAATAGAGGGTAACTTTATCTTGTATCTTTTAAGTTTGAAACTTTAAGGAGACTTAAGAAACGAGTATCTGAACAAAGATACTATTGTGGGTCATTACTGCAGGTACCAACCATTTTGGCAATCCAAAGTAAGGAAATTAGAGTTCCAGCCTCACAAAGATTCATATGAATGAATCTATTGAAGTTCCTACTGCCGGTAGGAATGTTCTATATCTACACTGGCCAATATGGTAGCCTATGGCCTTTGGGTACTTGAAATGTGGGTACTGCGGTTGAGAAACTGAATTTTTAGCTTTGAGTCTAAGTTACATCTAAAGAGCCACATGTGGTGCTGGTGGCTACCATATTGGAGAAAACAGCTACATAAGGTGAAAAAGAAACGCATTAAATTTCAACAACTCTTTAAAAGAGGACAGATTCATACCTATAAGTCTAAAAATAAGACCAGGTGCCTATCTAAGAATTTTTAATACTAACGTAGACCTTCAAGACCCAATAAAGGGAAGTGAAGTCACATCCAATGTCAAATAAATACTAACAATTATAAGCTAGGCTGGCCCTCCGCACCAATCTCTCTCCACAACAGTTCGCCTAGAAATTCATCAATGAACCAGATGAAAAAGGAAGTTAATATTTTCAAATAATCTATTATTTGTCAGCCACTGTGACAGAGGTTTACAATTCAGGTCATTATTTCATCCACACTACAATTCTGAAAAGTAGCCATCACTATTCCTATTAAGTACCTCTACAGAGATCGGCAAAAACTAGATTCCAACTCTGATCTCCGCAACTCCAGAGAGCAGGTTATTTTCACAGGACTGTACTATGTCCTTCTCAAGATTTCTACCAGTCCTCTGAGCCTCAGTCTCCCAATGAAGTAGTTGATCATGCTCCCAAAGTTACCAAAATCTGGTACTCTCCACCCAGAATGCTGGCAATTTACATTTGTCCTAACCAAGCAAAAGATAATCTCCCGTTCCCAAGAGAGGAGGTTAAGTTCCATTTCTCCAGCTTCCTTGAAGATCTTACTACATTCAACCCCACAGCAGGGCTGCCTCTGAGAGGAGAACAAAGCAAGAGCTTACCACAGCCAACACGTACTCATTAATCCTCACTAATGTCTGCAGGTCACCACTTCCAGTAATAACATCACTCTTCCCCTACAGAGGGGGCAGCTGGCAGGTCGATCACCCAAAAGGCCATGCCACACAGCTGTGCCTGAACTCAGCCATGCCATTCCTCAGACATCCCTGGCTCAAACTCCTTCCTCCGTTCCATGTGACGCTTGCAGAACTCTCCAGGGCAGATCTCCCTGGCTTCAGAGGAATCCTCCTTCTCTCCCCTGCCACCATACCAGAGACACATAGAGTTCAAATGATACTGGCACTGGAAGCCACAGGTAGAAACAAAACAAGAATAACTCCCAAGGAAACACATGTCCACACAAAAACTTCTGAATCAATTGTTCACAGCACCATCATTCAGATAACCAAAGGCACAAGCAACTCAAATATCCAGCAGCTGACATATGGATTAAAAAATGGGGTCTATCTGGGGCACCTGGGTGGCTCAATCTGTTAGGCTGGTCTTGATTTTTGGCTCAGGTCATGATCTCGGGGTCCTGGGATTGAGCCCCACATCAGGCTCCACACTCAGCAGGGAGTCTGCTTGAGGATTCTCCCTCCCCCTTTACCTCAGCCCCTCCCCCACCCCCACCCCCGCACTCTCTAAATTATATAAATAAATCCTTTTGAAATGGGGTATAGCCATACCATGAAATATTATTCAGCCATTAAAAGGGGGTGAAGTACTGATGTTACAACACAGATGCAACTTGAAAACCTCGTGTTAAGTGGAAGAAGCCAAGTTACAAAAGGCCACCTAACATCTGACTCCATTTTTGTGACATACTCATAGTAAGTCCGTCTATAAAGACTGAAAGGAGAAGAGTGGTTCCTAGCAGCTAGGAGGAGGGGGAAGTAGAGACTGACAGCTAATGGGTAAGGGGTTTCTTTATGGCATGATTATATTGCTTCAAAATTGAACACTGGCAATGGCTGCACAATGCTGCATATATTCAAAACCACTGAAACAGATTTTTAAAGAGGTGAATTTTATGGTGTATGGATTATATCTTAAAGTTCTTTTTTAAAAACAACAAGCTGGTAAGGTAACAGTAATGAAGTAATGGCTGGAGCCCAAAGGGGTAGAACTTAGCCCAGCTGTAGTTAAACTTTTAATTGAGAGAGACACATGGTGATATTTTCCAGAAGTCTTCCCTAAATTCAGATTCAAACTTCACAAACTGTGTTCCATTGGAACTTTAAAAACACAAAGGTCAGGCACCTGGGTGGCTCAGTCGGTTGAGTGTCAGCCTTCAGCTCAGGCCATGATCCCAGAGTCCTGGGATCGAGCCCCCACATCAGGCTTCCTGCTCAGCAGGGAGCCTGCCTTCTCCCTCTCTCACTATACCTCCCCACTGTTCATGAACATGCTTGTGTGTGTGCTCTAATAAAATCTAAAAAAAAAAAAAACAAAAAAAAACAAAAAAACACCACACACATACACAAAGGTCAAAGAAAAATCAAGTCAAGATCATCTCTAACTTACAGATAAGCTAACCAAAAGTTTAAAGATTTCCTCAGAGATAAAGAAACTAACTCCCATGTATATACATTTAACTTTAGATGACCCAGGGAGGTCAGAAAGGCCTTCCAGTAAACTTCTTGTCTGCAGAACTTGACATTTCCAGCTATTTTTTTCTCCTAAATATGAATGCCTTAGACTAGATCATAATCAGTCACCGAGTACATACCACGTGCCAAGTCCTGTTCTAAGCACACACACAATCATACAAAACTTAATCCTCATAACTCCCATCTTCAGGCATGAGACTTAGGGTTACATGGGGTCCTGCTCCAGAGCCTGAGCCTATTCCTTCAGGGTCCAAAGAGCTAACACGAGTGGCTAAGCTGGTCAGCAGTGAAAGGACTAGAACTATCTGGCCTCCCACATCTGACTGGTGCTCTGGATTCTACTTCTCATTCCCTGCCAACTGATACAGTCTCAAAGCTCTTCCTCTATGAAAAGGTTCTACAACTAGAAGAGGTCCTACTATCCTTGGGCACTAGTAAGTAATAAAGCTCAGCCCTCCAATGACTTAACCCATTGGAGAAACAATAAAAAACGACTCTGAGTTGTTTGTATGAAAAACGTATGCACGAAATATATACCAACACATATATGGGAAAAACTCTAACAACCTCTCATATCCACCGATGGAAAACTACAGTTTCAGATCGACAGCAACAGTGAAGGAAGGCGACCGTGTCTAGCCTAAAGGCAGGACAACTAGGAGAGAACAGGGACAGAGTAAAGGCTGCCTACTCACTTCTGCTCTCTGATTTCAGCTGGCTGAACAAAACCAGACGTAAGAGCAAGGGAGCCTCAGGTAAAGTCCATCAAGGTGAGCTGGATGAGGGGAGGGGTGCGCAGAACAGAGTGTGGAGTGGATCTGGGGGCGAAGGAAAAGAAACAGCACGTGGGATCACAGGCCCACTGGAAGATGATGCGGCAGCCACCCAGTCTTACCTAAATCCCCACTCGCATAGAAGGAAGGTAGGTTTGACCAAACGCAAGTGATGTGGTGCCCACAGAAAATCAATTGCCAAGCATGTTCTCACAGTCCCTCCCCTTGGTCTGTCTAATTATCCAGGCTCAACTCGAGAGATTTAATAAGTAAAGCCATTAAAATGAAGACTTTTCAGTTCTCTACCTCATTTTCATCCCAGTTATCTACTTTTCCCCAAACACCTCAGCTGAAACAACCTGTTGGTACGACTCATCTCTCTGAAACAACTGACATAAGAGCATCACTCAGTTTTCAGGAGTTGTCAAAGTATTATCTGACGAACAAAATCTAAGTGCTAAAGACCAAGTAAATGATTTTTGTCAAATGCACAAATGCATGGTTGAGGGGCGCCGGGGTGGCTCAGTGGGTTTAAGCCTCTGCCTTCGGCTCAGGTCATGATCTCAGGGTCCTGGGATCGAGACCCGCATCGGGCTCTCTGCTCAGAGGGGAGCCTGCTTCCCCCTCTCTCTCTGCCTGCCTCTCTGCCTGCTTGTGATCTCTCTCCCTCTGTCAAATAAATAAAATCTTTAAAAAAAACCAAAAAACAAAAAACAAAACCAAATGCATGGTTGAATATATTACAGAGCCCTGATGACCAAAACTGGCCTCAGCCATATGCCAAGAATGATCATTTCTCTCCCTTTTAGCACTTGGAAAAAACAATGCCCCAACTTCCAAGTGGTCAATCCCCTACCCCACTCTTCAGAATTTAGGGCAAAGGATTTCCCCTTTGCAGCCTACTTCTTTATGCTAAACCTGTTCCTAAGTCTCTTCATTCATTCAAGTACTATTAATATAATGATGCTTATCATACATAACGGAGATGTCTTCTACCCTGAACACCACTCTGAAAGGACAAAGTACCTAGAAGCAAAGCCTCTATATGCCCAAATTCTTGCAAATCAACTACAGTTTCAAATATTCTTTCCCACTGTCCGCATAACCAATCACAGTATCTACGAAATTCTATTTTGTATGCCAAGAACATCTCCTAGCCTACTGTGCCCTGATTTTTTCAATGCAAAAAAAAAAAAAAAAAAAAGTACTATAGAGAGAAATCATGCTTCATAACTTAGATCCATATCCCAGATTTCTAAGAGTTAAAAATAATCCTCTCTATCTAGGGATTTCCTTTAAAATCCCACTGAGCTCAAGTGCTTCCGAAACACCAAACTCAATTCTACTTTTCTATCTATATTCTGGCACAAAATCAAACTCCCCCCAACTGTTTGTGGAGAAATCTTCCACCTGTCATGAGGACCAGACTTTTCCCATCACCATTAAATGCCCAAAAAACTTTTTTTAAAAGACTGATTCTCCAAACCTCAAGTTGAAGAATTAGACTTGATTGGGCTCATAACATATAATGTCCTCTATAAAGAGAACAGTCAATGTTTAACAGCATTTTGGGGCAGAGGGGTAATAAAGATAACTTGGTTTAAACCTTTCATTTTACGGATCAGGAAACTGGTGCAGAGAGAGATGAAATGATTTGTTCCAAGTCACACAACCAGTTAGTGTGAAGGCTGGAACTAGAACCCTGATCCCTGCCATGGGCCTGTTGGACTCCATCATCTTCCTTTCCATGTCAAACAGAGCCACAGTAAGGTACGAATGGTGCTCATGTCTTCTGAATCCCAGCCAATCAGCATGCAGTGTTTGCAGAAATGAACCTTTACCTCCTTCAATGAAGAGCCCTCCCACACCTACAAATTTTAAGTATTACCAGGGACGCAAACAATTCAATAAAATGAAGTATCAAAGGCAGGACCTCAAGCAAACACACATTACTGTCCAATGAAAGCCACACTTAAGGTGTGCACACTGTAACTTAACTGCAAAGCAAGCACTTGTCCAAGTCGTATTTGCCAATCAGCCTCACGGCTTTTGTTAGGTACTAATTTGGACTTCAGTAGGATAGAGAAACCTGTCATGCTCATTAAATCACAACCTCTCCTTAAGGTCAGAATATTCTTCCTATCCTCAAATGAGCATTTGCCTTTTCCTCAGGTTATCAGCCAACAACAACCAAAAAAAAAAAAAAAAAAGGAGCTAAATAGTTTTCAATGAAAATAGAGAAAGCAGCTCCACCTCACGTTACTGAAATATGAGCTATAATTAATCACAATCCATTGAGAAGAACAGCTCTTGCCTGGTATTACTAAATGACCACTGTTCAGGCTGCCCAGAGGAAACTACAAAGAAGTCCTGAGAAGTACAAGGTCAGCCGTAAAGATCTTGCCAAGGCAAAAACACAATGGGGGAGGTCAAGGTCTTCACCAAGGCACATGAGAACAGAATGTAAACTCTGCACTAACATGTAGAAGGCATCCCAAAAATAAACATGGGTCATTTGTCAGATGCAATAATGAACTCTCTCCCACAGGACCCTATGCCAAAACCAAAATCAAAAAATAAAACCAAACCTCCAACTATCAAGACAATAACTATGAATTCACAATGGCTGCTGTGCAGAGTTTATTTAAACTATCTTAGGGCAACTGACCAAATTTACAAAAGACTCTTTCATATAATTAAGAGATTATAAACATTATAAACATTAAATCTGTCTCAAATACCAAATAAGACTCTCCATTGGTGGACCTCAAATTATAGTTCATCCCCCTACAGAGTAATCTTAGAGCTCAAAAATTTTAACAGTAACATATATGGCTAGTATTTAGGCCAATTAGTATATGCATTTATATTAATTTAAATACTTTCATTAGCCATAAGAAAACCTTTATCCTAACATGTATCAGTTCTCCCACCTAAACAGAACTCTTGCCTTCCACATACTCCACTTCATATGTGACATTAAGGAAGCTATAAATTTGTGTTATCTGGCCCTTAGAAAGAGAAAAGCATTTAAAAGATTTAAGAAAAAAAAAAAAAACAAGCATCCTTCTGTGGTAGCCAAGCCTCCAAGACAGTCCCCCCCAAAATCCTAGCCTCTTGGTATTGATGCCCTTGTACAGTTACCACTCAGAAGGAACAGGGCTGACTTATGTCACCAACTGGACATCACAAAAGTGATGGTATAGGACTTCCAAGGCTAGAGAATAAAACACATTGCATTTTCCATCTTACTGCCTCTCAGATTGCTTGCTTTGGGGCAATCCAACTGCCATGCTGTGAGGACAAGCAAGCAGTCCATGGAAACACATTCACTAAGAGGCAGCCTGTAGCAACAAGCCGGTCAAATGAGACACTCTGAAGTGAATCCCTCTGCCCCAAGCAAGCCCTCATGTGTGGGCAGCCCCCTCAGAGGTCTGCAACCTCATTAGATATCCTGAGGCAGAACCATTCAAATTCCTGAGAACTGGAGATATAAATCTCAGAAATGAAGATAATGTTTTACTCTTGTTTGAGAGCTGCTAGGTTGTGAAGTAATTTGTCACGCGGCAATAAACTACTAATATCCATTTTCCTGATGAACTCAAATTCCCAGAAATAAAAGTGTAGTAGCTTCTGTTTTTAATTATTTCTAATTTTGTCCTTTCCAACGGTTCAAGTGACTCCTATCACTTCTTGATCAACTCTTCCCCACTAAGAATGCATCATTCCTAAGGGACCAATTCCTCTCATTCACCAACCAATCTCTCCACAGTATCAAAGCATGCTGGATGTTCCCTCTGACGACCCCCTTTGACAAACTCAATCACAGAGTCCATCCTAATGCTAATAAAAGTTCATATTATTTGAAGGGATATAAAACAGTAACTATGTGTACACACGTACTTAAATACTTGTTAAACTAAGGCAAATCCCTGAACTTCTACGGACTCCCCATCCACTCTTCTTCCCCTCGGGCTTCATTCCTCTACCCCACGCTCCTAAAACTGGGCAGAGAAGAAACCAACAAAAATACGAAATCAGAAAGACCCAAGGAGATGCATACAAATAACCAAATAATAGTTCATCATTTGTTATAAATTCCTTATCACGAAGCATTTGATTTTTTATAGCATCTCTCGGCGGGTGGGGGCGGGGGGAGCTGCTTCCCCCAGCTTAAAAAAAAATTGGGCAATGGCTGTTTTCCAAGGAGCACAGAAGCAGTAAGAACCTTGAGGTTCCACATCCTTGCATTCTTTCACACTAACTCAGACGCCATCTGCCTGCCTAGGGAAAGAGAAATGCTTTCATGTTAACTAGGTACATGTCCAGTCATGGAAGGCTAAATTGCATGTCTCTGTGGCTTAGGCAATCGGCATGCACTGTTTGCACAAACGAACCGAACCTCTACCTCCTTCAATGAACAGCCCTCCCAGACCTCCAAATTTTGAGGATTACCAGGGATGCAAACCAATTCAATAAAATGAAGTATCAAAGGCAGGACCTCAAGCAAACGCACATTACTGTACAATGAAAGCCACACTTAAAGTGAGCACACTGTAACTTAATTGCAAAGCAAGCATTTGTCCAAGTTTATTTGCCAATCAGCCTCACGGCTTTTGTTAAGTACTAATTTGGACTTCAGTAGGATAGAGAAACCTATTATGCTCATTAAATTACAACCCAACAAGGTAATGCCAAACCTACAACCTTTGGTAAATGTGAGAGAAAGCAATGAATGAATTACTCACTACTGTCTCCTCCCTTTGTGACAAGATGCTAAAATAAATCCTGAAGGTGTCAAGTTTCCCCAACCCTGATGTCTTAAGATCACACAAATATCCTTTAAAAAAAAAAAAAAAAAAAAAAAGGTGGAGCGGGAGGGGAACTTGAGTGGTTCAGCCGGTTAAGTGTCCAACTCTTGATTTTGTCTCTGGTCATGATCTCAGGGTCCTGAGAAAGACCCCTTTCCCCCCTCAGCATTGGGCTCTGAGCGGGGTATGGGCCTGAAGATACTCTCTCCCTCTCCCTCTCCACTTCCTCACCCTGATCGAGCTCCCATGTGCATGCTCTCAGATTAAAAAAAGAAGGGGGGGCAGTTTAAAGAATCACCTTAAAATATGTTGTCTAGACTACTGTCCCTTTCCCAATTGGATACTCTATTGCAGAAAACTAAGGAGCATCTCACATCTCATTTAGAGCTACAACTTACACTAAATTCAAGAACATCCAGACTAAAAATACGCAAAAGGAAAAGACTGAGGTATCATCCCTGATGCCTTAAAAAAAAAAAAAAAAAAAAATTGACCACAGTGGACATATTTTATGGCTTTTTTTTTTCCTTCACCAAAACCAAAATCTTATATAAACAAGAGGTGGATAAAATTCTGATATTTAAAAATCAGAGAAAATGTTAAGTCTCCAAGGAATTCTCCTTCAAATCCCAAAACCAAAAGACATAAAACCACTGTGAACATGAAACTCCTTATTTCTTATTTGAGTGACATACTTTCAACAGTTCTTCTGCTTTGGATGATTCCCTTCCCTCCTTCTTGCCTCCCTTTATTAAATCCTTCTTTCCTTTCTCTCTCTCTTTTAAAATAAGCCTAAAATACCAACCACAAGAGACTCCAAGACCACTAGTCAACTTGTTCCATCCTTCAAAAACAAAAGCAGAAGCCCGTACTTCTGCGGTTTGAAGTTCCCTCAAGGAAGAATTAGCTGCTGTTTTTAGTGCTTAAAAAATAACTTCAAAATGAAACTGAAGATACAGCCAAATGCCCCTAGATCTTAAGAGTAAGAACATAAAATACATGGATCAGGAATTATTTTGCTGACTTAGTAGCAACCAGACCCTGATAAGGGTATTTTGCCCATTTCAGAAATATTTTATAAAAATCATCTAGGAAACAGAGACCAGGAGTATTAGAGGATAAAAGGCTAAAAGATAATCCTCTCTCTGAGGAGATAGTATACAGCCTTCAGTTATTAAGCTTAAGAGGAGAAGGCTACGAAGCACCCAAATCATCATCTTTAATTCCACAAAAATTGATATACGAAAGATGGTCACCAGATGTTCCCCATCACCTCTGAGTAGAAAACAAATCGGAAAAGGCTTAAACTTTAGCAAAAGGGCCCTGTGGGGGTCCCTCTACAACAGGTGAACTACTTCAGTAACTCTCAAACATGACATTAACGCACACATGACTCACTGGGGGATCCTGTTAAAATACAAATCGCATCAGTTACTTCGGAACAGGAAGTGAAAATCTGCATTTCTAATGAGTTCCCAGGTGACCATGTTCTTAAACCTGGAGCAGGAGCTAGACCAGAGCAGTAGGACTGTTCATTCTGGCTGTCAACTCAGTTTAACCGGGTTCCCACAGGACTGCCTAGGCTACACCCATTGGTATTGATCAAGAAGCTAGCCCAAAGGGAGCAAATCATATAAATCTTCCTCATTAATGAGCTTGAAGATAGAAATTACAATGAACACTGAAAAGTAACTGTTAAATACCAGAATGCAAAGTCTCTTTGAACAGGTTCCTGGAGCCCTGAGGTGTGGTTTGAAACTGGTGGAAAGGAAGCAAGACAGATGAGCTCACAGACCTGGAAGACAAACTAATTTCATAATCCCCTCCCATCCTGTTTTACAAATTATTAGTGCTCTTGGGGATCCGACAGACTCTCCAAGTGGCGATGCGTCAGATGCAGAAACTATCGGTTAAGAACTCTGTCAACGAAAATATGGAACATTTCAGTGCAAAGGCATTCAAGGTGTAAAAACAGGAACTGCTTAGTGTAATAATCCACTTCTGTGTAGCCTAATTCTGAGGAGTCCCCAGCAGTCAGTTACATTTTCAAAGAATAAGAACATAAATGCTACTAACCACCTGCAGTAAGACTGACAATATACAGTAGGAAGGCAGCCTCCTACACAGAACAAATAAAATAAAACCACTGCTAGAGTGTTAAAACTGGGATACACCACATTTGGAGCTGCAGCTCTTCCAGAAGTAATTGTCTCTGTGTGCACAGACCCCGCATCTGGTCAAGTACACTTTAGTATGCCCAATCCTGGAATAGGCACTGTCTAGCACAGAGGACGTGTTCAATAAATATGTTAACAGAAACAAACGGAGTTCTTATCTTTCTGGGGAAGTTCCAATACATCCACAAATCTCAGTGTATCTCCATTCTCCGGACAGTCTACCCAACTGGCCTGGTCTGTTGGCTATACCAATGTGCCAATTTCCCAGGCTGGAGTAAACATGGAGTCATTCTCTTCTCGGACATTCTATTGGATTGAGGGTTCTGAACCTGGGATCTGCAAACCTCTGGGAGTACAGTCCATGAGCAGGTTTTTGGCATGGCAGGTTAACCTTTACACATAGGTCTATGGACCTCTCTTGATATAAAGACCAAGAGCTTTCCTAGGAATCTCAAAGGAGTCTCTGATCTAAATAAGAACCTACAGGAATTCAAGTAATGCCCTCTTCTTCCCACGCACACACTCTCAGGTCTCCCCTTCTTCATTCTTAGACACTCATCTCCTGCAGCTCCACAGTTCTTCATGGCCTGCTTTTAGCAACACACTTCTCGCCAGGCTTTCTAACTCTGACTTAATCCATGTCCTAAAATTGTTCCTGGATTACACTCCTAAAATATAAGTCACCACAACTTCTCATCGCTTCCACAAGCAGCCTACGTTCCTGCTGTCTCAACTACATCTAGGCCCTGAAAACACACCATCACCTTCAGGCTCTTCCCTAGAATGCCTTCCCCCGGCCCCTGCCAAAACTGCTTCCCACCTGTCCCTAACCCCAACCCACCCCACTCACCTCTCCCACCCCTCTGATTCCAAAGACACTTCTTCCATTTCTTTTCTAACTCCTTGTCAATCTCTGCCCAAAGAACATATACAGCCTCTGAAATGTCATTTAACACATATAGTAAATGCCATATAGTAATATGTAAATACAGGTGACTCAGTCGGTTAAGCGGCTGCCTTCGACTCGAGGCATGATCCCTGGGTCCTGGGATCAGGCCCCTTATCAGACTCCCTGCTCAGCTTGCTGTCAAATAAATGAATAAAATCTAAAAAAAAAAAAAAAAAAAGGGAATATGTAAATACATTGCCTTTTCATCTTTGTAAATGCATGCAATGCCCCAGCAAATCACCATCCCCCAATAAAATTTCACTGAATAAATCAGTAAGTCACATGTTATGTGCTGGGCACATAGTAGGTATGCAATATTACATGTGGATTGAAAAATCTTCAAAAATACTTATACTTCACTTGCTATCTCAATTCTGTAAGTCCTCATGGCTTAAATAAAGGTATTACTTAGGGTTTAAAAGAGGGATGTTCCAGACAAGGGCGGGGGGGGGGGACCTCCCAGTTTCCAAGAACCCTTTTTTTAAAAAAATATTTTATTTTTAAGCAATCGCCATACCAAACATGGGGCTCGAACTCATAACCCTGAGATCTAGAGTAGCATGCTTCATCAACTGAACCAGCCCAGTGCCTCTCAGGAACCTATTATCAACAAATTTCCCTCTCCACAGGAGACACTTCTGACCTCTTGGTAACACAGAAAAGAGCCCAGATAAAAACTTTCTTGAATAAAGCTGGATTTATTTCAGATACTAAACAGAAACATTGCCGAAGAAACTTATTTATGTAAGATCAAAGTCTCAGACTAATTCCAAGATCCGAGTTAGTCTCTCCTAGTTGCACAATTCACCATTTTGCCAGGAAAACTACCCCAAACATATCTAAATAGATTAATTTATTGGAAATACTAGTCATGGAGCTGCTTCAGAAATTCTGCCAAATTTGCTTTTGCTGCATTAGATTTTTCTCAAGATATGTTTTATGGTTCCCTCGTGTTTTGGTTTTAAAAGCCTGGCTCTCTGGCTGATATCATGACAACATGTAATGGCAGAACAAGAAAGCCTTTATACAAAACTGCCAACATTTTCTTTCATTCACCCCTCAGGTAATCTACTGTTAAATAACTTCACACACATTCTGTAGGCCCTTGTAAGGAAAAAACAAACAACATTTGCTGACAGAATTTTAACCTTAATGTTTACAGATCTGGTAGAAATTCCTAAAGGACATGAAAATTTCACTGCAAATGACCAAACATGGCCTGAATTTCTAAGGAACCCAATGCTTATCCCTACTTCTGCTTTCTGTGGCTGAACTCACTCTTCCAAAATGTAAGGGGAAGAGGTGCCCCCTGAGAGGACAAGTGTCTGAAGCTCCTCATGGGCAACTCATGAATATGCTCAGGCAAATAACCAAGAAAACCCAAGACTATGAACTCCAATGTAAACAATATCAAGGACAACTAACCCCCAAGCTATTTGGGTCTGCTGTGTACAGTATTATCACCTATCAGATACGAAATATAAAAGTCAGCCCACCTCTGAGACTATCGAAATACTGATCTTTTCAGAAGCAGCCAAAGGGAGTATCACAAAAGCACTTCAGAAACCCTAAGAAATAAGGGAGACAGATGATAAAGTGCTGACATTTGGAGGTATCTTCCTAACAGAAGTCCTCAGAAGAAATTCCAAATGGGTCAAAACCCAAAAAATATATTATCAAGAGATGGGCAGAAGACATGAACAGACTTTTCTCCAAAGAAGACATCCAAATGAAAAACAGACACATGAAAAAAAGGTTGAACATCACTCATCATTAGAAGAATACAACTCAAAACCACAATGAGATACCACTTCACACCAGTCAAAACGGCTAAAAGTAACTCAGGAAACAACAGACATTGGCAAGGATGCGGAGAAAGGGGAACCCTCATGCACTGTTGGTGGGAATGCAAACTGGTGCAGCCACTCTGGAGAACAGTATGTAGGTTCCTCAAAAAGTTAAAAATAGAGCTACCCTATAATCCAGTAATTGCACTTTTAATCCAAAGAATACAGAAGTGCTAATTCAAAGGGGTATATGAAAAACAACAACAACAACAACAACAACAACAACAGGGGCATATGGACCCCAGTGTTTGTAGCAGCACTATCAACACTAGCCAAATTATGGAAAGAGCCCACATGTCCATCAACTGATGAACTGATAAAGATGTGGTGTAGACGATGAGTAGAATATTACTCGGCCATCAAGAGGAACGAGATCTTGCTATTTACAACTATGTGGATGGAACCAGAGGATATTATGCTAAGCTAATACATCAGAAAAAGACAAATACATGATTTCATTCATATGTAGAACTTAAGAAACAAAACAGATGAACATAGGGGAAGGGAAGGAAAAGTAAGAAAACCAGAGAGAGGCAAACCATAAGAGACTCTTACCTACAAAGAACAAGCTGAGGCTTGCTGGAGGAGAGGTGAGTGGGGGGTGGCCTAAGTGCGTAATTAAGGAGGGCACTTGCTGGGACGGACACTGGGTGTTACAGGGAAGTGATGAAACCAGCATTACACTGTATGTTAACTAACTTGAATTTATTTTTTTTTTTAACTTGAATTTAAATAAAAATTTTTAAAGCACATTCCAAATGGAGAAGAGCCTTAGGATCTTAGAGGATGACTGTAACTCAGTCATCCTCCTATATTAAGATTCAAACTGATATTCTCAGGAAATGAAATGACACATAAGGAGTTATATATAATCAATTATTTTTAAGATTTTATTTATTTGAGAGAGAGAGAGCACGAGCAGGGGGAAGAGCAGAGGCAGAGGGACAAGCAGATTGCATGCATGGAACTCGATGCAGGGCTCCATCTCACAACCCTGAGATCGTGACCTGAGCCAAAATCAAAAGTCGGACACTTAACTGACTGAGCCGCCTAGGAGCCCCCAATATAATCAATTTTCACTTACTTACCAGTCAAACATCTAGAAACAAAAGGTTTTTTAGAATTTAGAGAAGTTACAGCTTTACTGAAATAAAACTCAACCATTTAAAGGATATAAATCAATAGTTTTTGGTGTATTCCAGGAGTTGTGTAATGATCACCACAGTCAATTCAGAACATTTTTATCACCACAACAAGAAACCCTGTACTCTTTAGCAATCACCCACCCCGAGCCCCACCCAGGACTTTTCTTCCTCCAGCCCCAAGCAGCCACTCCTCAACTTCCTGTCCCTATAGATTTGCCTGTTACACACATTTCATATAAACAGAATCATGTATTATGCAGTCTCTTGTGACTAACTTCTTGGGCTTAGATGTTTTTTTCCTACATTCATCCATGCCGTTGTACTTAATATTACTTCATTCCTTTTTATGGCCAAGTAATATTCCATTTTATGGATATACCACATTTTGTTTATCTGTTCATCAGACGATAAGACTTTAAGATTTGAGAGAGACCATGACCTAACCCCAAATCAAGAGTTAGATGCTTAGGGGCACCTGGGTGGCTCAGTGGGTTAAAGCCTCTGCCTTCGGCTCAGGTCATGATCTCGGGGTCCTGGGATCGAGGCCCACATCGGGCTCTCTGCTCAGCAGGGAGCCTGCTTCCCCCCTCTCTCTGCCTGCCTCTCTGCCTATTTGTGATCTGTCAAATAAATAAAATCTTTAAAAAAAAAAAGTTAGATGCTTAACCAACTGAAATATCCAGGTGCCCTGAGAATGACTTTTAAAGGAAATAATGTTAGAGTCAGTAACTTAGTGGAGGTTTTGTCAGTAAAAGGGTTTCCTGAAGTCAGAACAGGCTCAGCTTCAGACACCATTAATCATTATGGCTGATTACGGAGGATTATAGCTGACTACTCTAAAGCACACGGTGCTCAGTACCTTCTGCACCACCAGAAAAGAGTCAACTACCAAACACAGAATTCATTAAAAAAGACCCTAGTGTCCCTTTCAGTCCAAGGTTCCTTATCTGTAAGATGCCCCCAAATGATTGCACTTAGAATTAAATCCCCTTCAGGAGTTAGCTCATTTTATCTTTGTAGCGGAGAAGCAAAATGAAGCCCGGGAAAGAAAATGATTTAAAGGTTACAGCAACAATTAAAAGTAAAGCTAAAAGTCAAGCCTACTTCTCCTAATGCCCATCTGACTTTCACCATTGTGAACTGCCTCTTTAAACCATATTCAACATGACCCTACGGAAATCACTTAGAATGTGGGCCAAGACTCGGCGACACAGATGTTCATCTTGGTGAAAAACTTAAGAGGTAGACAGAGACAGGCCATCCTGAGACTCAAACCATAAGGAACCAGTTAAATTAACTGTGAAATGTCCATCAGTGTAATAGTTTGCAAACACTCAAATTCTAGTTAAAGGAAAGATGTTCATGTGAACACAGGGTGGAGGGTCGTGGGAGCAGAGAGGGGAAAAAAAAACAAGATGGGATCGGGAAGGAGACAAACCATAGGAGACTCAATCTCAGGAAACAAACTGAGGGTTGCTGGGGGGTGAAGGCAGTAGGGATGGGGTGGCTGAGTTATGGACACTGGGGAGGGTATGTGCTATGGTAAGTGCTGTGAAATGTGTAAGCCTGATGACTCACAGACCTGTACCCTGGGATAAATGATACATTATATGTTAATAATAAAGATAGGAAGAAAGGGAGAAAGAAAAGAAGAGAAAGACCTAACTGTGCTGGCAGAATACATACCAAAATATTTAACAGTGCTCATCTCTTAGCAACGGAATTAGAAACATTTACACTTCGATTGTAAAATGCTTTTTCAAAAATAAATAAAATGCACTTTCTAATCTTCTATATCGAGAATCCACTATTCACATTAGAAAAAAACTTATTCTAAATATGTTCAGCATTGGGGCGCCTGGGTGGCTCAGTGGGTTGAAGCCTCTGCCTTCAGCTCGGGCCATGGTCTCGGCGTCCTGGGATCGAGCCCTGCGTCGGGCTCTCTGCTCGGTGGAGAGCCTGCTTCTCTCTCTCTCTGCCTGCCTCTCTGCCTACATGTGATCTCTCTCTCTGTGTCAGATAAATAAATAAAATCTTAAAAAAAAATATATGTTCAGCATTCACATTTGTGTGAATTGGTATATTCTATTTGGTATCTTCATAGTAACAAGACTTTGAAATTCCGCATAATGCATCTTCCCATATTATTGTGTATAAAAAAATTTCCTCCTACCCAAGCTCTTTGCAGGGTTTATGCCACATCAATGCTCTGAGATGGTAGGAGAACTATTTATTCCCATTTGCAGATGAAGTTAAAATACAGATCATCTTAGGACTGTGGATGGCACAGCTGAGATTAAAGCTCCTTGGGTTAAATCATTCCAGCCTTCCTGGTTCAACTGTAAATCAGAAACATAAACCCCGGAAAAGCAACGATTTTTCAAGAATCGTGCTACTTTGTGAAGGTGGTTGGATACTAAACAATATCCAACCACCTCCCACTGTGACAGTATTTTACTACTGAAGTCAGAGGAGCAGGTGTGGGTCAAAATACACAGGCAACAAGACAACTACCTATAAAGTTATCAGAAAGTTTAAAAAAGTGTACTTGAAACAAAGCAACAAGCCCCAGTTGTCACCCACAAACAGTTTACAACAGACACCCCAAAAGGTTGCCCTGTGATTTGGGTTTCTCATTTTTATTTCAGTAGAAGCATTCCATTGAGTAAAAATTAAGTTGAAGATATTAAGCAAAATTTCACACAAAAATTTACCAAAGTGTGCTATTACTATCCAGATTCCCACCACATATGCAAATCATCATACATCAGAAGACAGACATCAGAAGCTATCAAAGAATTAAACAATGTTTCCTTTACTTTGTAAGTGTAGTATTTCCCAGATAAATATTTTTCTAGAAGGAAAAAAAAAAAATGAGACTATAGATCTAAATATATTAACATACCTGCTCCATGTAAGCTCTCTCAGTATCCTCTTGAGTCTTGATTCTCCACGTTTATTATGCAGTCAAAAATTTTATAAAGCAAATGTTTCCAATCTTAGCATAACCACAAGGAATAGACATTGGCAACTCATCAAAGACCTAAGTAGTCTTAAGATCAAATCTAAAGAGTAAACAGTTTCTTCAGTTTGGGTTTTATGAGCTAAGGACTTTAAATGATATCTGACCAGGTGGCTTCAATACTGTATTGCAAATAATTTCTGGAATTTAATCATCCTATGAGTGCATCTCCATCATCTAAAAGAGAACCATATTTTAGAAGACTAAAACAGTATAGCAAATGCAGCACAACTGCCTTGGCCAAGGTGAGTATTGTTTAGGAAAAAGTATCTTTTATTTAGATTTATAGACTTCACATACATTGGGCCATGAATGTAAAATATATTTTAGCATAGGCTGCAATCAAGAGTTTGGAAGACACGGATTCAAGGAGTAATCTGAATTCTCTCAGAGTGGGCCATGAATATTTGCTTTCAGAAGATCAAGTCTAGCTCATATGTTAATAAGACAAAAGTGACTGAGTCTTACAAATGAGGTGGCGACTGTGTTCAGACACCTCATGGTGAACACCAGGGGACCCTTCCTGCACCTTACTAGGAACAAGCAAGCTATCTCCGAAGAACAATGCTGCGGCTGGTGGCTTTCAGAACCCCTTCATTATGCTTCAGTTGCGCTTTCTCCTTTCTGATGAGAAATTAACACGAAGAGTGCCATTCCATTTCAACAGGGAGCCTGCAGCTTGCCACTGAAGGAAGTCACCTTCCTAAGGGACAGTTACTGCAGGACCACACCACCCTCCCTCTTCACCAAGGGACCGAGTGCCGAGCGGAGCAGCTGAATGAGTGCTATGGAGGTGAACTACCTAGCTCAAATCCTTCTCAACACTAATTCTATCCCGCCAGTATAGCATCCTTCTGAGAAATCTACATAGTGCTCAGTCCATAGAAAGCCCTCAAAAAGTGGGAAAGTTTCTCAACTTTCGCCTTGTAAAAGTAGCAAAACCTTCATCTGTGCAAATAAACAAGGACCGAATACACAACTTTCCCCTTCTTCCAAAACTCCTCCAAGTCTTTGTAAACGGTGACGAAAATGGCTAAATATTAAGAATTCCTCTCACTAAAATAAAAGACAAATTCGATAGTGAGTACTGAAGCCAAGATGATGCCATGTGTCCAATCTCACCTTTGCCCTGGTTTGAAACACACATCCAACCTCATACTTACTTCCTGCTACAAAATTCCCCAGCTTCCCTCAGTATTTTTATCTGTAAAGACAGACCACCTTTTAGGCCATTGCTACAAGTATGAAGCTAAATGGTGAACTGAGGCACATGTAGCCTAACAGTTAAGAATGGAAACTGAGAGGGGCGCCTGGGTGGCTCAGTCCTTAAGCGTCTGCCTTCGGCTCGGGTCATAATCCCAGGGTCCTGGGATCGCGTCCCATAACCAGACTCCCTGCTCAGCGAGGAGTCTGCTTTTCCCTCTTGTGCCTTTGCCCCTCCTCCCTGCTTGTGTGTACACGCCCACTCTCTCTCTCTCTAATAAAGTTTAAAAAAAAAAAAAAAAGATGGAAGCTGAGATGTCAGGAAGCCTGAGTTCAAATCCTGTCACTTAACATTTGTGTGACACTGGACAAAGCTGACCAATCTCTTTGCACCTCAGTTTCCACTTCAGAAAGAGGGAGTGACAGCTCTACTCTCTTAGGTTGTAAGATGAGACGCATTAAAAGCTGTCCAGTCCAGCACAAAAGTAAGTCAATACATATTAGCTGCTATGATTAAGCACTCCCCCAAACAATCTCAAGCTATGCTCACTCCTCTTAAAGATAAAGGTCAAAATGGATGGCAACCAGTTTTTTAGTTTGTGTGTCTAAATCTTATAACCAAAAATAAATAGAAGCTCACTTCTATTACTCAATCTCTAACACCACATAGGCACGATCTGAGCAGCCTAAGGGATAAACCCACTAACACCAGCTACAGCAGGGCAAATACCCACCTAAGGGATCACTGCAATGATTATCACTCCAGTTGAAGTTGGGCATCCCCAGGACCCAGCAAACATACTTCTAACTATATAACCGTAAGAGGTTACACTTGGGCCTCAGTTGAAATAGACAAGGACTGTAATCGTACTATTGATCATAGTAACATTAATCATATGCAAATAACCTTAAGTGTCTCTCCGTAGGGTGATACTTGATTCTCATTCTTCACAGTGGCCATGGTCTAGAAAGCCACAGCCAACACTTAGCAAATACTAAACCATTGCTCGTATGGGAAATACAGGGTTAGGTTTCTGCAAACCTCTGGTCACACCATTACAGAAAACCTTTATGTGTGTTTCTGTTTGAAGAGACCATACTTAATATCTGTTGTTGATCCATTAACACTGAACTCATAGCCAACCACTAAGTCAGGCCTAAAGCTTACCTAATGCATGTATTTCCTCCCTAAAGCACATTTCCATCTGCTTGAGCTTAGGAACACTAGAGACCCCTGGGCACCAAGCTTGGAGGCTACCTCACATATTACATAGCAGAATCACCAGCAAGCGGCACAAAAATGTGAAAAACATGGCACTAAGTAGAATGCAAAAGGGACACTTGTTTACAGTGAGAGCTAAAACAAGCAAGCAGAGCGCTGTCTTGTTGGGCCTCAGCTGGGAGGGGGCACGTCGAATGACTCAAATTTTTCACCACTCTGGGATCCATGAGTGACCACAAAAGCACCGCAAGTACAGATTTGAGGGTTACAAATAAACTGTATTGAATAAGCAAATCTGCAAATCCAGGATCCACAAATAATGAGGACCAACTGTAAATCATTCCAGGGCTGGGACTCACAAGTTAAATGACCTAAAGCTATGTGCATCCACAGGACTACGTCTCAAATCAAACGCATCAAGATTCCTAAATGCATGCGGCCTGGGATGCCACCTCTATAAACTCACATTGTCAATTATTTTTGCCAAATGTGCACAGGAGTGAAATAGGCCAAGTCAGCACAGTTCTCCTAAGAGGGAAAGAAATAAGTGAAGTGAAGACAGAGGAGCGTGGTCTGTTAAAACATTTTATTTTCTCTAGGTAGCTGGGTCCTTCATCCAACTAATCATCACGTTGGGACTCCTTGCTCAAGAATATGCCCGTTTGCCCTCCTTCTCGATTTTGGATACACGCGGCAAGCTACAGGTGTACTTTACAGCAGTTAAGTTGTACGAAAGGAGATTTCTGCCTGAAATTAGAGCACATATTTGGAGTGGTGATGCCAATGGTGTAACAGCATGACAGGCTACAACTATTACAAGGGTCTGTTTGCACAGAAGGAAAGGATGCCCACAAGAGAGGGAGATGAAAAGGACAGAGACAAAGGATCAAATCTTTATTTCTAGATACATCCTGGGTATCTGCTGCTCCTTTGAAGTGACAGGATTCTCTTCCCAGAAGGAACATACACATCGCAGGGTGGAATGACCCCAAAGCAAGCTTGGTCAATGGGACATCAAGAGGAAAAACTGAGCCCTAGAAGAATTATTCTTAGGATACGAGAGAAGGATGGGGAAGCGAAGCTCTTGAGTGGAAACTAATGTAAAAAGAGTTCCTATAACAAAAGGCTCAGTATGACCCACCAGGGTCTTGTTTTCCCCCCGAATAAAGCAGTGGCATTCTTGGGGCAATGAAAAGGACATCAAATAACTCCTGATTCTGTTTCTGCTCAAGAAAAAACTTCAGTGTGTGTGATGCTGTGATGTTTCATTTGCAATTCTCTTCTTTGTTCATTTCTGGCCGTTATGATCATGAGAATTAGGATAAGGTCTACCACCTTGCCAAAGATACCAATGCTGTGATTGATGTGTGATTCAAAAAAGCTGTCAAAAATGGATACTCTGACAGGAATGAGCCACATGGCTGGGCCGGGTGTGCTAATATTTTTGTACCACGTTATAATCCTTTTCATCTGGACCTTCTCAGAGTTGGATTATTACTTCCTTTCATGCAATTCTAAGCGAAGGGCTACAATATACGGCACAAGAAGCCTGACAGATTGAGTTCATACCTTCATTACTAAAATCCAAAAATTACAGCTATTTTATATGGAAATGGGGCACCAAGAAAAACAGGCACACAGCCTCAGCCAATGACATTTAAAGACCCTCCAGGGTCTGAGAACAGAGAATTGTATTTCACACTAGTCTGACAGTTCTATCAAATATTCTTTCATCTAAGTTTTAAAAGTAGAATGCCACTTTAAAATTTAGGGCAAAGGTGACATTTATCAGCTGAGAGAAAAAGGAACAATTTTCCTCACTGGAAAGTGAGAACCAAGAGTGTGTAGAAAATATCTTTAGAAAATTTAGGCTCTTGGGACACCTGGGTAGCACAGTAGGTTAAGCGTCTGCCTTCAGCTCAAGTCACAATCCCGGGATCTTGGGATCAAGCCCCACATCAGGCTCCCTGCTCAGCAAGGAGTTGGCTTCTCCCTCTGCCCCTCCCCCACTCGTGCTCTCTTTCTCTCACACTCAAATAAATAAAATCTTAAAAAAAAAAATTTAGGGGTTCCTGGGTGGCTCAGTGGGTTGGGGCCTCTGCCTTCGGCTTGGGTCATGATCTCAGGGTCCTGGGATAGAGCCCTGTGTCAGGCTTTCTGCTCAGCACAGAGCCTGCCTTCCTCTCTCTCTCTGCCTGCCACTGCCTGCTTGTGATCTCTCTGTATATCGAATAGATGGATAGAATCTTTGGGGAAAAAAAATTTTTTTTTTTTTTTTTTTTAATTTAGGCTCTCACTTCTAGATAGTGGTAGTATATTGATCGGATTTGAGACTGGCCCATTTTGTAAGCTCCACTCTGATTCAGCAGGACTGATTGTGTAGGATGCAACCCAAGTAAACTGATGAACCTTCTAGAAAAAAAAGGGGGGTTAATTGGGGGAAGGCTAACTACAATGACTATTACTTTGCTTCCTAGATCAAATGAGGTAGTATTGTATTCTTGATTTGAAACAAGGACGAAGCTTTTATTAAACAATGCTCGTATCTCAATCAGATACAGCAGAAGGCCATCTATATACAAGTTACACAAATCCTTTTTTTGTGCCATTATTGGAATTCAGAATAAAGTCCAAATGACTCCATCCGTCCCAGAATGGAGCTGGAGCCAAACAAAACTTCAACAGCAGTTTCTTCAGGGGCTAGATTGTCATGACCTTGAATGTATTTTCTCGTGTGCACTAGGTGCTTACTGGTCATAGTTGTCCACTGCATGGTGGCTGTCTGCTCCAATTATGAAAATGCTAACACTTCCATTAGGCTCTGAAATTGAAGAGCCCAATGCCCCGTGTAAAAACTGATAAATGGAAACCTCACTACGATGGAGTCGAGAGGCCAGGGGAGTTCTCAGGAGGTACCCTTCCTCATCGATTACAGGAAGATTGCCGCTTACAGACCTAAACAGAAGAGCTGTCAACAGGAAAGAATCAACTACAGGACCCAACAGGAAAAAAAAAAAAAAAAACCTATACTGCATCTCCTCGGAGAAATCAACCATCTCGACAAGTCAGCCAATGAGAAACCTTCATCACCTTGAACTCCTGCTTTTCTCCAATGGGACTGACAGTCAAAACAACCCCACCCAAGTTCCTCCTTCTCCATAAAATAATGTTCCTCTCTTTTGCCTGTTGGACTTGTGATTTTGCTGTAGCTTTTATGTCCCAAATTGTAATTCTCTATTCCTAAATAAACCCATTTTGCTGGGAAAGTGGCTGATTTTTAAGGTTAACAACTGAAGTATCAGACAAAATATACAGGGGCCAAGGATCAGGATTAAATATCCAATTAAAGGGTGTGTACAATGGACAGGAAATATTGGAAACATTAAAAAAAAAAATCAGTAAGTACAACCTTAGTGTGAGTGTAGCAAGCACAAGCTACCGTAAGTTCAAGTCTGGGTGCTATTCCCACTTGAACTTGATGATGCTGTAACTAAAGCCCATTAAAGTCTATGGCCTAGGGCCACCTGGGTGGCTCTGTGGGTTAAAGCCTCTGCCTTCAGCTCAGGTCCTGGGATCAAGCCTGCATCCGGCTCTCTGCTCAGCAGGGAGCCTGCTTCCACCCTCTCTCTGCCTGCTTGTGATCTCTCTCTCTCTGTCAAATAAATAAAAGAAAAATCTTTAAAAATATAAATTAATTAGGTCCATAGCCTAGCCTCTAACGTCAGTGCTTTAAGGATGTGAAATAGAACAGGTGCAGAATAATCAGAACCACTACTTTATGTGAAGTGCTTACTGAATGCCACAACTTGACTGTACTAAGCAGTATCATTTAATAGCCACAACAGCCCAAACGGGGAGCACTTGAACTCATCCAACAGGCACGGCTACCTAGACTTAGAAAGATCACAAGCAGCAAGCAGCAAAATCCTGATTCAAGCTCAGGTCTCCTTCCAAAGACTGCACTCAGAAACAATTTAGTTAAATGCCCATTCTGGGTCCAAATGATCCAATGCCATTTCTTCCTATGAAAAGCTTTACATAAGACTACAAGCTTTCTAGGCAAGTGAGTACAGCGGTTGGCTCGGCTTCCGATGCCTAGAGGAGCAAGCCTCACAGTCCACTACTCTTCGGGGCAGAATCCTCTACAACCTGAAACACTGTCCCTGGGAATGAGTACTTTCTACTAGATTCTTCCAAGTGATTTGTACGAACACACTTACATATACACCTGAATCTTTAAGCATTCAGGCACAAAGCGGAATTTGTCTTGTCTATACTTCATGAATTACAACTTTCAGCCAAAGTCATACACTTGTCCAGACTCAGTTTACCTAAAATGTTCTAAGACTTTTCCCTTAATGTAGCACATCATATATCATAGCACATATGTCTAGGATAAATGCCTTTGTAAGTCCTATTGTTTTCATTTTCATGTCTATCTCCCCCACTACGCTGCCAACTCCTCAAAGGTAGAGATGATGCTTTTTTCATTTCATGTCCCAGCCTCTTCACAGTGCTTGGCTCGGAGCAAACAAACCATTTCTTGAATGAATGGGATTATATGAAATTTGTATATTAAAAATAAGCAAGCCCCGGCATAACTCCTACTAATTAACACAAGATAATAATGGTTGTCACCAATACAAGGAAGCCCAAGTCTGTGGGTTATCACTGAGTGTTGACCCAAAGACTTACTACACAGCCTTCAAGCTTTAACAACACAGCCATTTTACTAGGGACATTAAAAAAAAGAAAAAAAAGAAAACAAACAACGGTTCAGAGACAGTTGTCTGAAAGACAGCCTTCAGAAAGCCTTCAGAGAACAACTGTTACTAGAAAAAAGCCAATTTGATCACAAGCTTACTTAGCCCTTACTATTTCAACAGTGGACAGTGGCTTATTCATCTGGTTCTTATTTTATCTTTAATTTTTTTTTGAAGGATATATATAGTTACTGTTAGTTCTAGACAGATACCAAGAAAATTAATACAGGCTAAAAAGATATTGAACTTACCTTCACAGGGCTTTCAATTTACTCAGAACCATTATATTTCTATTTATCATATTTATATCCTATTTTTATAACTGGGAATCAAAAACAGTATGTTAGGAACAGCTGCAGGGTCAACAAAGTTGACTTTCAGCTTCAATGCCTTCTAGAAATATATGTCCTCAGGCAAGTCCCCTAACTCCTCTGAGTTTCTCATATGAAGCAGGGGTGACTCGCACCTTCCGGGGCTCCTGAGCTACCTTTTCGTGTTTTTAAAGCTATTAAAGGAATGCACAAGAGGAACCCTACCTTGTTTTTACGGCTATACCTGCACCAAACCCACCTTTAACATGTGGGCTGCCTTAAAATTCTAAAAAACAAATTTACACACATGAGAAAGAAACACATTCACTAATCTGGATCTAAAGGCTCCTTGTGATATGAATGGAGCAAATCCACAGGCAAGCAAGATGTTAGATTTCTTCCCCCATCCTCCAGTCATGGCCAGAGAGGTTCACACGAGTTAAAGGCAGAATGGCCTGAATGTCCAGATATCTGCACATGCACTTTTCTTCTGCAGCTTCTTCAGACAAGCTCAGAGATGTTCTAACTTTTACATGTGTAGGAATTGCTTCCTAGGGTTATATATCCAGCACTGGGCGTGCTGTACCTTCACGGCAACTTAGAGATTTTAGGGATAATTTTCGCTCTATACAACTTTTATTTTTAACTTCAGAATCAAAACAAAAAACAAAAACAAAAACCTCCTAGATGCCCTTAAAATTAAAAAAATAAGATAGGGGTGCCCGGGTGGCTCAGTGGGTTAAAGCCTCTGCCTTGGGCTCAGGTCATGATCTCGGGGTCCTGGGATCAAGCCCCACATTGGGCTCTCTGCTCGGCGGGGAGCCTGCTTCCCCCTCTCTCGCTGCCTGTCTCTCTGCCTACTTGTGATCTCTTTCTTTACTTCAAATAAATAAATAAATAAAATCTTTAAATAAATAAGATCAAGAAAAAGTAGAAAAATCCGAGTAGCAAGTTACAAAAACCAACAATGACAACAAAAACAAAAACACAAAACGAAACGAAGAACACATTTTTCCACCCCTTGCCTGACCCAGGTCTGGCTTCAAGCAGATAAAATGGGCCATTCTAAGTACCAGCCTTTAGAGGGTCTTTACTTACAAGAGCTCTGTTCACGCTAATCAAATACTCCATTCCCTAACCATATGTCCCACAGGTCTAGAACAGTGACAATGCCGCAAGGATCATTTGTTAGAAGTCATCTGAATTTAACTAGCACCAGGGTGGTGACTGCACAAAACCATTAACAAGAAACAGCTCCATGAGGACAAAGGCAAGAAGACTCCTGGGCTTCCACCTGGAGGGTTCCCTACAGAGGTCTAAAGCCCTCGAGACAGCCACAGAAGGCTCCCTCATTTGCTCCAGGGTCTGCAGAACCCCATCCTAAGCCAGAAAGGGGAGAGACAAATGGAACCCCAGCTGCTCCTCCTGCTCGAAGGCCCTTACCTGATCTTCACACGCGAGCCCCCTGCTTACAGACAAGGCACTCCCTCACATGATCCTGTTTTATTCTCCTCGTCACACCCTGAAGCATCGGGACAGCTACATTTCTGTATCCGTATACCCCTTTCGTGTCTGGTTCCCCCACCCCATGTGCCCCACTGTCTTCTCACCCCGCTAGATTATAAACTCCTTGAAGGCAGATGACTACAGAACAAAGCGCATACATTAATGACATCATACAGCTCGGGCAGAAAATAGACATCATGTAGGAGAGAAAAAGGCAGCTCTCTCACCAAACAGGCGTGGATTCAAATCCTGCCTCCATCAATTGGTACAGACCACTAGATCACTCCAAGCCCCACTGCCTCATCAGTAAAAGGAAGGTATTATCTCCCTCCAAAGGCTGCAGAGCATGTCAGAAGGAATGGGTAGGAGGCACAGGACAGAGCACGACTGAGTGAGACAGGGGTGTCTCATCTTAACAGCAGAATGCACCCCAGAGTTCTGGTGCCAAAGACGACAGGATCACAAACCTCACCACCTTCTTGTAGAATTTCAAGCCACGCACCCTCGTGCCTCATTTGCCTCAATTATTAAAAACTCTTAGAATCACTGGAACACCTGGGTGGCTCAATCATTGAGCATCTACCTTCAGCTCGGTCATGGTCCCAGGGTCCTGGGATCAAGCCTCACGTCTCCGGCTCCCAGCTTGGCGGGAGGCCTGCTTCTCCCTCTCCCTCTCCCACTTCCCCTGCTTGTATTTCCTCTCTCGCTGTCTCTCTCTTGTCAAATAAATTTTTAAAATCTTAAAAAAAAAAAAAAAAAAAAGACTTAGAATCACAAAAGATCATTTGAAAACACTCTGCAAACAGCAGAGTACAAGCACCAAGATGCCCAAATTAGGAACGCTGCTCACTTAAACTTGACTCCAAATACAACATCATAAGAGACATCCTACTAACTTGATGACAGGACATCATGACACACTGATCTGGCTTAGCAACAGTGAAAAATCATGGATTTTCCTGGCCATTTCACTGCCCTCTTCTCCTAATTCACCAGTTTTCCCAAAAGAGCCAAGTGAAGCATGATATCAACTTACTCCTGAACACTTCGTATTCTTGGGCACCTACTACACGCAAGTGATCCCAGGAATACCAGGATGAGTAAGAATCTGTTACAAAGTGTCATTTCAACACAACTGGCAAGTTATATGCAATTAACAGTCAGCCAAGTGTGGTCAGCTCCTCACTTCCTATCCTGTTTCAGCCCACATCCTATGGTGCCCTATCCCTCTCTAATCAAGTCAGTAACTGTCTGCTGAGACTCTTCCCCAGGGCCAAGCGCTGCACTAGAGAAGGAAAAGCACCAGGGCCTCTAAGATGTGATCCTGGTCTTCCAGGAGCGCGCAATGTGAACTGGCCAATAAAACAGACATAAACGATGGCTTAGAGTGTAATGAGCGGCTACGAAGCTACACATAAAAGCAACCCTTATTTTATAGTCACACCTCACACAAGATGGTATTTAATCAACGGCCTGATGAGTAAGAGAAATAATTCATACTATTGCTACAATAAAAAGATCAAAAAGAGGACAGCTGTTTTTCCCACCTCCCCCCCAGCTGATGTTGGCTTACAAGGACACGAAGAGGCAGGATTTCAGAACAGCCTCGAAGGCTGGATAGGATCTCGATAAAGGAGGAGCTAAGGGAGTCCCTGACATGCAGGAGAGTTACTGCGAACCAAAGTATAATGGAGGGAAAGTTCTGTGAACAGGGATCAAGCAAGGAACCACAAGAGGAGAGGGGACTTGCCAGGCTGTGGACGGCTTCTCGAGAAGGAGGCTGGGAAGGAGACAGAAGTTAGGAGAATACGGAGAGGAAACCCTAACCACAAACATAGCCAAAGAGCCTCTCAAGTTGGACTGATGTCTAGAGTAACAGGATAGGGCTTTGATGGGAAAACGGAGCCATAGGATGAAATCCACCATCTTATCCTTTTTAATACTTAGAAAGAATCATCAAGATAGATGGCAAAAGCTATAGGCCAGAATTTAGGCTTGTGAGTGAATAAACAATTTATATCTGCGAGGGCAGAATTCTAAGTAGTGAAGCCCAAACTGCAAATGCTCCTCATTCATGCTCTAATCTAGAATACAAAACGTCATCTTCTCAGTATTATGAAAAAAAGATGCTACACACACACACACACAAACGAAATCCCATTAGAGTTACCAATGAGGAAGTATCTAAAAGCAACAGGAAGATGCCACAGTATCAATATTTCCTAATGGTCAGGCCTACGTGGACTGAGGAAATCTCTCAAAGGAAATAGTGGAAACCTCATGGTTAGAGTCACTTAAAGGAAGACCACAAGGCACGATCCTGTGGTCTACTTTCTTCCATGTTAAGTCTGACCACTTGGAAAGTTCATTCAGGTGAGTGACTGTGGCCAGGATGGCAAGGAGCCAAGATGAACCACATATGAAGGAAAAACAGGCAAAGAAATTCGCTTCCTGATCCAGGGATTCAAACAGTGTGTTTAGGTTGTGAAAATCCATCAGTCTATACACTTAATGCTGTGGATCCATTTCTGGTTGTGTATTATTCTGCAACAGAAAGATTTTCTAAAGGATGGTTATGAGATACCATCCTCAAGAACAACCAAAAGACGTTTTTCCATTTCTCCATTATTCACAGAAAAGTTAGAGAAAACCACTGGCATTTCCGATAATTACCGGTGAAATAACAAATATTGCTGTCTAATGTTAGTGAAGGACTCCATTAAACGAGGACTGGGACCTGGTAAATTCACAGATGATCTGGAGATTTCTAAACCAAACAAATGCTTTCCAAAAGGCCAACGATTATAAGTCTCAAAACTCTGAGTATGAAGGGCCTTTGGAGAGGCTGGAGACCTAAATGGTTCCACAAACCCAGAATGCCATACAGCCTGAAATGGTCCCTCCTGGTTGACATCAGGATGGCCCAATTAGTTGGCAAGGGAATAATGATTTTGTGATTAAGGCCTAGGGACTCCCAATTACAAGTGTGGAACATCCTGATTCCAAGGCATTTGGACTGAATTGGCCTCCCAGGTTCACCAGGCACAAGTCCTTGAGGATAACGAATCCCCATTACTCAAGACAGCCCACAGTCACTAAGAGAGAGTTTCCTCAGAAGAACCACAAAGGCTGACCATACTGGTCAGAGGCCAGAAGTGAAACTAACCCACAGACTTACTCACCCGATTCACCACCCTTGCATGGGATCCCCCCAGCTTTCCTAAAGATGACACGGGGCAGTACGGACCTCACTGAGCAAAGCTGTCATGAAACAAAATGGTGTTCTACCATCTTCTATTAGTTTTCCTACTACTTCCCTCAACATCATAAGAAAAAAAAAAAAAATTCCCTGAAGGTAGATGAGTTTATTTTTCTTGAAGATGAGTTAATCTTTCTGCCACTATGAAACAGTCATCATCTTTACCTTCCCCACCAAAATAAAAATAAAACTCCATTAATATTCTTTACTATTCCTATCTAAATCCAAACGTTCTCTTGCCTGTTCCCAATTACTACAAAGTTTTATCTAGTCATAAACTCAACTACCTACATCTCCTTTAAAGATTTATTTACATTTCTAGATGAAAATAAGACATTAATTTGCTCCTATCTTCTCAATTCAAACCACATACCCTGTCCTCAAATCCCAAACCACAAATGCTAAAGATTATGAATGAGAGGAATGTCTATTTGCTTATAACTGCATGCTAAAGGAATAACTAGACTCTTGCATTGAGAACAATCAGCTCATTCTTGACCTACCATCCTATTTATCTTTCTATTTTCAAAGCTAATTGCTTATATAAGCATGCCAATTTGCCCTGATTATAGGATTCTTAATAAATGAGTGTTGTTTACATTTCACAAGTGTATTTGAATTTCACTCCGGGAAGCCAAGCTCATCAAGTCTTTGTAAGCGGTAAAACCAGAGATCAAAGCAAAAGGCCTGCATTGAACCAACAAACAATGAGGCTTGAGAATAGAGGCCTAAGCAAAAATACAATTGATTTATTGATTTTTCTACTCCAGAAGTACACCTCAGGGTCACTGTTCACTCTTGAGCTGTAGAACCTTCTCTGCAGATTTTCATTATGATTATTTGATGATCATTTCTTGGTTAAGAAGTCTAACATTCAACAGGCTTTGATCCATTTTCCGTAATTTCTCATCCTGGCACTTCTGGTTGCATCTGACATCTTTAAGAGGTTTTTTTGCCCCTTCTCCACTTTGACTAGTTTCCCCACCATTTTTGGTACCTTCTAAACAATTCTTTTCCTACTCTACCATAATCACCAGCCCAGGCGTCTATATTTTTTGAGGCTCCCGGGTGAGGCTGACAGCAGCCAAGTTTGAGGACGACTCAATCCCTTTACAATCCTGTCTTCAATCAAGTGTTCAGCCAAACTCCCATGGGGAAAAAAAAAAAAAAAAGAAAAAGAAAAACAAGGAAAAGAAGTCAAGTTCGTGAGCACATCCTCAATTCAAGACAGGCCCTTCAGGTACCAGTCACACCTCGGGGCCCGACACCAGGCACAGAGCCAAAGATGTAAACAATCCGACACCTTTCCCGAGGCCAACAAGTTTTTAGTATAAGCCAGGCACCGGTACCATCTACCACACAGAGTTCAGTCAAGAGAGATTACCTCCGGTGATAGAGAGCAGGGTTTGAAGACCTCAGAGTGTCAGCTTCTGGGGCAAGGGATAGAGGGGCTAACCAACAGCAACTCTTCATCAACGAAAAACATGGACTAAGGTTCTTTTTTTTTTTTTTTTTTTTTTAAAGATTT